>JABTTQ020003187.1:0-361379 GCA_016081115.2 Rehmannia glutinosa | reverse complement strand
ATTATTGTTAATGAAGTTTTATCTCAATTTGTTGCTTTTTGCCTTTACAAATCGGCTAGAATTGATAAAAATATTTCTTCCAAGCTAGACAATTATTAGTGTGGTTGATAAGTGGTTTCATGATTTGCAATTTTACGGGTCCATATATTTCCTTGAAGTGGATAATAGGAACAAAGTTGTTCACTCTTTTACTTCCAAAAATCCCATGCAGAAAAATATTTTTATTTTGATTTTTATTATTTCATATAAATAAGTTTTTATACCCAAAACAATATTTCTTTGTCCAAATACTTCAAAACATTTCAAATGATTTGTACTAAGTTTTAAATCTTGAACTTTATTTTTGACAAAAATCGAGACAACCTCCGTAATGAGGTCAACCTAGTGCATGCATAGGAGACCTGCATCAATGTTTGCAAAATAGAGTAAAAGAGAGACTAAAACAGGGAGGCGCCCGATTACATGGGAGTTTCAATTTTATTTTAAAAACTCTGTTCGATGGAAACGTCTTTTTCCACGTAAACCGATCGAAATGTATAGCGATCGACGGGCGGTCACCCTAGATGTCGATTTTTATCAAATCTTGATCCAACGGTTTAAACTTTTGAATTGTCATCATAGCTTTATCGGTCGCCCTAAAAGTTTTTGACAACAATTTCTATCTATTGCTTAAACATTTATCAAAGAAAAATCACTTTATCATTTCTTAATCATTTTTGTAGATCTTTTTATCCTTCTTAGCAGACAAAATTCAAATTGGAGGAGCCTATATTGGAAATTAAATCTTAAAGCTCCTCAATAAATAGTTGAAGAATTTGAAGGATCAAAACAACAATTCATCTACAATCACAACAAGAAAAACTCAAAGAAATCTCTCAAGCCTCTATCCATAAGCTTCAACTTCTTGGCTTCTTTCAAGTATCTCAAGATTCTTCTTAGTCTGTCATATGGCTCTCTTTTGGAGCAGATTGAAATCTTGCACATACACCTACAACAAAGGTGATGTCCGGCCCGCTTGGCCACAGATAAAGCAATGATCCAATAAGTGCTCAGATCTTGTTTGATCTCTGAGCTTGCCATCTCAGCATCCATGTCCATTTTGATCGATGTATTCATTGGTATTTTCACGTAGACTTCTCCTCCATACCAAATTTCTTCATTAAATCTCTCGGTGTATTTTGTTTGACTTATGAAGGTTCCATCCTTCATTGTTTCACTTGGAGTCAGGAAGAATGTCACTCTCCCATCATGCTCATTTCAAATTTACTTTGCATTTGGTTTGAAAATTTTCACATAGCTCTTTGTTTGTGGATCCAAAAATGATGTCATCCACATATATTTGAACAAGCAAAGATACTCTTCTTGTCTTGAATTCTCAAAAGTGTTCTATCTACTTTTCCTTTGTGAATCCATTCTCGCCAGGAATTGTGACAAAATATCATACCATGCTCACGGTGCCTGTTTCAATCCATACTTAACTTTCTTGAGTTTGTATACCTTATCTCCAAGAGTCTTCCGCTCAAATCCTGAGGTTGTTCAACATACACTTCTTCTTCCAATAAACCATTTAGAATGCACTTTTTACATCCATTTGATATACAATGAAATTCTTGTGAGTGCATAGGCAAAAACATCCTTATTACTTCCAATCTTGCTACAGGAGCAAATGTTTCATCAAAATCTATTCCTTCTTCTTGGCAATATCCTTTGGCTACTAGTCTTGCTTTGTTTCTTACCACGTGAACCTTCCTCGTTCATCTTGTTTCGAACACCCATTTAGTACCAATAACGTTTTGATGGGTGGGTCTTTGAACTAATTCCCATACTTTATTTCTTTCAAACCTGATTGACTCTTTCTTGCATAGCTTGAATCCAATGTGTGTCATCCAATGCTTGTAATACATCTTTGGGCTCTATTTGCGAGATAAAGCATGTGAACATAGCTTCTTGTTGAGTTCTCGATCTTGTTTGACACCTTCTCTTATATCTCCAATGACAAGTTCTGGATGGTCTTTCACCATCTTACATCAAAGTTGAAGTAAGTTAGCCGGATTCATCGTCTAGCAAACTATGTTGCTTTGATCAGCTCTCTCGTAGTCACTTAGCTGCAAATTTTCCAGCTTTTTTGAGATTCACTATCTCATCTTCTTCCTCGAGTTTATAATTCCACTTCAGCTTCACGCAAGATAGGACTCTTCTCGATGGTTGGATGATTCAAAATATCACCACTCTTCAATGTCTTCTCCATTTACATTTGGCTCATCAATACCACATGAATGGATTCTTCTGCAACCATAGTCCTTTTGTTGAGTACTCAGAGGCTTTGCTTTCACCGAGTATCCCAAGAAGATACCTTCATCGCCTTTTAAGCATCAAAAGCCTTTAGATTGTTTTTGCCATTGTTATGGATTTAAGCATTTACATCCAAATATTCTAAAATATGCAACATTTGGTTTTCTCCCATCAAATCTCATAGGGAGTCTTTGTCACCGGTATGCTTATCATACATCTGCTTTGAGTGTAGCAAGTGTGTTAACTGGCTTCACCAAAATCTTTTTAACCCCCGCTTGTAACATGGTCCTTTGCTTCTTTGAGAGTTCTATTCCTTCTTTCCTGCAACTCCATTCTGCACGGAGTCCTTGCGCAGAGATAGTTCATGACCAATATCATTTTCAATACAATACTGAGTTATTATTCCATTGACAAACTCAGTTCCTCTGTCTGATCTTATCTTGATAATGGTTTGGCTCTTTCATTTTGAATCCTCTTCATCACCTGTGGTAGTTTTAACGTAGAGTTTCTTTCTTCTTACACATGAATATAGTCCATGTATATCTTGAGTAATCATCTACTACCACCAAGTGTATTTCTTTCCACTTATGCTAGTATGGTTCCACCGGGTCAAATAGATCCATATGTAGCGAGATGTAATATTCTTGTTGAAGATGGGCAGGTCTTTTCTTTGAATGATGATTTGATCTGTTTTCCCTTCCCATGCGTCACATATACTCTCCTTTTGTATATTGAGTCGGAAGTCCTTCCACAAGATTACTTCCGGCAAGCTTGTTAATCGTTTTGAAATTCAGGTGACTCGCTTTTTTGTGCCATGTAGCCAACTTGATTCAGTGCTTTTTGCTAAAAGAGCAGTGTTGGGTGTAGCGGTCGACCAATCTACTACATACATGTTCTTTTGTGTCGCATCCTTGTAACACAACTTCATTCGATTGACCTCCCTTGATTTGGCATATACCCATGTTAAATCCAACATTATAGCCATTGTCACAGAGTTGACGATGCTTAGCAAGTTGAAGTTGAGTCCTTCAACATATGCAACATCCGTGATTTCTAATCCATTCCTCTTGATGGATCCAATGCCTCTTATTTCACCCTCGAGCTTCATTTCCTCCAAATATGACTTTTGCTCCTTTAACTTCCTTGAATTTTGACAGATTTTTCTTATTTCCGTCATATATGTCCGGAAATGCCACTATCCATGTACCCAGGTTTCCTTGACACTCACTGCTCCTTGAACTGCAATCAAGGAAATTAAGTTTTAGGTACCCATACTTGTCGAGTCCGAGGGGTTAGAATTGTAAGATGATCCAACCAACTTATAGCCAAATGATTTGACTCTATGGGTTGCCATCTATCGTGTCATAATCATAATTAATCTTGGCAAATTGCTTTGGGATTCAGGTTCATACAAATACCTCTCTTTTGTCTCAGATGCTGTATATGTGTTTTAGCAATCGCCTTCTTTGGGTAATTGTGGTGTCTCCGAGTGTAGTGGCCTAGTGCATATGTGTGCTTGATGAAAGCTCTTATACTTTTGGAATGGCCTTTGTCGAGTTCTGTGCCTTGCCATTTGGGCTTATATTCCATAAGTCTATCATATAGTTCACATAATTCCAATCACTGCTTGGATATTTTCTACCATTCCCATCATATGTATTTCTTTTATAGATTTTCCGGGTTTTTGGTAGCTCTGCTTCTTCTTTACAGTGTATTTTCTGTTTGGAGTTTGCCGAGGAACTCACCGAATCTCTTCTCACTTATCGCTTTCAGTAGCACTCAATCGTTGTTTTCCTTTTCCTTTATAAATCAAGGCCGCTTTGCTTGTAATTGTGCTTTGAGTGAATGTGTGTGCACCCCCTTGAGTTTTGATTTTTAGACTCTTCATTGCTTGAAGATCCTTTTTCCAAAATTACTTTCTGAGTTTGACATAGCACGAGGAATTAAATCCTAAGCCTGTCTTGTCTCCACATTCTCTTTGACTCATAATAAGATCATCCAATGATTTAGATGCCTTAGTGAATGAGGCAATTACATTTTTGAGGTCATTCTCCTCTTTTCTATGGCGGATATTTACTGCTATTAGCTTGGCATTTTCAAATTTTAAACTTTTATTCTCATCGGCTATTTGACTTAGAGTACTCAACTCCTTAGTCACCGAGTTTTGGCTCTTAGAGTAGGTCAAGCTTTCCTCATTTAGTAGTGTGTGTGTGAGGATTTAATGTGTTCAAAATCTTTCATCATTTTGCCTAAATGAATCATAAAGATCGGTGGGTGATGAAGTGTGTGTGTCACACCACTATCACTAGAATCCGAGTTTGATGAGTTAGAGGTACCTCATCTTCTTGGTCGGGAGTTGATCTTGTTCCTTGGCCTTCAAACAGATCATGGCTTCTTCTTGAGTCACTTGAGTAGTCGACTTCATCGCTCTCGAATCACCGTCTCTCTTGACTTGGTTGTCTCAATGAGTCTCTGCTGACCAACATTGCCTTTTTCTTTTCTTGTCTTCTTTCTCTCAAGACCTTTCTTTCTTCTTCATTCCGCATTTGTTGACTACGGGATATGGGCAATCATTGCGTAGTGACACTGTTGCCCTACTGATTCAAGATAGATATTCAACCTTTTGATCGACTCTTTCCATTCTTGGATTGTCGCCCCTTTGATATTGACTTTTTGATGATCTGTTCTCTTGGTTGGCCTATCTTCCCTTGATTTGGAGGAGATGAGTGTCTTCGGAGGATTCGCCCTTGCCTCTCTTGTAATTCTTATTGAAGAACTTGTTGAACCTTTTTACTAGTAGGGCTATTTCTTTCCGGGTCAATGACTTCTTTGACCTCACTCTCTTCCCATCTTTAACAATTAGAGCAATTGTTTTGGGTACAAACTGCTCTTTCCTCGTCTTTTTTTCTCGGCTCAAACTCGTAGGCTTTGAGGTCCGAGAATAGTTCATGGTTGGATGTCTTTAATAGGTCCATGGAATGTCTTAGTGCCATGACCTTCATTTCCCATTCAGTCGGGAGACTTTTTAGATCTTCATACACATTTCCTTCCAGTGTATATTCCTTTCCAAGTGTAGTTAGCTCGTTGGTGATTTCGTGAATCGAGCATCCAGTTGATCTGTGGTTCTCTCCTGAGATCATTTTGAAGTTCTCAAATTTACCCAATCTGACCCACCGATAATTTATTTTCTTTGATTTGCTCCGAGCCTTCACAAATCAATGTTAGTTTTTGTCCCATTTCTTTAGCCGTTTTGCATGATTTGACTTTATTGAACATGGCTTTGTCCAAGGTTTTGTAAAGGATGTCCTTGGCTACATTGTCCAGGTTGTATATTTTTTCTCATCATTTGTCCATTCATTCTTGGTTTTTCGATCATAGCTGGTCTTGAGCTATATCCTCTTCGCCTTCACTCTTCTTCTTCAAATTTGTGTTCACCTTTAAGATTTGCAGGGGTCCATCCTCTATCACTATCCACATCTCATCATGTAATCTTTGATAGATGAGCCCGCATACGAATTTTCCAATCATCAAATTCTTCAATTGTGAACATAGGGATGCGTGTCAAATTTGCTTCCATGATAATAAATTTTAATGATAAAAAGAGTTTTGAAAGTTTAAGTACTAAAGCGGACTTTGAAAAATTTGGAGATCTAGTTCGAGAACTTAGGGCTGCGGAAGGCTCAATGAACCAACCGCTCCTCGATACCACTTGTAGATCCCAAGGGGGTGTAAGTGTAAGGTTTAGAAGGGGGGTTGAATAAACCTACCAAATTTTTGATTTAGTCCTTTTAAAAGTTCGAGTTGATACTACAGTTGTGTCCTTGGTGGACAAACCAATTTAGTTAATCAAGTAGAGTTAGTCTCTCAAATCGGACTCAACTGAGTTGTTGATGGAATAACTCAAATTGCTAAGTCTAAATTAACTCAACTCGTGGTTTGTTTTAAGACTTAACACCCTTAAGTTTGGTTAAGTAGAGATTTAGAGCTTGATTTAGTACTTAGAGATTATCTAATGGATAGCAAATATGTCGTGAGAATTAAACAAATATGATGCAAGAATTAAAGTGTTTGAAATGTAAATGACACAATAAGATTTTTATAGAGGTTCAAGATGGGGTAAATTCTTCTTCTCTTTCTCCAACTCCTGGAGGAATCCACTAGGTATTGATCGATACAAAGTGGTAATACCCAGATACAAGTCTTGATCCACCACTTGATCCTTTGGGACTCGATGGAGACGCCTTGATCACTCACCAAGCTTCTCGACGACTCGAAATTTTCCTTCTTCATAGGGCAAGATACCGCCTTGCTACTACGACCCACTTGCTCAAGCTCTTTGGATTTGATCACGCCCTCCAAAAGCTCAAGACTTGGTTCGACCTTGAACCTTCCTACAATCCTTCGTGGAATGTAGACCCCTTGAATCTTGCAATTCCTCTTCAACCTGATTGAAGTTATCTTTCCTTCACAGTGAGTGTTGGATTGATGTTCTTCGTAGTGTAGGCTTGAGGATTGAGCGTTTAATAACTTGAGAATATTTCATTTACAATTCTAATAATTGCTTGAATGTTTGTGGTTCTTGGTAACTCTGCGTAATCTCTGTCTCTTTTTCTCGAGTTATTCCTCGGCCTTTTATAGTGAGCTTTTCAAAAATCTGCCGTTGAATGGATAGGCTTATTTTTTAAAGTCACTTGTGGTCGTTGGCTTGTCTTGTTGCGATCCTTGGAATTGCCATTTCCTCGTATGAATTGTTCCCCACCTTTTGTAGTTCGACACGGTGTAGTGCTTCCCATTGGTTTATTCCTTTTGCACGCTTCGACCGAGCACTTGAGAAAGGTAGCATGGAGATATTACTTGTTTTAAGTAATTCTCTTGATTTCTCGGCAACGGATCTTTTTGATTATCTCGACTTGATTGCATTTCCTTGCTTTCCCAGGTGACTTAGAGTCACTTCCAATCATTGATGACTCTTCCGTCACTCAACTTGAGACTCGCTTTTCTTAAGTTGACTTGACGATACTCCACCACCGCATCTCACCGCTCCTTCATAGAGTTCCCGTCTTCTCTTCTTTGCCATACTCAATTGTCTTGCAATGAGTCTTCCTTCTAGTCTCCAGTTGTCTTCTTGCATGTTTGGGCATAGTGACTTAACTCAACTTGACCATCCCTATTTATTACAATGCGCTTTACAACAAAAATTGGGGTGCCAACTTCCTATTCTAAGTTTTACATGGCATTCATCAAAATCTAAACAATAAATTTCCCAACAATAATATCTTCTCTCGATCTCAATTATTCCCTCAAAACAATCAAAAGTTGGCCAAACAATTAATCATCAAGTAAAGCAATTTATTCAGCAAAGCAAATCAATTAGTCAATACTCATGCTTATTTGTTTGAAACAAATCATCATAATCCTAGAACAAAAAAGTTAGTTCATACTTGGGGATGAGATCATAATTTCAATTGAAGGAAAGAAAACAATCATAAACATCTTCATATAGCAATAATAATCACCAAACTATTGAAATCAGACAAAGAAGATGAAGAAATATTACACTTTGATTAAGCCACAAAATAATTTCGATGGGAATAACCCAAGCAGTCCCAGTATTGGATGGAAGAGAAAATAACAAAAATTAGGGCTTAAAAGTGCTAATAAGTAAAGGAGTTCGAACATATAGGCTCCCAAAGTCTTATTTATAAGTCTAGAGTCCTATATAAGGTGGAAGAGCCAAAAAACGTAAAACAATCGCAAATTTCGTGTTCAGAAAGTCACTGTGCGAAACCACGCACGGTACCGCATGCGAGATAGAACGGCGCCAAAAAAAAATAAATAAATAAATAATTTTTTATAATTCTTCATTTAAATAATATTTATAAATTTATATTTATTTATTATTTATTTAATTATTTTTATTACATATTTTTTATTCTATTTTTTTAATTTATTATTATATAATAAAATGTATTTTATATCTTCTTATTTTTTATTATTATTATTTTATTTTTTATTTTTTTATTATTTATTATTTAACCACCTCCAACTTAGAACTTTGCTTGTCCTCAAGCAAAACATAAAACCATAATGAGGGATTTAATACATCACAACACACAAGGAAGATCTTTTTCTCAACATATTGAACAAAAGTAGTCAAATTCATAGCCCTCTCAACTCAAATTAGCTATTAAGTAAAAACATAGTTTTGCAAACCGATCGATTGTCAAGTAAAAACATTAATATCAATGGGTCATATTTAGACTTGAACTCATCACTCCACAAATATTGATAGTTATGCACAACTTCAATCCAATAACACTAAGAAAATATAAAAACTCAATCTATTTTTGTAGTTAGTCTACTAGTCATGTAACCAAGCTTCTTGAACTTTATTGGAATGAGAAATGCAAGCAATATACATCTTCTTTTTTTTCTTTTTCTTTTAGGACACGTTCGAGGCATGCTTCCACTAGGTTAAATTTTGAATTTTCGTTCAAACACTCTTAGGGTGGTTTTCCATACTCATATTCGTGTCGTCGTTTTACGTAAAAGACAAACATGGGGCTCATGAATGCTCCTAGTTACTAAGCAACAACAAATAGAGGAGTATAACCTCGATTCGACCCCTTTTTTTTGCTATTCTTTTTTTTTTTCTTTTTTTTGTTCTTTGGCTTGGTTTAACAACTAGTCAACCACTAGTAAATCAAGAGTTCTCGGAATTTCATAGCCCTAAGAATTGTCATATATGTATTAACAAATCAAGTATCATAGTGTTAGAAGTCTCGTCTAAATTCAACCCACATCCATGTCAATCTATTCAAGACAATCAATTATTTTGCATTTAAAAATACAAATTATAAAGCTAATTCATGTGTAATTTGGCCAAGTTATTGACTAACAAATACTCAATTTGTTTCCTTGAAAATCATATCTTCCATCAACAAATTCAAAACACAAGCATTCCAAAGAGAAATTCTAACAAGCATGCAATCACATCCACCTCCAACTTAAAGATTCGCATTGTCCCCAATGTGAGAGAAAGAGATGGACATAGACACAAAACACACAAAAACAACATAAACTAAAAATAAAAGAAAGGGAAAAGAAGGAAATAAATGACCTTCATCAGAGTGGAATCGATGCGGGCGACCATTGGGTTGTTCAATCGAGGGATTTCACCGGCATATGCATATCTAACACGAATTTGCAACAAAAACTCGAATACCGTGAAAGCTCAAATTTGCTCAAGTAAGATAGAGGTGATACCAACACCCCACCAAAATATCCAATTATTGATTCATGACTCCTATGACTCAATAAAAAAATAGAAAACAATGAACTATCAGGTTGCTTCCCGGTCAGCGCTTTCTTTATAGTCGTATAGTGGACTACATCACCTTATTGTGGAGGTTTGTTGCGCGAATTGGTCACAATATTACCAAGTAAAGTTTCACGATCCGCGACGAGTTTCACATTCCGCCCAAACAAGAGAAAACAAAATTAAAGAAAAATAAAAAATGACTAGATTAATAAAAATAAGGTGTTCCTAATATCATAATCCCGGGCAACGGCGCCAAAAACTTGATGGCGCGGAAGCTACTCCTAAAAACAGCCTAGGTAAGTGCACCTATCGTTTATAGCAAAGCTAAGCGAGTATCGAGTGTCATTCCCACGAGGACTATGAGTACTAGTAATTGCCGTCTTTTTATTATCTAGCCTACAAATTCGCCAAATAGTTTGTTGCAAAGTAAAAATAAACGAAAGCAAATAAAAGTGGAAGAGGCAACTAAGAACACGAAGGATATTAGATACACTCGGATTAGAAGATGATGGATATAAATGTGCTTGAATATGAATTCCTCTAGAACGTTTTGTGATTTTACCAAAATGAATACAACCATAACCCTTAAGTTTTAACCATCCCTTAACATATTATCATGCTTCATGGACCGTAGGCATTCCTAAATTAAGTTAAACCCTTTGTCGGCGAATAACTCCTAACCTCAAGTTGATTAATCAAATCTCTTTCTAGTTAAAACCCTAAGATTGAGTTAACAATTTGTGAATTCCCATATTAGGTTTGACCCTAATCCGAAAGATTTATGTCGTCCTATATCTAGGATTGCATGCAACTCCTTTCACTTATGTTGGTTCTATTTCACCATGAATCTCTCGATTTCCCAGTGAAAAATAAACTTCAAATCAATATTGCGCATATACCAATTCAAATAAACAAACATAACATAAGGGACTCGCATAAAAGCATAAGAAAATATATTAAAACATTCAAACCAATAAACACAAATAAGTTATAGGGTTCATCACATTCAAACACTAGTGATTTAACTCATGATGGAATTGAGAATGAAAACAACAATTAAACAAGAAGTTTCTTTCGAAATCAACATGAATACTTGAAGTTAAAACTTCCAAAACCAACATAAGACTACCCTGTTGGAAGTATGATGATGAAGTGGTGGAGTTCATCTTGTTCTCCGAGCGATCTTCAATCCTTGTGCCTTAGCGCCTCTCCATGGTGATCCAAGCCTTCTAACTCTCTTCTTCACCACAATATGTGTTTCTCCTCTCCAAAATATGAACTTTCATCTCAAAATATGATTTTCTATGTATGTGAATGAATTTCTCCTTCAACCCATACTCTTGGCTTTTATAGACATTATTTTGGAGAAAGTATTCCTTAATAATGTCATCTTTTGATAGTTTAATGCTCAACTTTATGAGTTGGGTTGTTAGGATGATTATTTTCATATGATCATGTGGGAAAGTAAGGAATTAGTGCAATAAAATGAGGTGTAAATGTGCTCAAAAGTGGTCAAAAAGCTTGGTAGATGACTTTTTAACAAATTCCACCAGAAATTGATGTTGGAAAGTGATCCGAACACGCCCATGTCGCCCAAAACGGTCGGTCCATCTTTTTTTTATTGTGCAGGAAGTCAGCTGGACACGGCCATGTTGGGGAACACGGCTAGGCCGTGTCGGAGGCTGTTTTGTGCAATTTTTTCGAGTTTTTAGCTCCCAGCGGAACATGGCCGTGTTGCCTAACACCCCCTGCCCGTGTTGGACCAAAAAGGCCCCAAAATGACGCGTTTGGCTTGGGATTTCGAGCGTTTTTGCATCCTTAAACTCCCCGGTATGTTTTGACATGAATCCATGGTCCGAAATTCACCAAAATTAGCCCCGAATGGTCAATCTACACCAATAAAAGTACCTCACAGTAGTATGAACAATGTACGATCAAACACTAACGAAACTAACAACAAAATAACTCAAATTTTACTCAAATACATACATAAAACATGCATAAAAAGACACTTATCACATGTTGCAGGCCGCGCTCGACCGCGCACTTTGTGCGCGACCGCGCACCCTCGAAACGTTGGAATTCGCTCTTGGGTCCTTTATATGAATTGTAGATCTATCTCTTAGTTTTCCAATATCCACTTGAAAGACTTCAATATCGATTTTCTAGAGAGAGTGATGATAAAAATACTAAAACGTGTCATTTCTAAAATTTGAACACATTTTGTTCACTTGCACATGATTTTAACCCATCCAAACATCTTCATTTGCATTTAGCAGCAGAAATAGATATTGTAGAACTTTGTCTTAGCTTTCCAATGGTTATGAATCATGTCAATTATACTTCGTATCACGACGTTACATCCAAAGTACGACGATTAATGCGCTTGATTCTTGTGCGAAATGACGTTTTAATATTTCTTGCTCCAAAACTTGTTTTTTCCACCAAAACCTAGAAAACCAATAAAATCACACAACATAATACTAAAACATGCAATGTGGAAATAAAACAAGCCAAAAATATGCATAAATCGTCACAAAAAACACACACAAAAACATGCAATACAACTCCCCCACACTTAGCCTTTTGCTTGTCCTCAAGCAAATAATTGTGTCGTTAAACCCCAACAAGAAATATCAAGTGTAATTTGAAATTCGATTAATTAATAACACCATGTTCTATACACCTCGGATCCAACCTGAATTGATCACTAAACTCCACATCAGACTCACCCGGCTAAGGTTAAAAGCTAACAAAGGTGTTTTGCCATCCTCGCTAAGTTTCAGATCCATTTTATAAGTTGCATCCCCGTTGAACACAACAAACCACTCAATCACTAGTCACGAATTTATTTATTTTTCTCTTTTTTCTACTTTTTTCCTTTTTTTTTTTTTTTTCCGCTAGAACTTTCGAAATGCCTTCCACTAGGTGTAAACTTTGGATTTTTTTCCAAAGGCTCCTGGGTGGTTTCTCATACTCATATTTATGTCCCCATTTTACGTAAAGACAAACATGGAGCTCATAAATGCTCCTAGTTACTAAGCAGAACAAACATAAGAGTATAATTTCAATTGTTAAAATTTTTATTTTTTTGCTCTTTTTTTTTTTTTTCCCATAGCTAGCAATCTTGAGTATACAATAATTCAAACAGGGTCTCAACTTAATAAACATCAACGAAACCTCATAATTCAAGCTCCACAACCTAGGCTATCATTTAACTCTCGCTAACTTGTCTACCAAAAAGAGAAATTCACAATTGTAGCCAAATCCTACGTATCAAGCTCATGGTATAATTTCATAATAAAAATCAAATTTTGGCATATATTTCTTGTCAATTCACCAACACAATACGGTTTGTAACAATTATAAGGCTAGTGATAACCAACCACATGCAACCATAACATATATACAATGACAATCCATCCCTCACACTTAAATCATGCAATGACCTCAATGCGTAAAGAATATAAAATCAAGGATAGAGAGGCATCCATGGAGAATGCTATAATCGACAAACGGTTAAAGCAATCACATGAATAATCATCCTACAAAAGCCATGTGAAGGAAAAATAAAATACCACATATAAACTAAAAAAAAATCAAACTAACATGCACCAAAACACCAAATGCAAGCTCAAACAAAGGAAAAATGTTTGTGTTGCATCCCAAGAAGCGCTTTTTTAACGTCATTAGCTTGACGATATCAACTAAAAAAAATCATGGCAGGTCATTGAGCAAGACCTTTATTACCATATTGGATTTTTATCTGGTTGAATTTCATTCTGAATCACATCGTGTTCTTACCATAAGATATCTTTCACGGCAGAATCAATATAGTCAACAATAAATTATCATGCAAGGCACAAGCAAGACTACTAGCTATATCAAAAATTGAAAATGTTAAAGTTTCTCCCAATACATTCATACTTAGTTTTCTATTTTTGACATCTATCATAGTATTAATGGTGGACATGAACGGTCTACCCAACAGTATAGTGTAATCTTTAAATATACATTTATCCTTCCCCATATCCAAGACAACAAAATCCATGAGAATTTTAAGACCGTCTACTTGGACCAAAATATCATCAACAATACCTTTAGGATGCCTAAGGGACATATCAACAAGTTGCAAAACATAAACTGGTGGACTTCAATTTTCCTAAATTTAATTGTTTAAATATAGAGTAAGGCAGAAGGTTAATTCCAGCTCCGAGATCAGCATACCTTCGACTTTCTTACCATTCCCAAAGGTAATATTAATGAAGAAACTACCTGAATCGTTTTGCTTTGGGAGTGGACTTGGGGATGGAGTAGACTAAGCCAAAAAATAATTATTTTGCAACACAAATAAAGAAAATAAATCCTAAACACTCTAACCAAATTTGTGTTTTTAATTACCTAAAGAAAAATAACGAAAAGAACAATTAAAACTAAACACAACTAAACCTGGAGAAAACGATATGGATAAACATATAGGATTTTGGAATCATCTCATCAAGCTTGCAAGCAGAATATCAACTAATTGATCATGCGATTAACATCTATAACAAACAGATATAAACTAGGCTTAAATCTGATAACTCAAGTATTCACAGGTTAGGTTTATCCTTAACTAATTTGCTATTTTCATTAACCAAGTTAGATAATACATCTCTGATTCGTATCTAACCCCCATAAATAAATTTAGTCCAGGAATAATATCTTCTTTCGATCTCAATTATTCCCTCAAAATAATCAAAAGTTGGCCAAACTTTTAATCATCAAGTAAAGCAATTTATCCAGGAAAGCAATTCAATTAGTCAATACTCATGCTTGTTTGTTTGAATCAAATCATTGTAGTCCTAGAACATTAAATTTAGTTCATGCTTGAGGAGGGATCATAAATTGTTGAAAGAAATTAACAATCATAAACGTCATCATGAAACAATAATAATCACCAAATAATTGAAATCATACCAACAAGATGAAGAAATATTACGCTTTGATTAAACCACAAAATAACTTCGATGGGAAGAACCCAAGTCATCCCAGTGTTGGATGGAAGAGAAAATAACAAAAATTATAGTTTAAAAGTGATAAGAAGTAAAAGTGTTCGGAAATATGCCCCAAGTCTTATTTATAAGTCTAGAGTCCTATACAATGTGGAAGAGCCAAAAATGGAAAAACAATTGCGAATTACGTGTTCGGAAGTCATTTGTGCGATCACAAGATTCCGCGCAAAGACAATGTTGTCGATCGCGAGCGATCACAAGACTCTCAAAATGTCGGAATTTGCTTTTGGGTCCTTCATATGAATTGTCGATCTATCTCTTAAATTTCCATAGCTACTTGAATGACCTCAATATCAATTTTCTAGAGAGGGTTATGGCCAAAATACTACAATGTGTCAATTCTAAAATTTCAACACATTATGTCCACTTGCACATAAAAGTATGCAAAACAGATTACACTTACACTTTTGAGTTGTGATATTTCATTCAAAATATAATCTTAATTGTACTTGTAAAATCATCCAAAACAAGACATGTTTTTTAAGTGTTCTTTTGTCAAGAACATACTTGGTTGGATCATAGGTATTGAAGAGTTTGGTGCTCTTCTAAGTTGTCGTTGTGAAAAGAGTGTGGTGCTCTTCAAGGTAAAGGTTGTAATTGATTGGTATCAATTAATAAACTTTTTATTTTCAAAATCCAGTCGGACATCCCGGGTGATAAAGGACGTAGGCCCTAGGTGGGTTGAAGCACTATAAATCATCTTGTGTTGATTTATTTTTCTGCACTATTATTTTTCTTATTCATCTTGATCGAAAAAGAGGGCTTAAATCTGGAAAATATATTCACCCTTCCTCTAGATTTTCGTAGCCACTTAGACTAACAAATTGTATTAAATCCAAACTTTTTGGCAATCTCGTTCTTCATTGCGAGTAAAGAGGAAAGATTCATGGCTTCGAATGAAAGCTATCTTACCACCGGGCGCCTCAACCGACAAGCCAACAACCACGCATTTTAGAAAGACCAAATGGAATGCTTCTTACAAGGTTGCGGGTTTGATATTCAGAATGCGGTCATCAAAGGAATAGATCAACCAATCAATAAATTGGAGGATAGAACCTATGGCTCCCAAAAGTTTCAAAGAGTCATATGAAAATGACAATAAGTCTTTCTCTCTAAACGGTAAGGCTTTAAATATTTTGCATTGTTCATTTACTGCCACCGAGTATAATCATATTAGAGGAATAAGGTCGGCACAAGAAGTTTGGAAAAAATTAGAAACCATCTATGAAAGAACTAAGAAGGTTAAATAAGCTAGAAAAACCATACTTGTTAAAGACATCGAAAACTTCATAACGTTCGAAGGTGAAGGAATTTCGAAAATGGGAAAAAGGCTCGACAATATCGTCAATCCTCTATTGGCACTCAGAAAAATCATCTCCGAAAAAGACAAGGTAACTAAAGTATTGAATGATCTTCTCGGTTCTTATTTTGAAAAGGTGACAATTACTTTTAAGCTCAAAATCTTGAAACTCTCAAGTTTGATGAGCTTATTGGAAATGATCACATTTATGAGGTCTACCTCAAAGAAATAAAGAACTCCAAAGCATCCACCTCTCAATCGGAATACAATCTACTCCTAAAGGTCTTGCCCTAGCTCAAATAATTTTTATTATGCTAGTGATGAGGATGATGAGAAAACGGCCGCCTTGTATGAAAGTTTACCATATTTGTCAATAAAAATAAGGCAAGAAAGGCAAGAGACAACTCATGCTTTAAATGCAGAAAATTCGGGCACTTTTTAGCCGATTGTACCAAAATGGCGGAGGAGGAACAATGGAATAAAAAGTCCTTTTCAAAAAAGAAGGCCTTGAATGCGGATGTTAAAACTTGGGACGAGCTACTTGCAACATCCGATGATGAAAAGGAATCCGAGCAAGGACTTGTGGCCATAGATGATGAAAACAATGAGGTACGCTATAACTCTTCTTCTTCTGCTTCTTTAATTGATGAACTTCAAGGAGATTGTGATGAATTACAAAATGAGTTTAGATATATGATTTGCAAACACAAGAACTTGAAAAAGGATTTTAAAGAGTTAAAAAAAATTAAAAAAAAAAAGATAAGTTATTTTCTTCTTATGAATGTCTTGACCATGCTCATACTATTACTCTTGCTAAAATTAAGAGTCTTGATTCCAAAAAATAATTGATCAGAAAAGAGATTGAAAACTGAAAAAGGATATGCAGCGTTTTAACTTGAGTACCGATAAGGTTACAAAAATTCTTGGTCCACAAAGAAGTGATCATTCTAAATTAGGACTTGGTAACACACTTTTTCAAACCGATTTCAAGAAAAAGAACCAAGCTCCAACTTTCATACGTGCTAGTAGTCCTAAAATTATTACTTGTTTTTATTGTGGCAAAAATAGACATCTTGCTAGCACTTGTAGGATTAGAAATAGTAATAATTATTTTTGGAGACCCAAAGGTCTCAATGCTAACCCCCATGTATTCCAACATTCTAGGGTACTTAAAAATAATTTAAATGTAGGTACTTAGGGCAATTACGGTGGAAGAAAATTCCAATTGGCTCGTGGACGGGATGTTCATGTCACATGACCGAAAGGAACATATCTTCACCAACATCAAATGATGAGAAGGATGAATGATTATGTTCGGAAATGGCAAGGGCAAAATCATTGGCAATGAAGATATTGTAATTCTTCTTTCTCTCTTCATGATGTTTTATTAGTTGATGGGCTTAATTTAATTTGATAAGTGTTCGTCAACTATGTGATTTAGATTATGATGTTCTTTTCAATAAAGAAAAATGTCTTATTCTCAGAAATGCTAAAACTATTTGTGAAGCTAGTCGAAAAAGCAATCATTACAAAATTTGTACAAGTGATTTGGTTAGTCAAAATATTTTTTGTCTTGTTGCGAATAATGATTTAACTAATTTATGACATAGGCAACTTGGACATGTTGGATATAAAATTTGCAAAATATTTACAAAAATCAACATGTCAAAGGAGTACTGAAATTAAATTTTGAAAATCTTGGCTTATGTGACACTTGTCAAATGAATAAATTAGTTAAAAGTAGTTTTAAGCTCAAAGAGTAAATTCCCACAGCCAAACCTCTACAACTTATTTACCTAGATTTGTATGGGATATTGACACGGCTAGTCTAAGTGAAAAATATTACACTTTCGTTATAATTGATGATTTTTCTAGATATACTTGGGTTATTTTTCTTGCAAAGAAAAGCGATGACTCTTATGAGTTTGCTAAGTTGTGTAGACTTATAGAAAATGAAAAAGAAGATACTATCAAATTTATGAAAGGACAATTAAAGACTTCATGTCCTGGCTTCTTACACTTGAAGCATTTTTTTCATGTCCAGCTAAACATTCTCCAAAATGATTCTTCTTGCATTTTGGGCAAGTTGGCATGTCTGCTTGTGTAGTTAGGCGTGCATTTCCATCAGTGTTTATCTATTTATTTGATTTTTATTTTTATTTTATTTTGCCTCTTCCCATTTTCTTTTCTCTGACAGCACAACCAACTTTTTCTCCTCCTCTTCCCCAGCAAAACTTGCCTCCACCTCATGAGCTCTTCTCACCATCACCGAGTACTCAAATTCCCTTGAGCAGATAGTATTCCTTATAGTTGTGCTCGAAATCCCCTTCTGAACCTCAAAGCCTTTTTCAAATCAGTATCCACTAGGTGTGGAGAAAACTGACTTAGTTGATTGAATTGTCTCTCATACTCTGTGACAGTCATGTTTCTTTATTTAAAGTTATGGAATTATGTCTCCTTCTTTTCCCGATATGATTGTGGAAAAACCTTTTCCATTACAATCACCTTGAACTCATCCCATGTTAAAGCATTCCACTCTTCATCGGTCTTGGTCCTCCAATACCCTTTCCACCAATGATCAGCATCTTCAGTGCGTTGGAATGAAGCACATAAGACTCTCTGTTTGTTTGTGCAACCAATAAGTCAAAAACTTCTCTCTAGCGATCGAAACCATTCTTCTATTGTTGTCGGGCCATCGCGTCCATTGAATGTGGGTGGACGATAGTGGCGGAATTATTCCACGACTCGTGCATTGTTGTTGTTGTTGTTGTCCCCGTTGTTCTGCACACCTCTGAGGAACTCAACAATTATATCTCCAGCAGTAGCAGTGGTTTGATTTTCTGTGTTAGTGGAGTTCTCACCGTTGACTTGATTTATACGACGGGAAGCCATATACCTAAGGTCATACATAATATATTATTATTATTATTATCATTTATCTCAGGTTATTAATGGATTTCGTATGACATATCTAACTTAAAATCTAAATATCATAATATAATGGTCAAATAAATTAGTATCAATTAAAGGACAACTAAGCTTTATATAAAATAAGGATTTATTTATCAATTGTTGCAATACATAGACCCATCTATCTCTATTGATCCATGTCTTCATCTTCCCGCAGATCTTCTTCCCTGGTTATTCTTCCGGATCATCCTCCGATCATCTTTCGTGGTTTCCTTCCTGTTCATCTTCTTCGCATTAGTCTCATTGTTCAAAAACTCAATCCATTTGTCGTATAACCTGGCAGTGAATGTCCCGTAGTTGATTTTGGGTCGGTCGCCATGCCCATCATACTCCAATAATGAGACATAAAGCTTTTCATTCTTGACGTTCCAAAACAAGTGTAAGATATAAATCACTCTACGGGAGGCAGCGCATTCATTTGGAGTGCCGATGACATTCCACACATTGTACCACAACTGGTGAATTTTAACTATATATTCTCCAATGTTGTCCCTCTCTTCAATTTGATAGTTGAAATAATAACTGAGTCGGCTAATGGGATAGTTCGGACCCCAGTTATTATTATTATTGTTCTTTCTTGCAGTGTGTCGAGTTCCTGCCATCTACATATGAGCATTTGCAACCATAAGTCTATTTTTTTTTTCTTTTTTTTTTTGAAGCAATACAAAATTTTTATTCATCTAATATATAAACTGGTATTATAATTCTAAAGAAGAATATAGTAACATAGAATCATAATAAAATACATCATGACGTAAATGAGCATACTGATACAATTGTATAATGTAACTTGCATTAATAATTCTCATACCTTGAGAATACCGGCAAGAAATGACCGAGGTGGGTGTTATTACACCATTTTATCTTATACAATTGAATTTTATTATTTTTTCTTAAAAAACTATACATTTTAATTTTCAATTTTTTAATAAGCCTACAGAAACGTAGACCTGCTCTGATACCACTTGTAACGACCCAATTTCATGAATTTAAAGTACTCTAAAAATATTATTAAGAAAACACAAATTTATAAATTAAAGTGATCCCAATAATTATTGAAAAGTCGATTTAGAAGTTTTTTAATTCTTAAGAAAAAAAATATCATTATGATGATGATGATGATGATGATGATAATAATAATAATAATAATAATAATAATAATAATAATACATCTTCCAAATTAAATATCCAACAATTATTCCAAGCATAAAACAGAAAAAAAATAAAGTCATAAACCCAAAATTTAGTTCGATCATAATTATTTGAAATATAAATATAGCATGATTTATTCCACCATCCACAACATCATATCTTCACCCGGATTCCTCAACCGTTTTTGTTGGTAAAATCATGAAAACAATAGGGTGAACTTCATCTCGCTCAGTAGGGATATATCTGTCAATATTTAATATAACATGTAAAGCATTCACATAATTACAACAATTAATCCGTTAATATTCTCTTTTTCCTCCGACCGCAAATGTTCTCGATATAGCATTGCGGGTTGACCCCAAAGATATTTTTGATCCCGGACCCTTTTTATGGCCCTAGCTTATATGAATTAATTTCCTCTTGACATATATTGCAACTAATAAAATACAATCATGAAACATTAAATAAAGACAAATAATATAGAAATCCCTACCTTAATAATTGCAGATATTCGATGTAGAAAAATTAACAATAAACGTCCTAGTCTTCGACCCCTTTGTTTTCTATATTAAATAAAACTATAATTAATATGTGATTTTAATAAATTGAACTAATTAATGAAAGAATTTGTAAAACAAATATTGAAAGAAGACTTGTGAATTGGGAATTATATATATATATATATAGGAAACTTGAATAAAAAGTAGAAAACTATCTTTACCTTATAATTATTATAAATGTGGTGTAAAATCCGTATGAAGTAATGAATATATATATATATATATATATATATATACACTAAGTAATACTAACCCCTAAACCTAAATTAGCCCCTAAAATAACTAGCCCCTAAAATGACTAACCCCTAATTCATCTCCTAAAAGGCTAAAATAACTCCTAAATTAACTTCTAATTAAAACCATAATATAATATTGGTTATCACACTTGTCCTCCGTCACAAGCTATCATCGGAACAAAATGGGCATTCCGGAACAAGCTAGACGATCAAGGCAACATTATTGGAAATAAAGTAAGGTTAGTAGTTCAAGGTTATTGTCAAGAATAAGGTCATGATTATGATGAAACATTTACACTCATAACATGTTTAGAAGTTATCGGTGTTTTACTTGTTTATTCTTGTTTTAAAAACTTTAAACTTTACCAAATGGATGTTAATTCCGCTTTTCTAAATGGTTTTATTCAAGAAGAAGTTTATGTTAAACAACCTCTAGGGTTTGAAAATATTTCTAGACCAAATGATGTTTATAAACTTAAAAAGACTTTATATAGTCTCAAACAAGCACCCCGAGCATGGAATGATAGACTAAGTTCTTTTCTTTCAGAAAATAGTTTTACAAGAGGCAAAGTTCATACTACTCTTTGTTTTTGAAAAAGGTCAAGATAGCCTCTTAGTTCAATTATATGTATATGATATTATTTTTGGTGCTACTAATGAATCTTTGTGCAATAAATTTTCTAAGTTAGTGCAAGGTGAATTTGAGACGAACATAATGGGAGAATTCAACTTCTTCCTTGGACTCCAAATCAAACAATGTCATGAAGGTATTTACATCTCACAATCAAAGTATACTAAAGAACTTCTACAGAAATTTGGGATTGAAGAAGGAAGAACCATTGCAACTCCAATGGCAACAAACGTCAAACTCGACAAGGATGAAAAAGGTAAATCGGTTGATGAAACCAAGTATCGATATATCATTGGTAGTTTACTTTATTTAACCCGCAAGTAGACCCGATATTCTTCATGTCCTATATCTATGTGCTCGATTTCAAAGCAATCCCAAAGAATCTCATCTAAGTGTCGGTAAACGAATTTTTCGATATTTGGAAGGCACTATCTCTTATGGCTTGTTTTATCCAAAGAATGAAAATTTCTCTTTAAGAGGATATAGTGACTCGGATCATGTCGGTAATGTTGATAATCGTAAAAGTATATCTGGCTCATGTCAATTTTTAGGCGATTGCCTAGTTTCATGGTTTTCAAAGAAACAAAATTGTGTATCTTTTACAACGGCCAAAGCCGAATATATTTTTACGGCTTTTTGTTTTACATAATTACTTTGAATGAAACTAACTTTAGGTGATTATGAATTTTCTTTTGAAAATATTTCTATTTTTTGTGATAATAACTCCGCTATCAATATTTTTCAAAATCGGGTTCATCATAATCGAACCAAACATATTGAGGTTCAGCATTATTTTTTAAAAGATAGTGTTTCAAAATGAAAAACTGAGATGTTATTTGTTCCGTCTCAAGATCAACTCGGATATTTTTACAAATCCATTACCCGCCGAGTTTTTTAACACAATTCAAGCTCGTTTAGGCATATTGCATATCGAATAAAGTCTATATTTATATTTTTGAATATTTTTATTATTTTGGGGTGAAAAATCTTATTTTCAAAACTTAAAAATCGGACAGAAGAATTAAACTAAAATAGGCACGAGCCACCTTAGAGGGAAACCGCTTGATGTCTTCAGGTACCAGTCGCCCTCTATAGTGACCGATCGCCCTAATGACAGGGACCAAATTAAAAGCCTGTTGTTCTTCACTGTATTCGCCCTCTATTTCTCTCCAAACCCTAAAGTGCAAAAGTCCTTAAATTACTCCAATCTTCCTCAAATCTTCACCGAAACTCTTAATTTTGTTACAAATCTCCTCCTTTTGGGAGAATTACACATATATGGCACCTCCAAAGAATTTAGCGGCACAAATCCCACCCCAAAGCGAAAAAATGGTCGAAGAGGGTTCGTATTCAAATCGTCAATTTGTGGCAGAACAACGTGAAATACGTGCCACTCAACGAGATACGGCACAAAGGCAAGCCGGTAATCAAAACACCCAACTTACACAGGCTCACATCACCGACTACGGGTACATTTCAAGGATAATGTCAAATGGGTGGAAAATAAGAAATATCTACTCTCTCAAGCTCCAATTAGTGCAAATTATTTGTTATTTATTTATAAATTTGCCGAGAAATATTTTGAGGATATTAGAGTTGGGTAATAAACAAGTTGGGCGTACAAAATATGTCGTTTTGGTACATTTTCGAATGAATTTCCTACTATTCGGGAATTGTTTTGTTACACAAGGCTGTGTGTATTTATGGGAGCATCCATTTGTTATATAAGATGATGAAATTTCTCAATTATATAATTTTCAATGTTGTGTTATTTTAAATCTGGTATTAAATCCCTTCTCTCGAATGTTGGATTAACACATCAAGCATCCAAGATTAATGATCAGGTAATCAAGATATAATTAATACAAATAACATAAATAAACCATGAATTGCATAAAATAAAGTAGATCTACCAAGCTCGAAAAAAGCCGAGGTCTATCAGACAAATCAAATACAAGATCAAACAAGATTATATCAAGCCTCTAGAATATCTAATTAATTCATCAAATGGTTCACAGAAGCAGTTTGAGTAATTTGATACATATGAAAATATACAGATTTATGCAAGAAAGAAAGAAAAAAGAAGAAGGAGAAACTTATATTTGATGATTTGATCGGTGATTCTCTAAGGGTTTGTTGAAGAATTAATATGGTTCCCTTCATGTTCTGCTACCTTATCTCTGTCTGAATTTCATTTCTTTAGTTTTACTGTATCATAACTCCTCTTCCGGGTTTCCCCTTCGTGTGCCTATTGCTGAAAACTTATGCATATTTATAGCAGAAGGCTTCATCTTTTTCTTCCATTATTTTCTCCTATCAATTGGACTATTTTGATATCCATTATCAAATGTTTCCCATTACTTCCTTTTTTGATGTGTGCTCTTGTGTCTTGTTTTTCTCTTTGGGCTCAATAATATTTCTTTGGTGTAAAGGAAGTCTTTTGTAGTGTCTCGTTGTGTAAAGTTGAATTATTGTTAAATGATGTTTGATAGGTAATCAATTATGCATGGGTTAAACGTATCGCGGTATGAAGAAGGAGAAAGTTGGGTTGAACCCCGGCTCAACATAATGCACCGCGGTACACAGCAAAAATATAATGTGTTGCACGGTACACATGTCCTGTACCGCGGTACAAGTGCCATTTTGTATGGAGTACCACGATATAGGATTGTTTTGTACCGCGGTACCCGTTCCATGTTTTTTTATTTCTCTGCAGTTTTTACTGTGGTATGGCTTTGTGTACTGCGGCACAACTCATTTTTCATTCGTTTTCTTGATTCTTTGATACCTGGCTACCTATTACAACTTGATACACAACTTCAACAATAATTTTGACTCAAACTACTCGAAAACAACACAATTTTTAAGTCTAAAAATACCTAATTTGTTGGTAAAAATCCAACTTAACACACCCCCTTACAAAAGAATATGGAAGAATCTTTTATATCTGGGATGATGTGCCGCACAATAGGCTATAATAGGCCTCGTGGACTATAAATATTGAACTAAGTCTCATGGGCCAACTGATAAGATTCAGACCCAATAGTGAATATTCATTAGTGAATAATTAAATAAATAACATAATTAAATAAAAAGAAATATAATAACGATTTGCCCCCAACACACAACTATTAAAACTCATTTACAATATAATGATATTTTTTTATCTACAGAAGACATCATAAAACAACTATATGTTTATTTCCATACGAAAATAAAAAAAAAAAATTGAATCTTTGAAATATTGGAAATATGAAATAAAGAATCAAAAGAAGAAAAGAAAAATGAAGGGTGGTTTTGTCAATTTGTAGCAGTGAACGCACGTAGAGAGTAGAGAATTGTACAAACAAGGTTTGGGCCCTTTGGGTGAGGTCAAGTGGGTAGAGAGAATGGGTGGCAGGGAAGGACACGTGAGTGGCAGGAGGGTGACGGTGGGATGAGGTCACGTGACATCAAAATTCCAACTTAACAACTTGGAAGGAAACTGACGCTTACTTCACTATGCTATGCATAATGCATGCCCCTATCCGTACCACTTATTATTACCCTGCAAACTCCCCCAAATTTAATTTGCACTTTTTAGTCAAAAATAATAATAATAATTTCTTTTTATTTCTTTCTTTCTAAGAGAGAACCAAAAAAAAAACAAATTTGTTTGGCTACTTCATTTTAACTTTTTCATAGTAACTATATGATTATTGGAATGATTATTCATAAGTGGCCAATGATTAGTACCATCACTCATAAAGGTACTACGTGCATGTTTAGTCTCACATTTTCAAATTCGTTTTTGTTATTTTTACGGTTGTTAATTTTTTCACATAAAATATTTAAAAATTGGAAGATCGTTGGAAAATGAATACAACAGTATCTTAATTCTTATGCGCATTGAAATTTATATATATACAAAAGAAAAACACAATTGAGTAGACTAGTGTTATACATATCTAGAGAAACACCCTTAATAATTAATGATGTCTTAAATTTTTCTGTTCCTCCCAACCAACCAAATCACATAAGTTGGCTTCAAGATTTTCCGAAACAGCAAAACTGAGTTGAAAATTAAAGACTAGACATAGAAAGAAGGGAAATTATTAATCATGACATGATAGAAGTAGATGGTATGGAAAAAATACTAAGTGGAAGCCAACTAGCTTATTGTGTAGATATTCTTTACAAGGAGCTCCTAATATTAGATCTTATGTCCTCTACTCTAGATTTTCCCTATACATATGTATTGTCTTTATGTGGTCAACCCAATCTTCTTGGATCCAAAATCACATTGCATCAATTCATGTAATAATATAGTTTTGATTAGGTTATTCATATTGTAATCTCTTTACTTTATCTTGCTCTCATCAAGGTTCTTCTTGTCTCATCTCATGTCTACTACAACAAAAAATCATGCAATGCAACATTTTATTTTATTTATACCTACATACATGTGGTAGTGGCTTTTTTTTTGGAGTAGGGAAGACAAGGCAGATGCTTTCGGATTCGAACCCTGACCTCCTGTATGGACATTAAAATTTTTAACCACTAGATATTATATGATTCTCAATATTGCCATAGTGATTTTAATAATTATTAATTATATATACAAGTTTTGGGTACCCCAATCTATTAATTATTCATATGGAACTTTACTTTTTTATTTTTTGACTCATGTTTTATTTGAAATATTTATGACTAACGAATATGTACTTTTTGTTCGTTTAAATTGTTGATTGTAGTTTTATATTATTATATAATATGCATATTTTTTTTTGGAAAAAAAATATATGTTTAAAATAAATTATGTGTATGATGATAGTCGAGCAGAGTTGGACGACACCAAATACGGAGACGTGCACTAGGAGGGCCGAATCATGACCTGGGTGGCCGAGTAGCGTAATGTATGTTCTATCCGGTCAACATCGACCAGTAGAGGTGTCAATGAACGAGGACGGGGCTGCTAGTGGATATATCATTCTCATCCTCGAATTTCATTCCTAATACCATCTACGTACCATTCCCCCACTTTAGGTATCTAGGACGGAAATAGAGAATCCCCATTCGGGGAATACCCTCGGGGAATCAGGCTCCCCATTTTGGATTTTTTGATAAACAAATCTTTAAAACGAATTGCTTAAAATAAATAAAATAACATAAATCAATACATAAAAGAAATAATGAAAATAATTTAAAAATAATCAATACTTAAAAGTTTAGATTTAAAAATTAATAACATAAAATACTCACTACAACATAAATGACAATAAGTAACATAAATTTTGTAGCACTTTTTACATAAGATACATATGTAACACATGCTTATAACACTTTTTTCATTACGATATTTATGTAACACTTTTGTAGCACTTTATCAATTGGTAACGCTTATATATAACACTTTTAAATAAGTAACACTTTTTAAGTATCACTTATTTTTGTTATTTCTTTTGTAACACAAATAGGTATGGTATCACTTTATTTAAGAAGCACTATTGGCAACACTATATTTTATTAATCGTAACACTTTTTAGGCTATATTTTAGTAACACAAAATTATATAACTGTCATTATATCATGTCAATGATTTATTTAATTAATTGATATCAAAAAATTGGTGAAGACAACAAAAAACCACCAAACCTAAAATTGTAGACATCATGTACTTTATTTATTTTTTTTACTAAATTTTTGTTTTCTTTTTATAAAGTATTTTAGTTCTGCTTTTATTTTTTTATTTTTGCGGATGTAATTAATTTTGTCGTAATACCTACGAAAAGTGCACTTGTATATATTTTATTATTACTATTTATTTATTTTATATTTTTACTAACGGAGACCAATTTCATCGTTAACCTTTTTTTTGTTTTTTTTTTTTACTTTTAAAAAAAATTACCAATGAAAATTGAAGTTGTCGGTAATTACTTAGGAATTTTTTCCGTCAGTAAATTATTTTTTCATTATTTATTTATTATTTAATTATTTTACTGTTAGAACTTTTTTATCTGTCGGTAAATTAATTTTATATTTTTATGTATTTTTTTATTTTTACCGATTGAATATTGATCAGTCGATAAATTCATTTAATATATTTTTGATATTTTTAATTTTTTGTGTCCTTTAATATATAACATAATATGATTTTCAAACTATATACTATATAATATAAAATTTGATATATATGGTGTATAATATAATTTAATACATATATTAGATAATATAATTTTTATTATATAATATAATTTTATATAATTTTAATATATATATATGTGTGTGTATGTGTGTATATATAAAACAATGCAGAAGTTGTAATAAGAATCAACTTAGCTTAGTGACAAATTGTCACTTCCACACATAACAGGTCGTGGGTTCAAATATACTTGGTGGCAAAAAATAGTATTTCTACAAAGTGCTACAAAAACAGTCTTACATAAGATTTATATGTAACACTGTAGAAGTATTTTTTTAAAGTGTTACAAATATAAAAAGTGTTACAAAAAGTGTTACATAAGATTCATATGTAACACTTTAGAAATATTGCTTCAAAGTGATACCAATAGAGAACTTAATGTAACACTTAGAAAAAGTGTCACTAAAAGCTAATAAAAGTGATACCTTAGACTATAGGTAGCACGGGCAAGTACAGCACCATAAAAGTGCTACCTATGGTCTATAGTAACATTTTATGGCCATTAGGTAACATTTTTTGGGTGTTACCTAATATCATTTATGTTGTAGTGACTATAAATAGAATTAATATAATAATATATTCAGGGAATGGGGATGGGACGGAGAATCCCAATTTTATCGAAACGGGGATGTGAATGAGACGAGGGATATAAATATCATCTCCGTCTCGCCCCGGTTTTAGAGAAGCGGGAATCACCATCCCTGTCTCATCCCTAAATTATTAATTGGGGATTCTTCGTCCCATATTGTTGGGGGACTAACAGGTTTGCCATCATTAAAGTCAATGACAACCGAGATGAGACTCAATTGCAGTTAACCATGCCACCTCGCGCCGCCGTATAAAGGCAATACAACAAGTATTCTAAAATTATTGTCATTCATGCACGTCATACAAAACGAGAGGATGTTAAGTGTCCCACTAAGATTGTATACCTAATGATAGCTACTCCACTTATTGTCACTACAACATAAATGACATTAGGTAACACAAATTTTGTTGTACTTTTACATAAGGTACATATGTAACACATGTTTGTAACACTTTTTACATTATAATATTTATGTAACACTTTTGTAGCACTTTATCAATATGTAACGCTTATATGTAACACTTTAAATAAGTAACACTTTTTAAGTATCACTTTTTTTTGTTATTTCTTTTGTAACGCAAATAGGTATCACTTTATTTAAGAAGCACTCTTGGCAACACTATATTTTATTAATTGTAACACTTTTTAGGCTATATTTTAGTAACACAAAATTATATAACTATCATTAAATCATGTCAATGATTTATTTAATTAATTGATGTCACAAAATATGTGCAGACAAAAAAATCACCGAACCTAAAAATTGTAGAAATCATGTACTCTGTTTTTTTTTACTAAATTTTTATTTTCTTTTTATAAAGTATTTTAGTTTTGCTTTTATTTTTTATTTTTTACGGAGGTAGTTAATTCCGTCGTAATACTGACGCAAAATGCGCATGTCTGTATTTTATTATTATTATTTATTTATTTGTTAATTTTTACTAACGGAGACCAATTTCATCGTTAACCAGTTTTTTTACTTTTTAAAAAAATTACCAATGAAAATTGATGTTGTCGATAATTACTTAGGATTTTTTTCCATCGATAAATTATTTTTTTATTATTTATTTATTATATAATTTTTTACTGTTAGAACTTTTTTATCTATCGGTAAATTAATTTTATATTTTTATATATTTTTTATTTTTACCAATTGAATATTGATCAGTCGATAAATTCATTTTATATATTTTTATATTTTTAATTTTTGTGTCTTTTAATATATAACATAATATGATTTTCAAACTATATACTATATAATATAAAATGTGATATATACAGTGTATAATATAGTTTAATACATATATTATATAACTTTAATATATATATATGTGTGTGTGTGTGTGTATGTGTATGTGTATATATTAAACAAAGCAAAAGTTGTAACAAGAATCAACTTAGCTTAGTGGCAAAATGTCACTTCCACACATAACAGTGTCGTGGGTTCGAATCTACTTGGTGGCAAAAATAATATTTCTACGAAGTGCTACAAAAACGTGTTACATAAGATTCATATCTAACACTAGGGCTGAAATCGAACCGAACCGAGCCGAGCTTTTGAGTGTTTGAGTTTGGCTCGTTTATTATCGAGTCGAACTCGAGCCTCAATTTATCGAACATCTTTGATGGCTCACGAACTTTTTCGAGCATTATCGAGCCTAAACGAGCTTAGTAAATATTAATTAAAAATTAAAATATTCTTCAATTTATTACAAAAAATAAAATTATTTATATTTAAAATTCATAATATATTTATTAAAACTTATAATTTTATTCAAAAAATTAATTTTATTGAAATATTTTTATATTATCTTAAGTAAAAATATAAAAAATTAAAATTAAAATTAAATTATTAGTTCAATTTATACGAGCTTACTATCGAGCCTATTCACGAACTTACTAACGAGCTTGTTCACGAGCTAACGAACCGAATATCTCTAAGTTTGAGTTTGGTTCGTTTACGAGTCTCATTAAACGAACTCGAACGAGCTTTTTATCGAATCGAGCTCCGAATAGCTCACGAGCGGCTTGGTTCATTTCCAGCCATATCTAACACTTTAGAAATATTGCTTCAAAGTGTTACCAACAGAGAATTTAATGTAACACTTAGAAAAAGTGTCACTAAAAGCTAATAAAAGTGATATCTTAGACTATAGGTAGCACGAACAAGTGCAACACCATAAAAGTGATATTTATTGTCTATAGTAACATTTTATGGCCATTAGGTAACATTTTTTGGGTGTTACCTAATATCATTTATGTTGTAGTGTGTACCAATATAAATAGCACTCATTCATTGTAAAAAGAGGCGGTTATAATTGATCATTAAAGTCTTTGTAATAAATACACAACCAGCAATCGACTAGGTCTCCAGCTCGGTCATCCGAAATACAACACTTTTGCCTCCTCAATTTTTTCATATATTATGTTTGATATTGTGAATATACGTGTTGTTGGTCAATAAAAACATCAACAATGTATATTATTTGAAAAAAAAAAAAAAAGAAATCGGCCATGTGATTGCAAAGAATCAAATTTGGGCCTCTTCACTTAAAAGTAATATCTATGGCAACTGGGCTAACCCCAGTGGTTACATCAATAGTGTATATATGATCGTATGTTGTAAAATACAATAAACACGTCATATCTCTTTTTAATACATTAAAAATACATATACTTTGTGTAAGCCAATTTTAACCTTTTTTAACTCTTAATTCACTAATCCTTGAGTCGATGTTTCCTGTGATGCGGCAACCCTCATTTGTCTAGGTGGAATACAAATGGTGCTAAGACAAAATAAAAAATATAATAATTATAATAGGAAAAAAGGGAATTTGCTAATGCGGGCATGATATATTGTTCTAAACATATCCAAAACTCCAACTCACTAAGATACACGACATCTTGGCATGCCCCAACCCCACCCATACCCCCAGGTTCATGGAATATATATTTGTTTTTATCAAAATTAAACACTGTGTAACAGCACATATTCAAAAAAATAAAATATATACCCGTATCCACATTTGCTGGCTACACATCTGACTAGTCAAATACATATTTTGAAAAACTATCCTAGGTTCTTTAGTGTAATTGACATTTCATTTTCTATATTATTGATATTGTGAACTGTATGAGATTGTATTGTTAAAAAATCAATAGCACGATAAAATAACTGGAATACATATTTGGAACTTTCAAAATGTGTACAACATATGTAGGAATATTACCAACAAGTAACATGACTGGCAAATCATACTCTTTTGTTAATGTGCAGAGTGTACTTGGTAAATATAATCATTTTGCTATGTCACCTATGTGCTATTGATCCAACAAATTTACTTTTGCCTATTTTCATCGAACTCTCTATTAATGGATCACTTTAGGCAAATATAGTTTGATAAACTTATTTCTTGTTCTAGATTTTTCAAATGCATCTATGATTTTCATTAATGTCAGCTTCTCTCAAAAGTTATGACATATAAAATACTAATAATTACATTTTTATTTAATGTCCATGGCAATTTTGGATACATAGGTTTTATGCATGATCGCATCTTATACACACTCAACATAGTTATTCGATTTGTCGACACACATAGGGACCCTTACAGAATAAACCATGTCTTGTATCCCACGAGAGTTTGAACCCCAATCTATTGTTTCACCTCCCGATTTTACCGTTGCGCCATGTTCGTCGTTGCATCATATGTGATCTTCTATTCCTTAATGATATTTGATCATACAGTGTTTCAATTCACAAAAATAAATTGTTATTATAAAATGTTGTTATCATTATACTTGACTATGTATTAAAATACCAGATGAAACATGAAAGAGTATAGACTACCCAAATTCCTAAATAAACAAATAGTAAAAGCAAGTGAGAAGTACATGACAACAACGAGAGTGGAACAAGAATTGGATCTGTTTACCCTCAAACACTATTTATGCGCATATAAATAGTTGAAAAAGAGAGAAATAAGCAAAAGCAAAGCACATAAATAGTGTAAAGTCTTTCTCTTCACCCCATTGCCAATAACACCACCACTCCCCAATTCTGCAGAGGAAGGCTGAGAAGAAAGAGCCTTGAGATACAGATTACCAAATCCTTTCCTTAACCTTCACGCCTCCATTTACTCATCTTACAAATACCTCTGTTTCACTCTCTGTTCATTACTACTGCATCACTTACACATTGAAATTCTCAAATATTAAAAAAGAATTACAAAATATCCTTATTTTATTCATTCTCCATTTCCCCCCCTACTCTACTATTCCTTTAAATGCAGCCCACCACGCTTTCTCAGGTAAAACAACAGGGTTTTTTCAGAGTGCAAAGCTGAAACCTGAAACAAAAGAAAAAAAGTTCTCTTTTTTTATTTTTCAGTTCCTTATTCTACTCGTATTCGGCTCATTTTTCAAAATGGGTTCTTGCAAAGATGAAGATAGAAATGAAATAAATTGTCTGTTTGTTCACGGGCCTATTATCATAGGCGCAGGGCCCTCGGGCCTTGCAGTTGCAGCTTGCCTTCAAGAAAATGGCGTCCCTTCACTAATTCTTGAAAGAAGCGATTGCATAGCTTCTTTGTGGCAACAAAAAACATACGATCGACTCAAACTTCATCTTCCCAAACAATTTTGTCAACTTCCTTTTCTTAATTTCCCAAAAAACTTCCCCAAATACCCCACAAAACATCAGTTCGTTTCTTACATGGAGTCTTATGCCAAACATTTTTCAATTGAGCCCAAATTCAAACAGTCCGTTTTGGGAGCTGAGTTTGATAACCTGACGGGCTTTTGGATGGTCAAAACTCAAGATTTTCAGTATTTTTCGAGATGGTTAATTGTTGCCACGGGTGAAAATGCTGAGCCCGTGATACCTGAAATCCATGGGATTGAGAAATTCCAGGGGCCCGTTATGCATACAAGTGTGTATAAATCGGGCTCTGAGTTTCAAAAACAAAGGGTTCTTGTTGTGGGTTGTGGTAATTCGGGTATGGAAGTTAGTTTGGACCTCTGTAGGTATAATGCAAGCCCACACATGGTGGTCAGAAATTCTGTAAGTACATATTTTGTAAAATTTGAATTTTTTTTTTTGTTGAGTATTGATTTTTTTTTTTCAATGATGGAATTTAATTTATTTATTTTTTGGATATTTATTAGGTTCATATTCTACCAAGGGAAATGTTTGGTGTTTCAACATTTTCTGTTGCAATGGCACTTCTCAAATGGTTGCCTTTAGGATTAGTGGACAAATTTCTTCTCATGGTGGCTAATTTCACTTTGGGCAACACCGACAGATTGGGCCTCCGGCGGCCCAAAACGGGTCCAATTGAGCTCAAAAACGCCACTGGAAAATCCCCAGTGCTCGACGTTGGAGCCCTATCACAAATTAAAGCTGGAAAAATTAAGGTAAATCACAAAAATTAGCACACTATTGAATTTTAGTGGCGCTTATTAGCGTCATCACGAAGTCGTTATCTACATTTTTTTAAAACGTAACGATTTGTGTTGTTAAATTTGCCATGACGAAAATAATTATGTATATATTGAACAATTATGCAGGTGGTGGAGGGAGTGAAGGAGATAACAAAAAATGGGGCCAAATTTATGGATGGACAAGAAAGAGAATTCGACTCTATAATACTAGCAACGGGGTACAAGAGCAATGTGCCTAGTTGGCTCAAGGTATATTAATTAATTAGAATGATACTAATAATGACAAAAAACAAGTTCAATTTATTTATTTAGGTAGGTAGTTTTATTTATTTATTTTTATCTTTATTTACAATCACATATCGCTTTCCGCCTTACACATGCAGTGGGCTACAAAACGTTTTGTTATACTGTTAGAGAAAAGAGAAAATCTGATGGCATTTGTTTGGATCATCCCCGCCCAGTGTTAAAATAAAAATTTTGTTTGGATTTTATGATGTGTTGCTGTCATAAAATATTCTGTTTTTATGTGGGGAGCCTGCGCATTTTGCATAAAGCCTTACCTATGTACTGTTCTTTTCTGCTGTTTTCATTTCAAGAGCCCAGAATCACAATTCTTCAAAATTTAATGTCATTTCTACAACTAGTTTTATTTACTATCTACTCAAGAATCAAGATTGATGAGTTCAATTAAATTGGGTAGATTTTAGGTTAAAAAAATATGGAGAAAAATCAAAGGTTATGGGTAGGTCCTAGATATTTATTTATTTCTTTTTAAAACATAAATAAATTAATTTATGGTACATAGAGTACCGTGTATTACAATAACTGGGCTATTTATTATCAATTCAAATTTCTTGATATGAATTTATTTCAACTACTTCTCTTTAATTTATTTACATTTAATGACTATATTTATAATTATAGGGTAGTGATTTCTTCACAAAAGATGGAATGCCAAGGGCACCATTCCCTAATGGTTGGAAGGGAGAGAATGGATTGTATGCGGTGGGGTTCACGAGAAGGGGCATCCTTGGAACATCATCAGATGCCGTGAAAATTGCCAGAGACGTTGCTGATCAATGGAGTATGATCAACAAAATATTCCCAGATATAGACACAAAACTACTCAAATAATTATTATTTGACAAATTAAAATGCTAGCTGGGAAAAAAATAGAGAAAAACGCAAAGAGTGATTAACGTTTTCTGGGTTCAGCAACAAGCGGAACCGAATCAGTATGCTAGGTTTTCTGTATTTTAATTTTTATTTTATTTTTTTGGGGTGGGGTTAAAATAGTTTGTTAGATGTAAATCAATCAGTTTTGTATGGGATTCTGTTTTAATTTGTTCTTAATTTTTCCTAGGTTGTATGCTTTTTAGCAATGTATCATATTATGTCTTGAATATATTTTCTTTAATTAGTACTTCAAGAATATTATTGTTGTTATTATCATTATCATTATTAGTAGTAATAAACATTATGATTAACCATATTTGGGAGAAATCCATGCAATAAATAGTTGTTAATTAAAAGCAAGAGTACTAAAGAATATGAAAATTAATGGGCATCCAGATTGAGGTTGCATGGTGGGACCAAAAAGAATGTCCACATTTGCAAAATACTTAAAACATTTATTGCTTTTTCCGAGGACATATAGAATTGTCAACTTCAGATAGTCTAAGAGAGAACTTTGCGCATCATTTAATGCGAAACAGAAAAATAAGATACAGTGTTACATATGGCCGGGTCCATATATTGGAGATGAAGAAATTTCGTACTATGAATAGTTTGAGATGCATTTATAATATTATATAAAATATAAATATTTACAATTTATATAAAGTTTACACTAGCATCCATAAATATTTGAGCTAATGTGGCAAATATCTTGTGCAAGATTTGTGCTCGGACATTTTTCTCCAAACCAATTAAGAAAAATAAGATGGGAAGGTTAATTAACGTGTGGGGCTATAAATATGTGAGTGGGGGGATTGATATATATGAATGTGAGACGTGAGATATTTAATTAATGATGTGCAAAAATGGTCCCACGAATATTGAAAACAAATATCTCGCTATTGTGGATGACTAAATGAAGGTGTATATCCTTAATGGTAACTTTAAAGTAATTATGAAAACTATATATTGAGTGTAATTAGCTTGCATCCTTATTTGAGATAATAAGGAATCTTATTTAGATGAGTTTTATTAATTTCTCTCATTAGAACTCTAACTGAAATATGAGATTGAGATATATATTGATATCTTTCATTACAATATCAGTCTAAGAGAAAAAGCGTCTCCCACACAATAAGAAAATAATCTCTCTTCTAAAATTTCTCTCTACCATTTTCTTCTTGGCGAGCATATTCAAAGTTCTCCAATGGTTTAATGTGTGCACATCAAAGTAACTCTAGTAGCTATTTATACCAACGAGAAAGACGTTTTGTGATCTTGCTCGTGGTTTAACCATCCTACGGGCCGGGGTTTCTTCGTTGTTCGCGGTTCAACCAAGGGAGGCTTGTTGACGGCCTTAATCCTGACTAAGTGGATCGACGGATCCATTTGCAAATAAGTATACTCTATCCACTTTATATGTACAAATATTTAATTTATATTTTGACTTATATTTGCTAGCAAAAACAATATTTCATGTTTTGAATATAAGTGACATCAATCTTATATTGTTTAGATAAAAACCCACATATGCGCTTAAATTAAATATCAAAATATAACATATACTATTTTATCTATTTAAAATTCAATTGGATTAAAATCAGAGAGAGAGAGAGAGAGAGATCATGATCATCTCCCAAAGTCTATATATTTTAGCATAAAAGTGTAGTTAAAAAATCTTTTTGTTCCATTAGGATCATGGCCTTTGCTAAAGTGAGGTAGAGGTGTTCTACAATGAAGGCAAGTTCAGAGATAGCTACTTTGGGCATTTCTCAATCTTTTAACACATTAGTTATTTCAGTTATCACGTACGTTTTTACACGCAAAAAAGAGAATCTATGGAAATTGCTTTTTCTGAGTTAATGATTGCAACACGATTACATCACCACCAGGATTCCAACCCCAAAACTTTTGGCCAATTTCCCCTTTTTCTTTCTTTTCTTTTGTTTTGTTTTGGGTGGGGAGATTTTGATATAGTTCCAATTTAGGGTTTAGATATATATGGCAGCCAGATCTTTATATAAATATATGAATACATTTATACCATTTATAATAATTTCAAAGCTCGTTTCAAGTGGAGTGAGTTTGGAGTAGGTTTTGATTTGAACCAGCCCCAGCCCCCATTATCATAAATTATGCTACTCCTTTTTGCCAATATTTACTCAAACAAGATAAGTTTACACTAAATAACCTTCAACTTTAGGTGTAATAAAATTAATTAAAAATACAGCTAGTTGTCCAAAACTTTTTTTTTTAATTCTGTTAATTGTTTTTTTTAGTACAAATCCTGGGAGCTAGGTGGGAATCGGACCTCACATCTTCGGCCTAGGCTGGAAAGCATTTAACTACTGGACAACTATCCGATTCTCTTAATTCAGCTAATTATAATAATAATAAAAAAGCATTTCTTTATAATCTTGCCCCAATATGGCTAGTTGGTTCAAAATGTGTCAAACATGCATTTTAATTTCTATCAAACTAATTAATTATCAACCTAAATTTAATGCATAAACGATAAACGAATCTACCACCAACTCTAAAAAAAGATTTTCCTTGTTCAAACGTATCTTTGTCAGATTGAAGATTGAAGATGACATTTTTGGCTCATGTTACAGTCCCCCCACCCCTCTTCTCTTCTCCCCTTTTCACCTTTTAGATAATCTTAGCCTTGAAAAAAAATCAGAGGTAAGTATATTTTTTTCCTCATTGTTGTGTTATCAACATGTGCCCATAAAAGTCGGTTTGTACCTTAACTACTTGGGTCTATTTTTTCTTGTTGATTATGTTCGTATTTTCTCTTCTCCAAGTTAAATGTTTCTTTTTTTTTTCTTGTGAATATTTACAAGCAATATGGAATATATATTGTAAATTAAAAAAGGAAAAACATTAGGAAAATAACAATAAAAAAGGAGGCAAAAGTAATTGTCTTTTAATTGAAGAATAACAAAGTATGTACAAACAGTGTAGCAACGCGTGCAAGAAATGTGATCTCATGTCACTATGAGAAAATTCATATATATATATATATATATATAAAATTTACAAAATATTATCTATAAATAAAAAATATTATTTTTCCTCAAATTATACCAATACATCACCAATACTTTTTTAAATTATCGACCAGAACTATCGTCGGTTTGATTATGTAGATAAATATTTATCTACAATGATTTTATATATAATTTACAATTATCTTAATACGTGCGTGCTGATTTTTCCGTAATCACACTGATTTTTTTCTTATAGTGTCAAGGGCATCATACATATAGCATTAATTATTGTACGTAGCTGCAAAGAAGAAATTGATATTGGTCCAATTTAATTGTGTTGTACCTAGTGAATCACAGGCTTATCCAGAGGATTAAAAATTGTTCAATCCTGATCAGAATATATATCTTTCTCAAACAAATTAATTAATACAATGTACGTACGTTTGAGGTGGGGTGAGAGGAGTAGGACTGTATAGAAAGCAGGTTGATAGTATTACAAGAGAAGTATTCAGAGTGTCACGCTGATTATTGAGACAATGATGGGCCTCTGACATCCATTTGTACGGCATCTCTCACTACCCTTTCACTTATGCTTACTTACCTTTCTGCTCTGGCCCCCTTCCATTTTTTTTTCTCTCCTTATACTAATTTGGTAAACTCGGAAAATAATTCAAATTAAGGTACATATTTATTTGCTTCAATTTGGTTACATGGGCTAGCAAATAGCAATATTTATCTCATATACAATATACGTTCTAATTTGTGCAATTGTACTTTTACAAGTTCTGGTTTTATTGTGTGATTTTTATTTCATTATTTGTTCGCACAATACCTTTGTCTTTTAGTGAAAACTCTTGAATTACATATAACCGTACATAAAAAATAAAGGACCTGAATTGCAATTTTGATTAAAAAATAAAAACCGTCAATGACAGAAATTACAACACAAAAAAGTTACATGACTAATATTACCAACTCTGAGAATTTGACGACTAAAATGTCCATTACACACTCTTAAATAATATAATATAAAGAATACTAGACTATGTTATCCATTAGACTACTACATAGAAAATTCTTATTTTCAAATTTGTCTGGTAACACAATACGAACTCGATCTGAAATTACTGATAAAAACACGAATACGACTAACGTAAATCTAACATGATAATGTTAACACCCAATGTCTTTAAACATAAATAGTTGTCTTATATTTTACTTAATTATTAATGTATTTTAGATATAATCCAAAATTGACTCGAAACTGAATTGACACCTATACGTGTAGGTGGGGAAGAAATAATGAAGGAAACAAGAGTGGAGAGAAAAAGTCCAATAGAAGAGTTAAGGCAAAAACCTGGAAGGTGGAAGGTGGAAAGAGGATGGTGAGGGGCTTTGCAAATTGCAATGAATGTGAAATGTGGAAATACTAACATCACACTCTTCCAATTGCACGCCTTACGGAGAAACTGACGTCATTTCTCCTCTCTAATACTACTCTTATTCTGACACCACTGACCGCCATTTCTTCTGTCGTCATACACCTCTCAGCCACCCCATGAGCGAGAAACTAAATTAGTCAGAACAAATTAAACTCAGATGGCATGCTTTTAGTTTTTCTTTCAATTATTACATACTCAATGAATTAACCCAGCAACCCCTTTTTGCCCATCCCCTTCTTTTTAAATTAAATAAGTAATAATAATAATAATAATAATAATAAAAATAAAGATAGTTCTTTCTCGTATATCTTGGCATATTAACAAAAAAGGACCATCATCGTCTCAAGAATAAAAGACATGTCTGATGTGATGTAAACATTTTATTTGCACCCAAAGATGGAATTCAAATTTTTTTGGTAACAGGTTGTTCTAGAAGGATTTCTTGTGTGGTAACCCAGTCTAAAGCGGCCCGGGACTCTGGCTCGTTAAGGCGTATCCCACGATCAGGGGCGGAACTAGACGTGTAACGATGGAGGGCTAAGTAATTCGGGAGGCTAAATCAATAAAAACTAAATATTCAATACTAAAAATTAATATTTTAAAATAAAATATACATAAAAATTATTGATTTTCAAAAATTTTGGGGGGGCTACGTCCTAGGGAGCAAACGCCCCTGCCCACAATTCACCTCTTCCACCATGTTCTAAGGGCGAGAGAGTGGGGGCTCTTAGGAATGTGGTTCATCCTATATATATCTAATTGGCATATTGAATTCAATAATATAATATATGCATGTATGTATAATATATAGCACCTGACGTCCTCTCTTTCCCTTCACTCAAGTTGATGTTTTGATTTCACTGACATTTATCTTTTCTCTACTACGACTTAGTACTTTTACAGCCTTTTTCTTTTGTTAAATAGATATTATGGTCTAACTTTGAATAATATTGGATAGTACCTTAACCCAGCCCAGCGATATAATTAGGACCCTAGATTCTGTTCAAATTAAACCATAATGATGCCAACTTAAGAAAATATAACCTGAACAATATGATGATGTGGGCATATATAATTAATCTCTATATTAAACAAGTTTTTTAATTTATTTTAAATACTTGTTCTGAGGAAGATACTCATTATGTCAATTACTGGCACCTCTAACGACGTTTTATGATGCACTTAGGAGTAATACTATACACTTAAGAGTTGAGTTTAATAGAAGTGATGCAACATCACAATCTTAATTAGAGCTATATAAATATCTCTCATATTTACTTAATAATCAAGGCCTTAAGTCATTTATAAGATTGTTTCTTTTTTGAAAAAAAAAAATCCAAGCAACTAATAGTTTGTAAAATAGGGGTCAGTTAAAAAATGAGCTGCATGCCAAGCAATATCCCAAGACGTACGGACAAAAGATGGTTGGCATATCCTTCTTCAATAATTTTCAGTTTACAAAATCATGCAACTCAAATATGCTTTAATTAACAGTTTATGCCATTGCATAATTATATTTTTTCAAAAAAATTTATTCAAAATAAAATACTAAATTATATACAACAAAACAAATTAATTAGATGTCTCTTATTCCATTCAAAAGAAAATATTGGTTTACTAATTTGTTTTTGTTGAAACTTTGGACTTTAGATGATTGGGCTTGCCTAAAAATGGAAAAAGAATTTTAAAATACTTGTTCTGAGGAAGATGCTCATTATGTCAAACTGGCACCCTAACGGTTGATTTGGATGGGAGGATGATTAAGGAGTTGAATTTAATAGAATGATTTGGAATCCTCACAATCTTAATTAGAGCTTATAAATATTTGAAATTTACTAAAATAATCAAGATTTATAAGCTTGTTATTTTTTGAAAAATTGATATGGATATCTATAGTTTTAAAATAGGATTGACAGTTAAAATACCCATTAAATGATTAATAATTTCAGTTTACATTTGGCAATCAAATATGCTTTAATTAACAGTTTATGCCATTGCATAATTATATTTTTTTAAAAATTTATTAAATAAAATTCAACATCATATACAACAAAACAATTAATTAGATGAAATGATTCCTTCAAAAGATATTGGTTTACTAATTTGGGATGGGGATATAACGACAAATTATAGGATAGAATGACACCTTTCATAAACTTCCATTTTCATGCCAGCCATGATGGGACGACAAATCGCGTCTTTTCCTGTCAAAATGAATGTTCGTGTTGATTTGTGTTTATAACTTGGTTTTGTGGGTGACTGCCGTTTCTTCATATTTCTTGGCATATATGTAACAAAATAGCCAGCTAGTTAAAATTCCTTTGTAAAACGTGTGTGTGTTTGAATGAGGTCCAACAACAGTTTTATTTAGAAATTAATTAAATAAAATTCAACATCATGTCACGTGCAATGATGAAATGAAAACCTAGAGATATAGTTGGGATACCCTTTGCTGGCAAGAAGGTAGGCTGGGGATATTACGCAAATTATAGAATAGAATGACACCTACTCATCATAAACAGTTTAGTGGCATGCATGCCATTTTGCCATGCATGCATGCTTTTATCAGACGACAAATCGGTCTTTGTTTCCATTTCCTGTCAAATTCTTTTTTTTTTTTTTCTCATGAATGTTCGAATTTGATTTTGGCATTGTTTTTTCTAGTGTTTATAACTTAGGTTTTTGTCCACTTGTGCTGCCGTTTCTTCATATTTCTTGGCATATATGTATAGTAAGGTCCACAAAATAGCCAGCTAGTTAAAATTCCCTTGTAATATATGTGTGTGTGTTTGAATGAGGGTTTTGTTGCATGAATTTGGGTCCACTTTTTCACCTGTTTAAGTTCAGTGCCATGTAGCTTTTCAAACTGCAAATTATTCACTGCCTGATCACAATAAGGAGATTTGTATGTGTATTATTATTATTAATATACCTAATTCTGCCATTTGGAAGAGAGACAACTCCTAGGATGGTCACCTCCTTCTCTAGCAATATATTCAAATCTCCAGTACCTTATATGATATGTATGTATTCAATATTTCATCTCTTAATTTACTCATTTACTTATGGTACATATCTAAGATATTGAAATTAAGATCGAAAATCCAATTAGAGTCTACTGCCTCATAAAAAATGATTAGCTATAGGATTCAGATATAGTCTATGTGGTCAATTAGTGTGTTATTGGACGAACAGACTCAAGTTCGAATCTTAACCCTTTCTATTTAAGGACATCTCATTTCTTTCTTCCTAAAAAAATGATATATGATAGTGGAATCTATTTTTGGAAAAGTAAAAGACTTTCTATGAAATATTATACTTAAGTGTACTCTAATTCGTTTCCAATTATTATTTAGCTTTTTATAAAAGAAAAGATCAATAATAGGAAACAAACTTCACTGCGATTACAAATATCAACAGGACATTTAACATTTGTTTTGGTTTCAATTTAGAAATTCCAAAATTAGTGGGGTCTTCACTAAAAATTATCGAGGCCAAAGCTCGTCAAGTTCCATTTACATTTTAACATTTTATTTTATGCGTCTTTTCCTCTCTGCTTTTCTAATTAACAACAGACGAACCTTCTATCTTTTGTTTGGTCCAACTAAAGTTTTAATTAGAGATATGGTAAATGTGCTCGACCAATGAAGCTACAACCTGAAGAGAAAACTGAGCAAGGCCCAATAATGATTTGGATCAAGTTAAAACTTAAAATATCCTGATTCTAAAAAAAAGAAAAAAAAAACTTATAATATGCATCTGGGCCCAAATTTATGTTCCGGTGAAATGGTTCGGCCATCTTATAACTAGCCCAAATCCAGTTTGGTAATCTTTTCATAAATTCAATGATTGAAGTTCATTAGTTCAATAAACTGATTTCAAGGATTATGCTTTCACTTCTCACATAAATGTTAAAACGCGAATTTAAACTTACAAAACAAAAACACATATAAACAAAAAATTTACCGCAGAAAATATTTTTCACAAAAATAATTTTATATATTTTTTTTGACACCATAAATCATATATTTTTCAATGGAAACACAATCAAACGCATTATTATTCTCTACAAAAGTACAAATCATGGGTTTTCTACGGGTGAATATCACGTGTATAAATGTCATCATATTAATTTTCAATTTCAATATAAAATTATGGATTTTTATAAGACAAGTGATAATAGTTAAAAAAACATGTGGTAATATTTTTGAAATTGAATATCCAATTCCCTATGTCCATATGCTATTTGTAAGTGCAAATCCAAAATTCTATTCTGCTTTTACTTTACATTGACTTGATTCCATAGTTGCATTGTTGTGAGCATTAATAGAGCTGTCAAAATGGTTCAGGCTCGTTGAGCCGGTCCGCCCCGCTCCAACAAACGTAAGGAGATGGGTTGAGGATTTAATGGTCCGCCAAGAGGCGGGCCTAAACGGGCCAACCCGTTTGGGCCGCGGGTTCAGATGGGTCAACCCGCAGCGGGGTGGGCCACCCCATTTTACGGATTAGTAAATCATTTTAGGCTTTTAGCTACCTACACTTTTGTTGTTGGAACAATAGTGATATATTAAAATTGATCTTTCAGGATATTAAGTTGGCTTTTTAAATAGGTAATTGGATGGAGGAATACAACTCGTTTCGTATTTATTTCCAGGAAGAATCATTCTATGTTATCTGAAAATGAGATAATACTTTATTTCTCTCATTTTTATTAGTAATATTATTTATTTTATTTTTAAAGTTATTATGAAACCTACTAATTATTTTAGTTCATTTTCAAACATATTCACATATTTTCATAAAATAATTAATTTTATATCTAAACCTATATATAATCTGCAGAAACATAACTAATTTAAATATAATTTTAGTTTTATATGAAAATTTATCAAAATAAAAAATTCAACTGAAACCAAATTTGAACATTAAACCAAATGGAGTTTCTCAGCGATATTTGATAAGTCTGACTAGATAACACTGACTGAGACTGCAATACAAGCAATGAAGAAATTCTTATTTCCAAACAAAAACTAAACAGTTCTATTGAAATTCAAAATTAAAGATATTGTTCCATGATATAGTCCAAAGTTATTTGATTTTATTCTCTTATTTACGTTTTAGACTTTTGCTCAATAGATATTTTTAATGGATAATGTTTAAGTTTATTTTAAATATCTTATAAAATATTTTTAAAACTTATAAAATATTTATTCTATTTCTTTTTTGAAGGGGAACTTTATTCTAAATACAAACAGTGAGTTATAGTATATACAAAATACAATGTTATTACAGTTCAGTAGTTAATTAACTTAGGGAAAAAAAATTATTTATGGACGGGTTGGCCCTCCCAAATCCGCGGCCCAAGGTGGGTTGGGTTGAGTTGAGTTGGAGTTTTCCCGGCCCGCCATCTTGATAGGCCAGCCCGTCTCGCCCCACCAAATGGCGGATTTTGGCGGGTCATGGGTTTACCAGTACCGCAAATTTCATTTTTGACAGCTCTAAGCATTAAGGACCACTCATATGATTCATGAGCAACTTATAATGCTTTTTTTTAGAAACTTATTTTACATAATATTGGGCCTCCAAACAAAATATAATATTGGGCCTCCAAACAAAATCCTTAGACTAATTTAGGGAAAATACAATTCACCAACTAGTTGCAAAATTGGCGACATAAAAAAAATTCACTACAATTCTTAAGATCTCATTAGTTTTTATCTTTTATTTTATGAGTAGGTCTCTTGTAAGACCGTCTTACGGATCCTATTATGTAAGACGAATCCACCCGCCCAGCCCACCTGTTATTTAAAAAAAAAATTCTGCTTCAGCACTTGTGGGAAATCAAACCCGCGCCTATGGAGACGTAAGATGGTATTCTACCACTACGCCACTAGTATTTGTTGTGCAATTTTAGTATAACCATGTACATAAAGTCATTCATAAATACGTCTGGTAAATTGAATAAAAAATAAAAACGCCTCTAAATGCAGAGGCTAAGAATCGAACCCAAGTCTATTAAAAAACATGATACATTATCTCAATAAATGGATACTTATAAAAGTGTTATTTTAACTACATCATATTTATTTATTTTTTCCTCTTTTTTGTTCCTAGTTTGTAATTGTATTAAGAAATCTGATACTTTATCTCAACAAATGGATATTTTTACTTATAAAAGTGTTACTTTAACTATATCATATTTATTTTTTATTTTTCCTTCTTTCCTTCATTTCTAATTTGTGACTATATTAAAAAAACATGATACTTTATCTAAAAAATAGATACTTTAACGTATAAAAGTGTTACTTTAATCTGTTATATATATATATATATATTGTAATATATTCATAAAATATGACTATATTAAAAATTATGTTACTTTATCTCAAAAAACAAATACTTTTACTTATAAAAGTATTACTTTAACTCTATCATATTTATTATGCATCTTTCTTTGTATTTATTATTAAAAAGATAATACTTTATTTAAAAAACAGATATTTTTACTTTTAAAATATGATATTTTGTCTCAAAAAATATATATTTTTACTCATAAAATGTGTTACTTTAACTGTGTTATATTTATTTTATCTTCAATGTAATGTAATCATAATTTGTGGCTATATTAAAAAATATGATACTTTATCTAAAATAACCGATATTTTTTTCATAAAATCATTATTTTAACTCGAGGAAAAAAAAAGAAAGAAAAAAAAAGCGGCCAGTGCTTTGACCCGCGGACACGTCAACAGATCCATGCGTCAATAGATTCGTCTTATGGATTGAACCCATAAGACGGTCCTACATGAGTTTTTGCCTTATTTTTATTTTATTAATCTCTCTCTCTCTCTCTCTCTCTCTCTCTCTCTCTCTCTCTCTCTATATATATATATATATATATATATATAGGGGATGGGTTATATAGGACCCTCCTATTATGTGAGTACGTAGGACCAGATCCAAGCCGTAGATAAATTGATGTAGATGGCTGAGATTAATCCTTTCTAATTGCTGGTAAATAATTCGAATCAGCCATATGGAGGGTACATTAGTCCATACCATAATAAATTATGGTAGCTAAATCTAGTAAATCCCACAAAAATAGGATTAGTTACAATCAAACTCCACCATATCTGTTACTGGATTAAAATCGTCCACTTTATTTCACCTTGTCCACCATTCTTCTCTAACGTAGATAGTCTCCCAACTCACTGAAAATTCACCATTTGCAGCGCTTAAATAAGGAAGGATGGAATGGACGACACATATGAAGAAAGCTTCAATACTAATGAAGAACAAGGTAACACTTTTCCTTGACTACGAAATTGTATTGATTGTTCATTTTGTTACTGATTCTCATTAATATTTGATTCGTAATTTTTCCTAAAATTAATGATTCGATCAATCATTTTCATTTTTGCTTGTAATTATTACCCAGAAATATGCTTATACGGGCCTGAACAACTGCGTATGCCTTGAGAATATTATGCTTACAAATGTGAACTTCTTAGTAGTCCACTTTTCCTTGACTACGAAATTGTATTGATTGTTCCTTTTATTACTGATTCTTCTTAATATTTGATTCGTAATTTTTCCTAAGATCAATGATTTGATCAATCATTTTCATTTTTACTTGTAATTATTACCCAGAAATATGCTTATGCGGGCCTGCAACTTTGCTTATTCCTTGAGAATAGTATGCTTACAAATGTGAACTTCTTAGTAGTCCATAAAAGGGCATATCTTCATGCCATTTTTTTTTTGTGTGTGTATATTTACCCATTGAGTTACTTGTTCGTTATGATAAATTTGCTTTTCATTGCCTATAAATGTTCTTATGATTACCACCATACTTAGAACACCTAAAATTTAGTTCCCGTCCACGTTCTTTTTCTTCATATTAACCGGATAATATGCTTATTAGTATCCATAATAATGCTTATACATTAATTCTAATATGCTTATAAGTATGAACATATATCTCGAGGCATGAAATTTAATTATTCGTCCCCATTTTTTCTTTAAAAAAACGTATATGATATGATAGAAAACATGTTGCATAATAAACCATGTTGCACAATAACCGATCAGGTTAATTGATCATTATTTAGGTTGTATGAACTGAAATTATTTGATTACAACGCCGGTTGTTCTGGTCATGTTCTTTGCTTATATGTCAGTATATTATTGCTTATAAAAAGTGACCATTATGCTAACATAGTTTCAAAATCTTGCTTATTTATTTCTTTTGTTGAGACAGTTGTAATTGCAAGTGCTCCGCAGCAACGAATTGAAATAACAACGGATTCGTCTGTGAATTGGATACCAGAATGTGATGAACATCTGACTCCAAAAGAAGGGATGATTTTTGATAGTGTCAAAAGCGGAATACAATTCTACAAGGATTATGGGCGTGCCACCGGATTTGATGTGAGAATTAGTACAACCAAACGCTTCCACAGTGATATAATATGCATGCAATACGTTGTTTGCAACCGCGAAGGGTTCAAAAAGGTTGGCAACTCATCTGCATCTCTTGAAGAAGCGGAGCTAAATGATGACGAAGTCTCACAAGTGAGACACAGGAAACCGACAAGGGTGGGATGCAAGGCGTTGCGTGTTCCAAGCCACTGAATCTGGTTCTTACACAGTAAAGAGTTTTGAAATCCGGCACACGCATTCATTGACGCCCGGTGTCTGAGACACTTTCTAAAGCGAATAGGAATTTAAATTTGGCTCACCAAAAATTCATACTAAGTCGTATAAAAGCAAACATTGGGCAGCGAAAACTTATCGACTGTATAAGGAGATGGTTGGAGGGTATTCGAATGTAGGCGCACTGCCAATCGACTTTAAAAATTTCAAGAGAGAGCTGAAAGCTTATGTCTGTGGAGCCGATGTACAACTTATTATTGATAAGTTTTGAAAAAGATTGAAGTTTGTCCAAATACAAAGATTCAACTATGACGTTGATGAAAACGACCAACTTACACGATTATTTTGGGCTGATCCAATGTGCAAGCAAAACTACAGAATGTTCGGGGATGTTATATCTTTCGATGCAACATACAACACTAACAAGTATGGGGTGCAATCGCAACAGAATTCATGATCATTCATCTTTTTTTTAAATAGTCCACATGTGCATAACAAAAAGGAAAAGAGTGCTTACGAGTTGCTTTCATACGCATACGAAAATATATAATTTTTTAAAGAAAATGACCATTTCATTACAAAGATGTATTGATGTGTGGATATGCATACGAATTTAACATAATATGCTTATATATTATTACAATGTTGCTTATGTATTATAGAAAAATTTCATGCGTCTGAACTTGAATGAAATTTCTTATCTTGTGAAAAATGAGACTGACTTGTCACAACAAACCTAGGTACAAAATGGTTTTCGCGCCGTTCACTGGTGTGGACAATAATCGAAGATGTGTTACGTTCGCGTCAGGTTACTTCTAAAGGAAGATGAAGAATCGTATGTCGCTATTCAAAATTTATTAAAGGCAATGGGGCATGAGCCAACATACATAGTTACTGATCAAGATCCCGCAATGAAAAATGCTATTAAAAGGGTTTCAAGAACAGTATTCACCGACTATGTATGTGGCATATCATGGAAAAGGTTGGTGCGAAAGTGGGGCATACTTTGCTTAAGGACGAGGAATTCATGGAAAGATTGAATCGCATTGTTTGGAGTAACTACATTGAACCTCCAGAATTTGAGAAGAGATGGGCACAGTTGATGAATGATTACCAGCTGACTTCGCATTCATGGTTCAAACATATGTTTGAAATCAGAAAATCGTGGATACCCGCTTATTTTAAAAATGTGCAATTGAGCGGATTGCTCAGAACCACGTCAAGATCGGAAAGTGCTAACACCGGTTCGAGTTTCACCAACCCACAAAAGTTAGTCTAGTGGAATTTTTCATGCACTACGATAAGCGCTATAGAAGCTCGGACATGCCGTAGACAACAACCGAACAACAAGATGGAATCCACTTGCCCAAATGCAAAACACAATTAGAAATTGAGAAACATGCATCGATTGTGTATACGGAATGTGTTTTTAGCTCATTTGTGAGCGCCGAAATCGAATCATCTTGTTACAAGTGCATGACGATGGAAATCATAAACGGGTGACACCTCTGCACTTATAAAATCAAGGACGTGGAAATAGGAGTCTTTACAGTGGTTTCATATATAAATGAAGATGCGATGGAATGCAGTTGCAAAATGTTTCAGCGTATCGGGCTTGTATGTCGTCATATTTTCTCGCTACTAAAAGAGGCCGATAAAATCCCAGCCAAATATATTCACAAAAGATGGACGAAAAATGCATCCATGCTACGGTGTCCAAACAATGATTCGTTGAACAATTTCGGATCAGATTTGCAGTGTGATACAACGATCCAACAGATTTGGTCTGACATTCACTATTGTTTGATTCTATCAAATGACGACAAATCCAAGATTGAATACCTGTCAAGCATCATAAAAGAACATAAAGAACAATTGCTGAAGGATCAACAAACTGATTCCCGTGCGGTGAACAGACAAACATTGATCGAAGGATTCGTTGGAGACAAAATCCATCTAGGCATCGTAGTGTTGCCGCCAACACAGGCCAAAAATAAGGGGAGCGGCAATGAGTCAAAAGCCGACTTCAGAGTCAGAAGGAAAAGGCAATAAAGGCCGGGATGAAAAATGAAGAGACGTTGTGGGAAATGCGGAGAAATAGGTTCGCACAATAGCAGGACGTGCGACAAGTAGTTGATGTTTTTATTTTTTGCAGTGCATGTTTGAGACTGCTTATTAAAGCATTTGATACTGCTTATTTATTCATATTTTATCGCTTATTTTTTAAGTTAATTTTTTTTTATCTTGCACTTTGATTATTTTCTGACAATATAAAATAACATGATATACGTACCTACAAAAACATTAAAATCGCTTGACAAAGATTTAACTCATGCTAAAACACATTTGATTACAACTATATAGTATGACATACTTGATAAGTTATAATTTTTGAAATAATGCTAACAAGACAAATGATTTCTGCTTGTGCATCGTTTGAATTCTGCTTATGAAACATTTGTATACTTGAAGAAGTTAAAACATTTGAATATTGCTTGCGGTCGCAAGAGATTTACCTACGGTGAAGAAGAACACTCGCTTAAAAATATTTGAAGTAATGCTAGAAACATTTTATCATATCATGAAAATGATTGCTTGCAAAATAGAGTAAACCTGTTGATTAACCACTTGAATTCTGCTTACATATGCACTAATCAAAAAAACATTCTACCCTCAAAAAAAAAAAAAAAAAAACATTCAAAACACCACTAAAAAGTACTTCAAAGACCAAACAGGTTAACCGTGTCTGGAAGATCGCTAAAGAGTACTTCAAATATCAATAAAAAGTACAAAACAAATAAAATGTTCCGGGTTGATCTTAATTCTTTTTGGCAAACACCTTCACTCGTCCCATTACCGCCTCCCTAAGATCATTCAAATGAGTCCAAGCATATTGCATTGCGTTTTCTACGCATCATCAAAAGTTGCGCCTCGTTCTTCCGAGCCCGCTATCCCAATTTCTGATCCCACCTCCCATATAGGTCTCCATATGGCGCATTGCGAAGATACCACAATCAACTTTGTTATCCTTGTCCCTCCAGGGCATGCACAAACGAGATGCAGTCGTTTGTTGGATCACACGAGCAATTGACGGGAAACCTTAGTCGATAGGTATTGCGAAAATACTTGTCGCTGTCCATTAAAAAAATATATATTTGAATCAGTAAAACAATAAAGAATGAAAATATATCTTCAATCATCTATAGAGACGAACTGACCAATTTATCAGGAACGCCGTCGTATTTGAGGGTTTTGTTGCCGCCAACCGAAGAGTTGTCTAATACGTGGCAGAACTTTTTTTTAACACCGAAGCATACCACGAAAAATGTTACTCTTGAATATTGGGAAGAAGAACTACACAATGGGTAACAAAAATGTTAGGTTCACGGACAAAAAGAAAAATAAGCCTCACCATATCATACATACCAACTAGATCTCCTCCATCACCGCTCGCTACTGAATCGCTAAACTCGACGTGAAGCTTTATTTGAATGTCTTAACCGTTTCACTCGTGAATCAAGCACATTCTTTGGGCATTGTAATTGTGAATGTCTGCAATAAAAATATGATTAAATTAGAAGTAATTAACTACTGGCAAGCAACATTTAATGCATACATAAGCATTGTTCATAACAGACACAAGCAATCTATTATACATAAAGACATAATGGGGCGAATAACAATAAGCATTATGCATAACATTAATAAGCATAACTCAAACCCAACTTAAGCAAATTTATAATCCATGAATTCACAGAAACACTAGCATAATGGAAAGCATCCAGAAGCATATTTTGATATATCCATAAGCATAATATACAAAAACAGAGCATAATAATGGATACTACTAACAAAAAACATATAAACCAGTCAAAACTCATGCATCACAAAAATTATCTACCAAGAAATGCGGGTGAAACATACGAAGGGATATGTCGTGGCAAAGAATCTACGCGAGAACTATCGACCCTCAACGATTCCTTGCGATTCGGGATAAAAGACCAGGTATCCACAATAGCCCACCGACGCATCGTCCGCCCTTCAAAGTCTCCATATCTTGTCTTGTTATATTAAATTCACCACTACCAAATATGACTTCCTCCCCGCATGTTCATATAATTGCTCAAACTAAAAACATCATAAAAAGTCATTTTTTAAAATAAACAAAATAAAAAGAAACTTACGATTCACCGGCCGGATTTTAAAAAATCCAGTTCGATACCATCATTTCAAGTTTTGAACATTCAGACAACACGTCAATCTGCAATGCATTCTCAATTTGCCCTCCCTCCATCTCACCCAAGATCGTTAACCTCATCTTCTTCGTTCCCACTGTCACCGCCGTCTTGTTCCAACTCGGCGTCAATAGGATCCCCCTCATCATCGTCACTACTACCATCCTCATACCTCATTTTCGTCGCTCTTACCCTCATCCTCGCTGTCATCCTCCTCGTCATCCTCGCCGTCACTGTCCCCGACACCGTCTCCAGTATCCACACCATCTTCGCCAACATCACGTGCCCCGCTAACCCCACCCTGTTAATAAAACAAAAAAAAAAGCAACAACACACATCATTACAATACAGAAAACCAACATTCTATTCATAGTAAGCGGCGATACCGGATGTTAAAAATAATACAAAAAAAAAAAGATCAAAAAATCTTACATCCCCGCCACAATTTTAACAGTGCTCTTGGGTAACACCCAGATCAAACTTGGCAAATCTTCCCCACCCTTTTCGTACTCTTCCCTACGACCAAGTGCAATCTCAACTTTTTTAGATCGCACTATCGCCTCGGGATTATTCCAAAAATCTTCATTCAATCCGTCTCGCTCATATCGTCGATGGGTCCGCCCGCGCGTCAATGTGTGCTTACTAGATGAGCATATAAGCATCATCGTCGAATCTTGTAATTTGCAAAAGTCTGCGTCGCCTGTCATCTCTTTTGGAGTATTTTCAAGCAACGCGATTATGTCGACCACATATGTAGCAAGGCCTGACAACTTCTTCAGCAATCTCGATTTATACTCCTTTCCAAAAGTTATCAAAACCAAAAATGTCAGTTACAGGAGAAATATTTAAATGACTACATATCATGATTTACACTTCATCATTACTTGTAAGCATAATAAGTAGCATATATAAGCATAATTTGCAAATCCATAAGCAGTCCAAAGACATTAGACAATAATACCAAAAATAAAAATAATTAATACTTCATTATTCTGTAAGCATTATTAGCAACACATATAAGCATAATTGGAAACTATCATAAGCAAACCAAACATTAGACAAAAAAAAAAAATAGAAAAGTGCAAATAATTAAATACTTCATCATTATGTAAGCATTATATGCAACACATATAAGCACTGGCAAAACTCATAAGCAAGACAAAAAATATTCTCGTGAGCAATATTAGCACACCATATAAGATGAACTCATCATATGTCATAAAAATATTCCAAAGACATTTGAGGGAACCAAAATTACAATAACAATTTGTAAGCATTTGAGCAACATATATAAGCACATTTGGGAAACATAATAAGCATTATTAACTATAAATGAATGCAACGATTACAACAATCAAATTCTCCATCATTTATCTAATAAAAGCAAAATTAACTACATGTATAAGCATATGTTTTATCTACCACAAGCATTAATCAAAATGGATTCAACCAACCAAACCGAACTAAAAATTTTACCTCGTGGCTCTCAATCCCGGACGACGTGCGACCCACGATCGACTTCCTACCCCCAATGTCACCGCCCGACCGCCGTTCAAAACCAGACGGAGCGGTTCCGCCAAACGACCCCGCCCAAATCCACCTTCTTTCATCTCCTTGCGTACCTTTTCCTGGATGATCCGAGAAGTCCAACCTCTAATACTTTGAGGAGAGTTCTAGTCACGTCCCTAGTATAGAAAACAACCCTATCCAAATAAAAACCTACACAAACAACAAAAATTAGAAAAGTATGCAATGTAGTGATACAAAAATGTAAAACAATAATAATTTACCGCTTCGATAAAAACAAAAAGGGGGCCATTGAACATTTTTTGCTTCCCTTCTCCCCAACGTGCATGGTTTGTCACCAACGTATTAATTGTGTACTCGCACTTTTGACCAAGGTTGCGAATATTATGAACATTCTCCAGGTTGTCCATCATGAGGGGTTAACATAACCAATAGGGTTATTCCCGATAATCAAGCGATCCACCAGGGCAACAAAGTGCCTCTTGAACCGATCACCTCCGTCCTCAAATTTTAACATCTCCGTAGCTACGTGTTTTGCCGTGATGTGGTTGTTAGGCTTATTAAAAATCTCTAGCCATTCTTTATAAAGTTCACATCCCCGCTTTGTTCTTCCGTTCAATATTCACACTACCATTTGGAATTCCAAGAACCCGTTCCACATCCGTGGCGTCTCGTGAATTTTTTCCGCTTTGATATCACCGATTCACAACTAATCGGGTTGAGAATTTTAACCACCGGTGAGTTGACTATCTTGCCGGTATTTCCACGATCTTCATGTGCAACATCCACCACCGAACCAATCTCGTTAACTTGCGCAATGCATGCAGGCAGGTTCAATTTCTTAATAACTTTGGCGAACCTCCTCGGCGTTGATCTCGTACACGATCCGGGATATTTGGATTCTTCGTCACTCGCTACCGTCATCACTTTTTTACCTTTGTTGTTTCCTTCTTTTTCTTACTCGCTCTCAGCAACAACATCAATATCTGCGCCTTCCTTCTTTGCTCCCTTTATCCAATGTACCCTTACTCTTGCTCTCCTTAGCCATCTCCAAAAGAAACACTAAAAAAATAAGGTAGCAAATAGTCATTCAACTGTCTCATAAAAACTGGTAACAAATTTAAAGCATACTACATAATATAGGTAAGCATAATATAAAATGTGAGCAAGCATAATTGTCAACACCAAAAAGCAGTACACATTATCAACAGGCAAACTTACCAGACTTGGAAAAAAGGTGAATAAATAGTTATCAAAGAACAAAAATGTATGTAAAAATCACATAAGAGCTAACCCTAACAGACTTAAGCATTATATATAAGATAAGTAAGCATTATATATAATGTGAGTAAGCATAGTTCTGAACACAAATAAGCATTACAAGTCACCATCGTTCAAAACTACCAGACTTGGAAAAAAAATGTAGGGAATACATAGTTATCAGCAACAAAAATGTATTTAAAAATCCCATAAGACCAACTCTACCAGACTTCAACTTTTCAAGATAATAAAGACAATTTAAACCAACAACACAACAAATGTCCTAACCATAAGCGATATTGTTTTCTGATTTCCACCATTCCTAAGCATATTTACAGGGACAATCCTAAGCATATTTACAGGGACAATCCTAAGCATATTTACAGGGACAAAATATAGGCAATATTAAAATCAAATCCACCAATAAAAATAGAATACTACATAAGAAATGCAAAAAAAAAAAACAATTACGAAAATAAAAATGAGAAAAAAAGTTGCCCTAACCTACAATGTTGCGGGACGCAATAGAAATTCACACAATTTGTTGTGTTCTTCAAATAAAACTAAGGGTTCCAATGGGCTTCTTCTAAAAAACAACAATGTCGATTTTGCCCTCACGGATTTTGATTCTCGATTTGAGATTTGGTAATTTTTCGATCAAGAGATGGTGTTGTGATTTTTGTTTCGCGAAGGAAGACGGTGGAAGACGGGTTCGGAATTGCAGGAAATATGGTGGACGACGGAGTGAGAGAAATCTTGTGTGGAAGACTCACAACGGAGGAAGACGGTTTCGGACTTGCGAGAGACTTTGAGTGTGGAAGACGGTGGATTGGATGAACCGACTTTTCGCTTACCAAATCTTTTGAAAAGATATGGAAGATATTGGATTTACACGTCCATAACCGGCCCCTAAAATTTAGCCCACTACCAAAAATAAATTCCCTCCCAAAAATTGATTTAAAATAAAATTACTAATAAGCCCTTATTTAAATTAAGTTATATATTAAATAATATTAAAACCTCGATTAATCTTAACCGTTTAAAAATTGAATCAATGACTCAGATTTGGTCTCGTGTACTCACCTAAGATATGTAGACTCACCTGATCTAAATCCTATATATATATATATATATATAAAGAGAGTCACTTATAATAATATGTTGAGAATTTCTCCATCTAAACAACCCTCCCGAAATAGTAAATTATAATTATAGCATGTAATGTTAGTTTTCATAATTCATGAATTAATTCTGGTAAATCTATACATATATAATAACAAAGCATTATATAATATTAGCTTCCCAAATTTATGTGTGTACTGCATTAGTTATTATATTTGTTCTTTTCTTTTTTTTAAAAAAATTTAATATTTTTTTATTTTTGATCTATTTTTTACGTATAATATATCAAATTAATCATTTTTTACGATCTTCGGTTTGAAACTCATACTGCATATATAAAATAAAATATAAATATAAAACTTAAAAAAACATAAAACATTTTACTTTTATTTTGTAATGGACTTTAAAAATTATACATTCGGATATTCATGTATTTTTCGGCTATTTATAATATATGTAGCACATTTCTTCATAATTATATATAATCATATTTAAGTTGATTACATTCAAATAAAAAATACTTATTTTAATTACATCTCAATTTACACATATGAATTTGTTTCGAAAATAAAATTGCATCCAAACTTACTATTACAATCTTCAAACAAAGTATGACACCAATCTTCACACTTCTTAGGGATCTAAGTATGACTACAATGTAATGGCCAATGAAGTTGCGCTTTCTGTGGTTTATAGAAAATCAGCTTTCGAAGATCGAACACAAATACATAGTCTTGAATGTATTTTTCATTATTCTGAAGTATGATATTTTTTACTTTTTTGACTTCGTCAATAAAGCATATTGAATAGTGTTTCCCGCATATTGTCTGATGCTATTCTAAAATTATTACAATGCCGAGAGATATAATTAATAGAATTAAAAGAAAATTGATCATGTCACATAACAAAACACATGCGTCACAAAAATACAACCCATGCACACGAGGGTCTCATCAAGTAATATGAATATGAATCTAATAGTTACTAATTTCATATTTGATTCACAAAAATCAGTATTTATTTTATTTAATTTCTTACAAAAATCGTAATTTTTGCTGGACAAGTAGAACCAAATATTTGGTAATTGTCAAATATATAAAATTCGAATAGTATACTACACGGTACGAATAATATAGTACAAATCTGGAGAACATAATTAAAAGTTCAAAACTGCTTAAAATTATGAAATGAGGTTTATATATTCAAATTTATATTATATATATCATGAATATCTTTTCACTATATCGCACGTGTACTAGCTAGTAGATAGCAGCGAGCAAGGTCGTATTCCTCAGTAATTGAATACGAAACGCATAAACTTATTAAGTAAACAACTGAAAGAAGCTTCTATTTATGTTTATCTAAACTAACCTAAGTTATCAAATAAAATATCTAAAACTTATTAAAGATCCGAACTTCACAAGATTTCAACAAATACGAAAGCAACCCTGGGAACATAATCTCAACATGCTTCATCAATATTAATTTCAATTAATGTTTCATTAAAACTAGTTTCTGTGTATCTATGGGTTCAATTTCTAAAGTAGTTTATTCCCTCTTTCGAGTGACCCATAAACAGTTGATTAATAAGAATTGAAGGTATCCCTACTCAACAATTAATATTAACTCCCAAAAGATCTTAGAATTGAAGCACTCCCCACAAACAGTTATAGGTCTCCCGACTCAATCACCATTTATGTTATTAATTCATTTTTTGCAAGTTAGATCTCATCTCCTGAATTTCGACCTAAAAAATAAGACATGCAAATTATTAATCAGATAATCTACAAGAAACAAGCACTCGAATTCATAAATAGAACACATAAACCAATTAAGAAGAAACAATCAAATTAGAACTAATATGAATCCACAATTTTGATCATGCCCTAGGATCAAGAAGTTTAGACTAACATATTTGAAAATAAATTCATAGACAAACTTGAAATCAAATAAGTTGACATTGAATTAAGCACAAACAAAATATCTAAACTATGATGATAGAACCCTTCTTGTCAGGATGGATCCTTCTTCAAAGTCTTGAACTCTTGCGCCTTCGTAGATGCGAAAGGTCTTGTGTCGTTCTTCGTTAAAGTGTAATTTTGCCATAGAAGTGTATAATTTCATGTCTTGAGGTGTAAAAATTGTCTCCATTGGTGTATGGCTTGGTCTTCCTTTTATAGATGCTTTGTGAGATCACTGGTAGCATCCCGACGAAATTAGGAACAAATTCCACCGACGGACAAAATACACGACCGTGTATTAATAAATTCAACGCTTGTCTCTATTTTTCTCAAAAACAAAGTACACGACCATGTACTATTACATGGTTGGGTCGTGTATTCTGTTTCTTAAATTCTTCCCTCGAATAAGTCGCATGTCGTGTAAAATCACACAGTTGCAGAATACATGGTCATGTATTATTATATGGGTAAACCATGTTTTTTGTTCTTCGTTGCTTTCTTTGCGTATTTGATTGTCTCTTCACATTCGACATTTTTGTTTGGTCCGTCCTACTGATATGTTTGCAAATTAAGCTCTGTTTCCTATAAAAATCACAAGAATATGTAGTATAATGCCCAACAAAGGAAACCAACTAAAATAAATTAAATATACATGCAAATGTATCAAATATGTACCAAAATAAGCTCCTAAATGCACTTGTATTTACACATATCAAATCCCCCAAGCTTAAACCATTGCTCGTCCTCGAGCAAACTAAGAAAAATAACATCATGTAATGGGGTAGATAGAATAACACAAGAACACTATAAACACACAATCTCAATCAAATCAGCACTTTAGTAAACATGTAACTCGTCATCAAAAAGCTATTAATTGCAAATTTGGCATGATCAATACACAATCAGGTATTCAACATTGCGCAACTCACAAGATAAAGTGTATCCCTCATCTCTCAAAGTAAATGGAAAATGTTTACTCTTAAATCAATTCAGTGAAGTAGAACTACCATATACTTAGAAATCGTCTAACATCTCTACGACTTAGGTGTGCACAATTTAAGAATCAAAAATGACTTTTTCTTTGGTTGTAATGTAGGTTGTTTGGTTAGGGTAGGAAAAATATGGATTAAGTGACTTGACTTGAGCAAATAAAATTTAAGTACACGGACTTTTAACTCACCAACCCAATTTCAGTGGATAAATAGGTGTGGACTCATTCTATGGATGGGACGGTCTCTTCTAAATCAACCTATGCTTTTTTACGACCCTATTTTCCCATTGTTAAATGGGGTTCTTAGATCTGGTCTCCTCACATCCCAGAAAGACGGACAATTGTTGCTTGGAGAGCCATCTACGGATGTTGGCAGTCTTGGATGTCCTCCGCCATCGAGGATTTATTGGACCTTCTTCTTGTAGCCTTTGTTATTTTCACTCAGACTCGATTGATCATCTTTTTTGTTTCTTGTGATTTTTTAGGAGAACTTTAGGATTGGATTGCTGAATCATTTGATGTGGCTTTTTGCAAAGTCTATAGCTTCAATGAATTCATGGTTCATGTGATGGAATTTCATTTAGTGATCAAATTGCTTTTCTCTAGAAGGTGGCTAGCATTTGGTTTATTTGGCATATTTGGAATGATGTGATCTTCAATGACAAGAAATGGACTTCGGACGCGGCTCTTGTTTAGTTGAGAGCGATGATTATTGAGCCGGCCTATCTTGACAAAGGGTGCATGCAGAATACTTATGAAGATTTACTTCGTCTTCATCATCTGAAGGTTCAGGGCCGTCCTTCAAAGGCTCCACGCATTATTCCTATTCCTTGGCATTTACCCCTTCTGGGTTGGATTAAAGTCAATACAAATGGTAGTGAAACAGGAGCTCTATGGCGTATTACGGTCGCGGCTGTTTATCATACGTCTCGGGGATTTTTCCATGGTTGTTTTGTTGAACAGTGTGGTACGGGCTACGCATTCGAAGCTGAATTAGTTGCGGCGATGAGTGCAATCGTCTATGATTTTCTTAGAGGGTGGACTAATCTTTGGATGGAATCGGATGCAACCTATGTTTTGAATCTTTTTCGATCCCGGGTTGGCTCCATTCTGTGGCGTCTTCTTGGTCAATGGCACTACTCTCTCTATTTGATTTCCTAGATGAACTTCGTTATTTCTCATACTTATTGGGAGGGAAATCGTGGTGGACCAGCTCATCAAGAATGTGGGAGTTTCCATTTGGTGGGACGCCCCTCTGACGGATATTATATATTTGCTCACGGATGACTATGTTGGACGAACACAATATAGATTTGTTAGATAATTTTTTAATTTGTGCTTTTGTTATGGTTGTATGGTATTTTTCTTTCTCATCGGGGAGAGTGGGTTTTACCTTGGTAGGTTTTTAAGGAGGCCTCAAACATTGCTCTACATGATCGGCTTATGATCAAGATCCTTCTTTTCTTGTTTATATTATTTTTTATGAAAGAAAAAAAAACTCACCAACTCAATTTCATCTCAATATGCATTCTTGATTTCTTTTTCGACTCATACTCTTCTTCCAACTTTTTTCTACTTTTTCATTCTTAGGTTTTTGCCTTTTTATTTTGCCTTAAGCTCTCATTTTTTCTCAATTCTTCAGAATTTATTTTCTTCTTTTCTTTTTTGCTCGATTTTTTTTTCTTTTTCATTCAAAATCTTTCGAGCTTCATCTTTCTTTCAGCTCTTCACTTCTCATCCCTCTTTTCCAATATTCTTTCTTTTTCAAAATTAAACCACATCCCCCTCAAAATAAACATCTCTATAAACTCAAGTTTTTGGGATAAAATATTTTAAGCTCAAAGCTCAAAATGTGTCTACCAATAAACAAAGTTAAGGCTTAAAGTGGCCAACTAAGAAATCATGAGATCACAATTGGACTTTTTAGGCTAAATAAGCTAAAACAAAAATGACCTTAAATCATCTTCAAAAATTGCACACACATGTGGTTTCAATAAAGATACCATTGCAAGTTATAGAGTTCTATCTGATACATGTAAAATATACGTGCATTTAGGGGATAATTTTGATATATATTTGATACATTTGCATGAATATTTAGTGTGTTTTGGTTGATTTCCTTTGTTGGATGTGATACTGCGTATTGTGCATATTCTTACAGGAAATTGAGCTAAATTGGACAAAAGCAGATAGCACGTTCCAAAGGATATGTCAAGAGCCAAGTTACGAGCAACGATGTGAAGAAAAGAAGCATGGATGGTCGAACAAAATGGAATTGCTTTCGAAAACATCTAAACACGCTAATAGTTTCCAGCACCGATAGAGTTTAGTATTTTGGCCATAACTTTCTTTAAAAAATTGATATTGAGCTCATTAAAGTGGATTTGAAAAGCTACAAAAAAGAGCTACAACTTTCATGAAGACCTCAGGTGCAAATTCATATGTTTACAACTTACACAGACCGTGTAAAAGTACACGACCTGACCGTGTAAATGGTTCCGTGTGATTTTGCACATCCGTGCGACTTTTCTTTTCATAGACGGATTACACGACCCACCCGTGTGATTTTACACGACTGTGTGGTTTGTTCTGTGGGTGGTTTTATTTTCTAATCCCATTAGAACTCTATTAGTGATCTCTCAAAGAACATATAAAAAGAGGACCAAGCCTTGGACAAAAAAACAACATATTACATCAGAAAATACATCAAAATACACTAGGGTTACACAAATCTACACACTTTTGAGAGGAAGGCACTAATCAACGAAGAACACCACAAAGCCTTTCGCATTTACGGAAGCACAAGGGTTCAAAGCTGGGAAGAATGATCTATCCTGACAAGAAGGGTTCTATCCTTTTAGTTTAGATCTCTTGTTTGTACTTAAATGATGTCAAACTATTTGATTTCTACTTTGTCTATGAATTTGTTATCAAATATGTTGGGCTAATCATTTTTATCATAGTGAATAATCAAAATTGTGGATTCATTTTAAATTCATATTGATTGTTTTTCTTAATTAATTTTTGTGTTCTATTATATGAATTCAAATGCTTAATTCTTATAGATTATCTGATCAATAATTTACATGTCATATTTGTTAGTTCATAATTCGGGAGATGAGTTCTAATGAACGAAAATCGAGTTCAGACATAAACGGGTGTAACGTGTCTGGAACCTACAATTGTTTGTGGAGAGTACTTCAACTCAAAGATCTTTAGGGGGTTACTAGCAATTGTTATTAATCAACTATTTATGTGCCACCCAGGAGAGGGAATAAACTAATTTTGGAATTGAACCCATAGACACACATAAATTGGTTTTTATGAAACATTAATTAGATTTAATATTGAAGAAGCATGTTGAGATTTTGTGCCTAGGGTTGCTTTCGTATTTGTTGAAAACTTGTGGAGTTTGGGTCTTTATAAAATTATAAATATTTTACTTGATAATTTAGCGTTTAGATTAGATAATAAATAATTTTGTGATTTTCGATCGCTTCAATAAATTAGAATACGATATTTACTATAGCCTAAGTGTTTCATATTCAATCCCTGAGGAATACGACCTTGCTCGCTGCTATCTGCTAGCTACACTATACACTTGCAAAGATAGTGAAAAGATTTTCACAATCAAGTTTTTGGTGCCGCTTGGTGATTGAAAGATTCAACTTAGATATAGTAATAAGTAGTTCAATCTTAACTGAAGCATAATTTTTTATCGCCTTTGTTTATTTGATTTTTCATTTTTACTAACTTAATATTTAGTGTTATTTGTTTTTGTGAGTTGTTGTATAGGAAGCGTCAGGACATACTACGAGTTATAAAAAAAATAGACGAAAGAAATGGCAGACGAGTTACGATATGCACTCCACGGCACAAACGAGACCTATCTAAGGGATGATGAACTATTGTTTCCTACTGAAGGTACGGAATCATATGACCACTTTGACGATTTTCAAGCAAAAGTACTAGAACTAATGAAACGAATGGAGCAATGGCAAAATGGTCAGCGCCACTATCCTCTGCCTTAATAGACAAGTAAGTACTTATCGCGCATTCCTCTTTCTTTCGATAATTTCCTTATGATTTCGGGACAAAACATGATTTAAGTTTGGGGAGTTGTCAAGAATGCGTGATTTTGTACTATTGCATATTTGCATTGCATTTAGGTTGCATGTAGAAGCATATAAAATTTGCAAAAAAAAATATTTAAATTTTTTTTGATTTTTTTTATATTTTATTTTAGCACGTTTATCACTTTAGCATGTTTATTGCTTTTGTGTGAGTTAGGATTAGAATTTGAATGAGTACAAAAAGCCTCCGTATGATTTTACTATGAGCACTTGGTTTCATGAAAGAAGTGTTTGGTGAATTATGTAAGGAATTGTAGAGAATATGTCTTTTACATGTTTATTGAGAAAATTGGGTATTGAGCATGATGCGAGAAAAATAAGCCTGTGAGCTTTTGTGCATTTAACTACTTTTATATTGTGCAGTCTTATTTTTTTCTTGAGTGTGTCATTCATGAATGTTAGAACTCTACAACTTGCAGTGGTATCTATATTGAAAGCATGTGTGTGTGCAATTTTTAAACATGATTTAAGGCAATTTTTGTTTTAGCATACTTAGCCTAAAAGCCTACCTATAAACTCATGATTCCCTAGTTAGCTACTTTGAGCCTAAAATTTTTATTATTAGCCACATTATGAGCTTTTGAACATAAAAATAATTAACCCTAAAACTTGAGCTTATAGAAGATGAATAGTTTGAAGGAGATGTGGTGTAATATTGAGAAAGAATGTTGGCAAGAAAGGGGGATGGACAGTAAATAGGTGAAAGAATGAGGGAGCTCAGAAAAGAAAGCAAATTTATGAATGAAAAAGAACAAAGACAAAAAAAATCGAGCAAGAGAAGAAAAGAAAAGAAAAGAAAAAAATTCAGAAAATTTTGAGAAAATTTGAGAGCTTAAGGCAATAGGCTTAAGAAAGAAAAAAGTAAGGTGGAATATGAAATGAAAAAAAGAAATTAATTTGAAAAAAATGAGTTTTATGATGAAATTTGGTTGGTGAGTTGAAGTCTGTGTACTTAAATTATATTTGCTCAAGTCAAGTCACTTAATCCAATTTGTTCCTACCCTTACCAAAGATCCTACATTACAATCAAAGAAAAAGTCCTTTTTGATTCATAAATTGTGCACACTTAAGTGGTAAAAATTGTAGACGACTTGCAAGCCTATGGTAGTTCTACTTCACTGAATTGTTTTGAGCGTATACATGTCCCATCTAATTTGAGAGTTGAGTGATACACGACTTTTTGTGAGTCGCGATGTCAAATACCCGGATGAATATTAGTTAATGTCGAATGTGTGATTGATAACTTCTTGATAATGAATTGCATGTTTTATTGAATATGGATTTGAATGAGATTAAGTGTTTATAGTGTTCTTGTGTGTTCTATTTATCCCTTATGATTATTTTCTAAGTTTTGCTTGAGGACGAGCAATGGTTTAAGTTAGAGGATATTTGATACGTGTAAAATATATGTGCATTTAGGGGCTTATTTTGATATATATTTGATACATTTGCATGAATATTTAGTGTGTTTTGGTCCTTTGTTGGGCGTGATACTATGTATTATTGTATTATTATAGGAAATGGAGCTAAATTGGACAAAAGAGATAACACGTTGTTCACCTTATTTCCTAGCTTCACCGCAAGTGAACGGTGTAATTAATAGATAGGGTAAGCAAGATCGATCCCATAGAGACTAATACATTAAGTATTGAGATTGTAATAGCACTATTTTTACTTAGACGATCGAAATGTGATTGTTGTTTTATAAAACTAAGAAAATATTTTATCATAAAAATAGCAAAGCAAAGAGTTACGATTGAAAAGATCAAGTAGATGGATGGATTCCAGGGTTATGGTTTCAGTCAATCTCCCTCGTGTTATCAGATTAATCAAGCCAAAGTTATTACCTATCTTCCCTATAAGAAAATCACAAAAGTAATTTATCCTCTCTCGAGGCACAATAAATATGTTGGTTGAATTATCTATGCTAGTATCTCTACTCAACAAAAGATAAACAACTCCCAAAAGCATATAAGATCAACAATCTTCACATATACTCATAGACTTCTCAATCATGCAAAGTGTTCATGTCAAGTACTCAAGATCTAGTATTGAAACTCATCTCTCGAATTATGAATCAACACATCAAGCATGTTAAACCATTGGCCATATGATAAAACAAGTAACAAAGCAAAGTACTCGAATATGGTTCGAAATAATAACTTCAATTAAAATTAAGCATCAAACAAGAGTTAATTAACCTTATCCCAAACCCCAAAATCACAAGATGTTTAGCCGGACATGAGAAACAAATAATTCATAGACAAATTGTTCATATCCATATCACACAAGATGAAAATAAGAATACAATGGAGTACAAAAACTTAGGGATATCGATGATCTCTCAATCAATCTTCAATCCTCAAGCGTGGATATGATCTCGACCTTTCTCTCGATTCCTCCGGTAGAAGGATGCTCTTTTCTCTGCTTTCTAGGGTAAAAGTATGTGTGCCTCCTCTTATGGGTCCGCCTCCTCTCTATTTATAACATCCCCGGGCTAAATCTAAGTCAATACAAAGCAAAACTCTGTAAACCCTCACAGACGCACGGGTCGTGCCTATGCGCATAACCAGCCCGTGCGTCAAGTCGAAACTTTGATTTTCTCTTGAGTAGACGCACGGGCCGTGCGTATAGGCACGACCAGCCAGTGCGTCAAGTTGAATGTCCAACCCTTCTATATGGATCACGCACGGGCCGTGCTTATGCGCACAGGTTGCCCGTGCGTGTCTCCTTTTTTCTCGGTTCCTCTGATTTCTTCTCGTTTCAGCTCCATACTTCACGTAATTGATGAGTGTAAAATATACGTGAATTTTGGGGCTTAAAATGATATATAATTAATGCATTTGCACACATATTTAGTGTGTTTTACTTAGTTTTCCTTGTTGGGCGTGATACTGCGTATTCTGGTAACTTCTTATAGGAAATGGAGCTAAATTGGATAAAAAGAGATATCACGTTCCAAGTATAGGTCGAGAGCTAAGATACGAGCAAATATGTGAAGGAGAGAAGCATGGACGATCGAATAAAATGAAATTTCCTTCAAAAACGTCCAAATGCACTAACAGTTTCCAACACTTGCAGGGTTAGTATTTTGGCCATAACGTTTTCTACAAAAATGATATTGAGGTGATTCAAGTGGCTATGAAAAGCTAAGAGAAAGGGCTACAACCTTCATAAGACTCCAGGAGCAAATTCGGACAAAACGATGGACAAAAGCATGTCATACGGACGGACCGTGTGGTGTCACGCGACCGTGTGAAAATATCGGTGTGGAATGACACAACCGTGTGAAAAAGGGACGAAAAGAGGGGACGGAACCAAACCCGCACGACCTGACCATGTGAGCCCACACGGGCGTGTGAGAAAGGGCAAAAATCTACACAACCATGTGGTGCCACATGGCCAAGCCGTGTGTGGGACACTGCCAAACGCATTTTTCAGAGTTCTTTTCCCGTTTAAAGTCCACCAGTGACCTCTCCAACCAAGGCCTGAACGAATTTTCATCATCATACATCATCCAACATCACCTTATACAGATAAACACATCAAATTACACAGAAACGCAAGAATCAAAGATCTTCTGAGAGAGGAAGGCTAGGTCGCGAAGAACACCATAAGGCTTTCGCATCTACGGGAGCACAAGAGCTTCGAAGGCTTGGAAGGAGAATCCATCCCGACAAGAAAGGGTTTTCTTTCTATGTCTAAGATCTCTTGTCTATGCTTAAACGATGTTATAATATTGATTCGAATTTGTCATGAGTTTGTAATCAATGTTTGGCATATCTTTCGGATCTTAGGGGCATAATCGAAACTGAGGATTCATGTTAAATATGATTATTTTTTTTAATTAATTCATGATTTCTATTTTATGAATTCGAGTGCTTATTATTAATTGCTTTTTATCTGATCAATAATTAGCATGTCATTTTGTTAGTGCAAAATTTGGAAGAGGAGTTCTAACAAAGACGGAAATCGAGTTCAGACATAAAGGGGTGTATCGAGTTGGGAGACCTACAACTGTTTCTGGGGTGTTATTCAATTCATAGATTTTTTGGGAGTTAATAATAGTTGTGTCAAGTCGGGAGACCTACAATTGTTATTAATCTACTGTTTATGCGCCGCCCGGGAGAGGGAATAGACTAAATTAGGAATTGAACCCATAGAATTGCGTGAATTGGTTTTTAAAACTTTAATTGCATTTAATATTGAAGAAACATGTTGATATTATGTGCCTAAGGTTGCTCCTATAGTTGTTGAAAATACTTGTGGGGTTCGTAAATTTATTTATTTTTCTTTTTATTTTCGATTTTAATAAAACTTGATATTCAGTCGCTTCAATAAAATTGGAATACGATGTTATTATAGCCTAAGTGTTTCATATATCAATCCTTGAGGAATACGACCTTGCTTGCCATTATTTTATAAACTACATTGTACACTTGCAGTTGTATGATCCAAATAATTTTTGCGAACATTAATCGCCCGATTCTTTACTTTATTATCTTTGCATTCTCCGATTTGCCACAAAAGTGCTCCAAACATCATTATTTCCATACAAAATGAGCAAAGCGTAATATCTTTTCCACTTTATGAGAACACAACCCATTTTATTGAGTTAATGCATGTTTGTCAACTCATTATAACCAAAATCATGCCCAAAATACATGCAAAACTCACACTAAATAAACCCCCAAACTTAAACGGTTGACAGTCATGGTCAACGCTTTATAAACCAAACAAAATACAAGTGGGAGGAATGAAAAGCATAATCAAGAACAATACCAAGAACTCATGCTGCTTATCCATAGGTATCAAGTAATGAATCAATCAAGCCTCAAATCTCTAATATAGAACACGTTTAAATATAACCATGGCAAATGCTTTGAATTACTACTCTCACTGATCAAGTGTATGCTCTCCTCTCAAGTGTATAAGGGACGTGTTTACGCTCAAATCATATCAATGATGAAGAACTACCATAAGCTTGCAAATCGTCTCAAATCTCCGCCACTAAAGTGTATGCAATTCATGAATCAAAAAGGACTTTGTCATTCGGTTGTAATGAAGGCTCTTTGGTTAGGATAGGAAAATATGAATAAAGTGGCTCAAACTCGAACATATAAAGTGGTAAGAATATTCTCATTTGAATCAACAAACCTCATATAAAAACACCAACTAATAATAGTTTATGCATCCTCAAACCACCCCTTTTTTCATCAATTCTTCATATTCTTTTTCTTTGGTAACACCAAACCTTTTTTTTTTCAAATCATATTACAACCCCGCCTACAAGTTTATTCATAACAAACCCAATCATAGAGCCGATTTTTTTTCCGACTCTTTCATGAGTATTCATCATTATTTTCCTCCTTTTTTTTTCTTTTCTTCCCAAAAACCAACTCTCACACAATTATCTATATTATTGATTTCATCCAGTTCAACCTCATTCAGCCCACTTACTCAATGCTATAAGCTCAAGTTTAGGGCAACAAATATATCAAGTTAAGGCTAAAGATGTGGCTATCAAAAAAATAAGAATAGGCTCAAATTGGTTAACTAGGGAATTCAATATCATTGGGTAGGCCAAAGGCTTGAAAGGCTAAACAAAAAATAGCCTTAAATCATTTTCACAAATCGCATACAACATGTGGCTTTGACAAAGATACCAGAGCAAGTTATAGAGTTCTAACAACATGAATGATACACTCAAAACAACAAACAAATCTGCATATAATGAAAGCAGTAAAGGCTCAAAAGCTCACAGGCTTGCATATCCGTAAATCAAAGCATAAAATCCATGTTTTCAATATTCACACGCTCTATATCATCCATTCTCATCTTGATTACTTTGCACTCAACACCCAAATCAAAACAACACAAGAATTTTCAAAATATCCCTCAAATCACATCGCAATGCATCAAACCCAATTTTACTCACTCCCTAAGACCTACTAAAGTAGTAAACGTGCCAAAACTATAAATGTGCTTCTAATGCAATGCAACCTAAGTGCTTTACATGCAACTATATGAAATGCAAAAAAAATTCTCTCCATACCCTTCAGATCAAAATAACTCTCTCTCCCCTAAACTTGAATGAAATTATATCGTGCACATGAGAAAAGATAGAATTTCAATGCAAAAGAAATGTAGAGATGACTTGTTAACTCACTAGGAAGTCGGTGGTGGGTAGTGACCCCGACGTCTATCTGACGTTGCGGCCCACTGATGAGAGATCTCTATAGCATCCTCATGCACTTCTCCCTGCCATTTCAACTCGTTTAAACTAGTACCCCCTTTAAATGCATCTATTGATTGTTTCATGCATAGGTCATGTGCCATATCTGCATCATTTTCACCTAGGAATGCATACTTGAGGTTTTCAGGCAGTTCTGGGGTCGTAATATACTGATTTGAGTCACGCACATGTTGCCCATGCGCGTACGCATGGTCCGTGCTTATCTCGTTATGTTCCAACTTTTTCACGGCATCACACATGGGCTGCCCATGCGTACACGCACGGTCCGTGCATGATTCTGAAACGCAGTCCTTTCCTATTTCATTCTTCACGTCCTCGCCTTTCTCACTTTTAGGTAATTCCTGCACATGATCTAAAGCACAAACATAATCACTCACGTTTTGAGCATTAATACATGAATTAACGACTGCTAAGGATTTGCAGCTCTCTATATTATCATGAGATTTCATAGCCTTATAGATAGAAAATAAAACATGCTCATCATTAACTCATAATGTGAGCTCTCCCTTCTGCACGTCTATCAACGCTTTTCCGGTGGCTAGGAATGGACGCCCAAGTATTAGAGGGACATCACGATCTTCCTCGATGTCAAGCACTAAGAAGTCCACAGGGAATATGAATTGGTCGACTTTCACGAGCACATATTCTATGATTCCTTTAGGATAAGTGAGTGATCTATCCGCAAGTTGTAAAGTGACCGTGGATGACTTCACCTCTCCCAATCCAAGTTTCCTGAAAATGGACAAGGGCATTAAGTTAATACTTACTCCTAAATCACACAATGTTTTATCAAATAAAACACCCCCTATTTCACAAGGGATAGTGAAACTCCCCGGATCTTTGAGCTTTTGAGGTAGTTTTCTCTGAATGATGGCGCTGCACTCCTCAACCAAGTTAACGGTCTCGAATTCTGCCATATTTCTCTTCTTGGACATCACATCCTTTAAAAACTTCGCATAGTTGGGCATCTGTTCTAATGCATCTGCAAAAGGTATATTTATGTGCAGATTCTTAAAGATGTCAAGGAATTTAGCAAATTGAGCATCTAACTTTTTGTTTTGAAAGCGTTGAGAGAAAGGAAGTGGAATAGAAAGTTTTGAAAAATCAGAGTTAGAGAAAGATTTAAGCTTCTCAACCCCTTTTTTGTTCATCCTTTTGTCCCTTGTTTCCATCCTTGACCTCAACTTCGCCATTTGCTATAGTGTATTCATCTTTAGGAGTCAAGATTGGTTGTTCGGCATCACGTACGAGCTGCCCGTGTGTCGGCGCATGGGTCGTGCGTGGTTGCGATTTTTCATGAATTCCCGGAATCTTTGGCCCCTCGTACTCTATACCACTCCTTACATGAATGACATTAAACTATTCCTTCGGGTTGACTTCAGTGTTGCTCAAAAACTAGCCCTTCTGATGCTGTCCACCGATGATCGTAGCTAACTGGCCAATCTGAGTTTCTAAATTTTTCATTTGTGACCCCACAGTGTTAGCCAATTGCGTGACATGTGCCTCGATCTTATCTATCTTAGCCTCATCTTTATTCAATTCGTTCCTCATTTCATTCATAAACGAGCTTGTCTGACTCATAAATGAAGTAAGAACGTCTTCTATTGATGGCTTAGCCTCCGCATTAATGACTCCATTCGTCACACTGAAACCTGGTGGTAGTTGCATCATGTTTTTCGTATTCACATAAGAGAAGTTTTCGTGATTTCTCAAACTCGGATAATAATGAGTGGGAGTCGAATTATTCCGGAAATTATTGAAATTCTGGTTATTGACATAATTAGCTTCCTCCATAGGATCTTGAGGAACTCCCCCATTATGTGCACCCGTGTTTACTTCAGCCCCTTTAGTTAAAACACTTATCTGATTAGTCAATACTGTCATCTGAGTCATTAATGCTTTGATTGGGTCCGAGTTAGAAACTTCAGCTACCCTTTTTACATTTGTCCTCTCAGAGGGCCACTGATAGCTATTCATTGCCAACTCTTCAAGCAAATTGAATGCATCTTGTGGGATTTTTGCTAGTAAAGCTCCTCCTGCTGCAGCATCCACAAATGTTCTTGTTTGTCCCAGCAACCCATTATAGAAGAAAAAAAGTTGTTGATCGTTTGGAAACCCATGTTGCAGACACCTCCTCAAAAGATCTTTGAATCTCTCTCAAGCCTCGTACAGTGGTTCAGAGTCGAACTGTCTGAAATGAGTGATCTCGTTCTTAAGCTGCAGTGTCTTGCTTGGTGGAAAGAATTGGAATAAGAACTTCTGGCTCAAATCATCCCAAGTGTTAACACTCTCCTGAGTCAATGTGCCTAACCAGTTTCTTGTCTTATCCCTTAAAGAGAAACGGAATAGGCGCATACGTAAAGCATCATCTAACACTCCATTCATATTGATCGTGTTACATATTTGCATGAAGTGTGCAAGATGAGAGTTGGGATCCTCAGTTGCAAATCCCCCAAACTGATTTTGTTGAATCATTGAAATTAACACCAGTTTCAACTCAAAGTTATTAGCATTAACTGGGATATGGGCAATTCCACCATAACTGCGATTTGTCTAAGGGGCGAAAGTAATCGCTTGTTGCTTGTTCTTTGGACTTCCGGAACTTCGATAGGTACCGATTATTGTTCCCATTGTTTTGGTTGTTATTCCCATTGTTGTCGTCCACAACCTCCATGGTATGATCTAGATTTCTTTCTGCTCATTTAGTAGCTGCACTTATTTGCCTAGCGAAAGCTTCAACTTCTGGTATGAACAGTGTTAATTCCCTTTGCTTGGAATGAGTGTTCATGCACTACCTGAACCAACTAAAAAAAACAAATCAAACACTGTAGGAATAGGACTTAACACAATAAAAAAAATAATATCGAAATTAAAAATAACACTATTTATCGCAATATTAGTACTAAAAATTTAATTAGTCCCCGACAACGGTGCCAAAAACTTGTTCACCTTATTTCTTAGCTTCACCGCAAGTGAACGGTGTAATTAATAGATAGGGTAAGCAAGGTCGATCCCACAGAGACTAATAAATTAATGCACTAAGAATTGAGATTGTAATAGCACTATTTTTATTTAGACGATCGAAATGTGATTGTTGTTTTATGAAACTAAGAAAATATTTTATCATAAAAATAACAAAGCAAAGAGTTACGATTGAAAAGATCAAGTAGATGGATGGATTCCAGGGTTATGGTTTCAGTTAATCTCCCTTGTGTTATCAGATTAATCAAGCCAAAGTTATTACCTATCTTCCCTATAAGACGATCACAAAAGTAATTTATCCTCTCTCTCGAGACAAAATAACTACGTTGATTGAATTATCTATGCTGCATCTCTACTCAACATAAGATAAACAACTCCCAAAAGCATATAAGATCAGTAATCCTCACAAATACTCACAGACTTCTCAATCATGCAAAGTATTCATGTCAAGTACTCAAGATCTAGTATTGAAACTCATCTCTCGAATTATGAATCAACACATCAAGCATGTTAAACCATTGGCCATATGATAAAACAAGTAATAAAGCAAAGTACTCGAATAGGGTTCGAAATAATAACTTCAATTAAAATTAAGCATCAAACAAGAGTTAATTAACCTAATCCCAAACCACGATATCACAAGATGTTTAGCCGGACATGGGAAACGAATAATTCATAGACAAATTGTTCATATCCATATCACATTAGATGAAAATAAGAATACAATGGAGTAAGAAAACTCAGGGGTATCGATGATCTCTCAATCAATCTTCAATCCTCAAGCGTGGATGCGATCTCGACCTTTCTCTCGATTCCTCCGGTAGAAGGATGCTCTTTTCTCTGCTTTTTAGGGTAAAAGTATGTGTGCCTCCTCTTTTGGGTCTGTCTCCTCTATATTTATAACATCCCCATGTTAAACCTAAGTTAATACGAAGCGAAACACTGCAAACCCGCACAGACGCACGGGCCATGCCTATGCGCACAACCAGCCCGTGCGTCAAGTCGAAACTTTGATTTTCTCTTGAGCAGACGCACGGGTCGTGCGTATAAGCATGACCAGCCCATGAGTCAAGTCGAATGTCCAACCCTTTTGTATGGATCACGCATAAAGCGTACTGTCCCTGTGCGCACAAGTGCCTATTTTTCACTCGGTTCCTCTGATTTCTTCTTGGTTCAGCTCCATACTTCGCGAAATCACCCGATTCTTGATGGTCTTATACTGCAATGCTCCGATTTTCCACAAAAGTGCTCCAAACATCGTTATTTCCCTGCAAAATGAGCAAATCGTAATATCTTTTCCATAATATGAGAACACGACCCATTTTACTGAGTTAATACATGTTTATCAACTCATTATAGCCAAAATCATGCCCAAAATATATGCAAAACTCACACTAAACACACGTTCCAAATGATATATCAAGAGCCATTATACGAGCAAAGATGTGAAGGAAAGAAGTATGGACGATCGAACAAAAGGGAATTGCTTCCGAAAACATCTAAACGCGCTAATAGTTTTCAACACTGGCATGATTTAGTATTTTGGCCATACATTTCTCTACAAAATTGATATTGAGCTGATTCAAGTGGCTATGGAAAGCTAAGAAAAAGGGATACAACTTTCATGAAGACTCCAGGATCAAATTAACATGTTTACAACTTACACAGACCGTGTAAAAGCACATAACCGGATTGTGTGAATGGTTCCGTATGATTTTACACATCCGTGCAACTTGATTTTTGGAGACGGATTACACGACCCACCCGTGTGATTTCGCACAATCGTGTGGTTTGTTCTGCAGCTGATTTTATTTCCTAATCTCGTCGGGACTCTACCAGGGATCTCTCAAAGCACCTATAAAAGGAGGACCAAGACTTGGACGAAAAAACAACATATTACATAAGAAAATACATCAAAATACACTAGGGTTACACAAATCTACACACTTTTGAGAGGAATGCACTAATCACGTACATTATAAATTTTATGCAATTTTTATATGCTTCTACATGCAACCTATATGCAACAGTACAATATCACGCATTCTTGACAACCCCACCAAACTTAAATCATGTTTCGTCCTGGAAATATAATGATGTTGGGAAAATTTATGTTTAGATTTTGATGATACCATATAAAACTTAGATTAGGAAGTTGGCACCCCATTTTTTATGTAATTCAACTTGTAATAGATAGGCATGTTTAAGATGAATTGAATTCAGCCAAGTTGAAGATTACAAGACTCGACTGAAGACTGAAGTGAAGATTCATCTGTAAAGCAGCCGAGTGAAGGATGGAGGAGTAGCAGTCAAGTCAATAAAAAGCTGATATTGTCAGCTGACAGACAGTTAAGTTGTTCCTAAAAGGTTGGAGATGACTCGAGACAAAGGGGTAAAATAGTTGTCAAGTCAAGTCAAGTCGACTGTGATAAATCCGTTGCACAAAAGTTAAGGACATTACTTATTAGAGTAATACGTCTATGCTGCCATGTCTAAAAGTGTTCATCCTAGAAGCGTGCAAAAGCAATGAATCAATGGGAAGCACTGAGCATGTGTCAGAACCTGAAACCTGCACATTTCATTAAAACGAGGAAATGTCACCATCACAAGCTGCAGATCAAGAAAAGACAAGCGAACGACCAAGAAGTGGTATTTGATAATTATGTCTATATCTTCAACGGGCAAATTTTCAAATATGCACTATAAAAGGCTGAGGAAGCAAGTGAGAGAAGGTTAAGCAATCTACGACCCGAGTTCATTACAAGCATACAAGCAATCAAGCAATAACCTGCAAATTCTCTCAAGCTTTTCAAAGAAATCCTCAAGCCTAATCTCGAAGGAAATCAATCCAACACACCCAGTGAAGGAAAGATTACTTCATCAGTCGAAGAGGAAAAATTGTTTTCAAGAACAAATGGGTCTACTCTCCAAGGTTGAAGGAGAAGTAGTAAGGTTCCAGTTCAAACCAAAATCTTTATACTTGTTGGAGGGCTGTGTGAACAAATCCAATAGTTTGAAGGAGTTGAAATAGCAAGACAGTTGTTTTGTGAAGAAGCTGAGTCCCAGGAGCAGCAGGCTATGTGATCAAAACTGACTCGGACTGTTGACTGCTTTGTAACAAAGATCAAGTTATTTAGTGGATTCCTCCAGGAGTTGGAGAAGAGTAGATTAGAGGAATTACCCCACCCTCGAACCATTATAAATTGTCTTTTATCTTACAACACATTTAATTCTTGCATTTATTTCATATCTGCTGCTAAGTTAAAATTGCTAAACTCTGCTGATAATAACTATTGCTAAGACAAGTATTATAAAACGTGTTTAAAAATCATAAGGGTGAAAAGTCTTCCGCTGACAAAACCAAATCAACTGAAATTCTAAGTGTTATCTGAAAGCAGCTAAGTTATGCTATCAACAGCTCAGTCAAGTCTGTTGAGTGAGTAAATTTGTTGTGTAAGCCAACAAATTTGTCCCTCAAGGACTCAGCTGAATTGAGTAAAACTCTAAAAATATTTTAAAGGACTAAATCAAAAACTTGGTAAAGTTTATTCAACCCCCACTTATAAACCTTACACATCACCCCTTGGGACCTACAAATGAAGTTATCAAAAGAAAGAGGAAAACGCGATAAGTACTTACATCATATCATTGTGGTACAAGATAGTGGCCCTGACCACTTTGCAATTGCTGCATTCTTTTTATTTGTTATAATACTTTCATTTGAAATTGTTAAAGGGTTCATATGGTTTCGTACCTTTAGTGGGAGACAATAATTTCTTCGCCACTGGATGGGTCTCGCGCCCTGGAATGCATATCAAAAGTGGTCCAGAAGAGGTTTACGTTCCGATGATATAGGGAGTTCATCCGTCAAATCCGTATGTGAGGGGGCAGTTTGCACGAGTGGGTTATGTAAATTCACACGCTTGTGTGCGTCTGACCAAGCTCCTTCTTGGGTACATGATCTTTCGCTGAATAATCTAGAGCAACCACATATTCAAGTATATCATCGTTAGTAACATCGAAACATATACGTTGAGACCCATTTAGGTTGCTCACCGGAATATCTATCTTCGGCCCTTTGGAGACAAAAGTAATTGTAGGTTGCTCATCTCTTTCTTTCTGTACTGCCCCGGTTGATATCTTTGGGCTCTCAAAATCGCTTGGAAATTTGTCTCTTTGATATTGGCTTCCCACTGATGTTGCTATTTGAGCCACTTGTGTCTCCAAATATTTCAACCTCGCGTTTATATTCGTACTCAACTTAGCAACCTGTTCTTCGATCCAATATATATTTACCTCATTTTGCTTAATATTGCTCGTGTCTCATTAATGAATGAGGCTAACATCTCTTCCAGAGATGGCTTCTTTTTATCCGATGGTATCAACGGCTGGTTCTCATGGTTTCCATTGTTTCCAAGGTTCACCTCGTCTGCCATCGCTTTCGACTGTTTTTTTTTCTTATAACCCGGAGTATGTTGTGACGACCCCTACACAACAACTCACAAAAGAAAACAAAACTAAAAATTAAGTTAGTAAAATCAAAAATCAAATGAACAAAGGCGATTAAAAATTTTGTACTTCAATTAAGATTGAACTACTTATTACTATATTTATGTTGAATCTTTCAATCCCCAACAACGACGCCAAAAACTTGACCTTGAATATCTTTTTCTATACCGCAAGTGTGCGGTGTAGCTAGTAGATAACAACGAGCAAGGTTGTATTTCTCAGGAATTGAATACGAAACACATAAAGTACAACAAATATCGTATTTAATTTTATTGAAGCGACCAAAATCAAAGAGTTTTTTTTATTTAAACTAAACCTAAGTTATCAATAAAATATATAAAAATTATTATGAAAGCAATCCTAGGAACATAATCTCAACATGCTTAATATTAATTCCAATTATTGCTTCATCAAAACCAGTTTCTGTGTATCTATAGGTTTAAATTCTAAAGTAGTTTATTCCCTCTCCCGAGTGACGCATAAATAATTGATTAATAAGAATTGAAGGTATCCCTACTCAACAATTAATATTAACTCCCAAAAGATCTTAGAATTGAAGTACTCCCCACAAATAGTTATAGGTCTCCCTATTCAATCCCCGTTTATGTTATGAATTTGTTTTTCGTAAGTTAGATACCATCTCCCAAATTTTGACCTAACAAATAAGACATGCAAATTATTGATAAGATAATCTACAAGAAACAAGAACTCGAACTCATAAATAGAACGCAAAAAACAAATTAAGAAGAAAAAATCAAATTAAAACTAACATGGATCCACAATTTTGATCATGCCCTAGGATTAAGAAGTTTAGCCTAACATATTTGAAAACAAATTCATAGACAAACTTGAAATAAGTTGACATCGAATTAAGTACAAAACAAAAGATCTAAACTATGAGGATAGAACCCTTCAGGATGGATCCTTATTCAAAGTCTTGAACTCTTGCGCCTTCGTAGATGCGAAAGGTCTTATGTCGTTCTTCATTGAAGTGTAATTTTGTCCTAGAAGTGTATAATTTCATATCTTGAGGTGTAAAAATCATCTCCCTTGATGTTTGGCTTAGTCTTTCTTTTATAGATGCTTTGAGAGATCACTAGTAGAGTCCCGACGAAATTAGGAAACAAAATCCACCGACGGACAAAATACACGGTCCAGTTGTGTATTCATTTTTTGTCTCTGTTTATCTCTGAAGCATAGTACACAACCGTGTACTATTACACGATTAAGTCGTGTATTCCTTCTCTAAAATTCTTCCTCGAACAAGTCGCACTAGTGTGCAAAATCACACGATTGCAGAAATACATGAGTGTGTATTACTACACGAGCAGACCATGTTTTCTGTTCTTTGTCGTTTTCTTCGCATATTTGATCGTCTCTTCACATTCTATATTTTTGTCCGAGCCATCCTACTGGTATCTTTGTAAATTAAGCTTTGTTTCCTGTAAAAATCACAAGAATACTATCACGCCCAATGAAGGAAACCAACTAAAACACACTAATTATACATGCAAATGTATCAAATATGTACCAAAATAAGCCACTAAATGCACATATATTTTACACGCATCATATATTTATTTTGGAATGAAGTAGTTGTATATGGATTTTGTAGAAAGAATGGTGTATATAAATTTTGGATATAAATTAAGTAAATACTGATTATATAAATAAAAATATAAAATGCTTTTTATTTGTTCTATAATTTAGGCTATGCTTATTTTTTAATCTCAAATAATCAAAAAATTGTTGTTCTTTCATTTTCGTTAGATAGTGTTTTTTTTTTTCAAATAATCATGATTTAAGTAGAATAAAATTGTTATTGCTAAATCAAATGTCACTCTGATTTTATTTATTAAAGTATCATGTATAGTAATTTATTGGCATAAAATTCAACTGTCTCCATAGATCTAATTTAAGTTAGTTGTAATTTTTTTTAAGTGAACATATAATTTTTAATATTTTAGACAACTCAACAAGTGTTTATATATTCCCTAAAGTGTTTATATATATACATATATATTTGCTTTTTAATATAGGTTTGTATAATTTTTTGTTTATTTTTCTAAAGTACAATAAATTTAATTTTCTCATTTTCTGAATTTTTAACTTATAGTTAATCCAATTGGGACGATCTCGAGTCAAATGTTAATAATCTCCAACTAAATATTATTTTCAGTCAAAAAATATCTCATTAGCAAGCGGTCAATCTTTATTTTCAGTCAAAAAATATCTCATTAGCAAGCGGTCAATCTTTGGAAATTGGAACAACATGATATACAAGTTGCTTTAACCCCATGATGTCATCTTTGAGCCCATAACAGAAACTATACATTTTATAGTCTTTTTTAACTAATAAAATACTTGTGTTTAAAATCACTTAGAAATTGATTATCTCCCGTATCCTTTCTTGCAAATTCATTGAAATTCGCCATCAAAACATAACATTAAAATATCTTTTATGGATTAAATTTATTTGTCAACTATGTAGAAATGCAAAACATGTCTTATCCATACTTCTATTGTACCAATTTATCGATCTTGCTTAAATAAAAAAATGGTAATTATACAAGGAATGGCATATTCATCACCTAATCAGAGGCAAAAAGTGTGGCGTTGCATCCCTGGTATTTTGTCATACATATATCATAAATTGGATTGTAATATTCGTCATTTGTTGCATAACATTGTTACCTTATTTTCTTACTTCACTGTTTGATCTATTTATATTTAAAAAAATTGTTCTAGATCGATCTATATATGTTTATGATTTTGTAGGGCCTACAATTATTTTATATTCGATATTGTAATCAGGTTGTAAGATTACTCATGAATAAATGATATTCATTTTTATTGTAAAAGACAAAAAACAAGGAAAGAGAAAAATCACAATATATTCTCTTCTAAATTACGGATGAAATTTTATGCTAAACTGATGTTTCATCTTCAATCGTACGTGAAATAAGAAATTAAACATACTTTTGGAATAGAAGATCCCATCCAACTATATATATCTATGACAAATTTGAAATAGTAACACCATATCGCTTTGGGCAAATCAACTTTTTTAAATAAATATGAACTAATAATGTTTGAGATTTGAGAAGAGCATAAATTGGAAATAATAATAAATACTCTAGGTTGATGTGAAAGAGAGCAAGTTTTCTTACTCACTCTTAAAGATATCACTAATCAACAATAAATAATTAGACTTGTAATTGATATCATAAAATTATTGAGAAATAAACATCATTAATGCATATATATAAAAATATATTTACTCCAAAAAATACATATTTATGAACATTTATCATGATAAATGGGAAATAGATATCCTATAGAATGCTTATTATTGGGCAGAACTAACTAATAATTTTTATTTTAATAGACTCCACTATTTGAATTATATTTATGGACATAGGTTGGTTATGGTATTATTAATCTATTAACTTTCCTTTTTCATTTATTTATTTACTTTTATAAGACGCTATCATCAATCCTACCCAATGATTCATGAACAAAACAAGACAACATTTTTAGTCCCCGTTTTACCCTCCAAAGACCATGGCTAAAACCGTCATTTCAGCAGCTTACAACCCGCCTAGACTGATCGACTTCAAGGCTAAGAATGAAATTAAGACAATCTGGAAATTATCGGAATAAGTGCAAAACTCCCAAAATTGAAGGGCTCAATCATAAATACACTAAAATACAAGTCCCGCAGTGCAAAGGCTGTCCCAGAACCAAAAGCTGAAGACTCAGTCAATTGACGTTTATATCCCCAGTCTCTTCCCAGAACTTGAGAGCTCCATAGGCCTCTTTTAGTCATTTTCTTTAGCCTCCGTGCAGCAATGGCATCACAAAGGAAATTTGACCAACTGAGAGGGACTAAATAGTAAATTCCATTCTGAGAACCATTATGATATCTGCAACAGCCCCTTCAATCCACCAAGAAAGCTAATCAGAAATAAAAGAGAATTTCTTTAGTTCTCTGCAAAATAAACAGCTACTGGTACTTTCTCAAAAAAAGAAATAAGAAAAAAAAAAAAAAAAAGAAGAAAGAAAAAGGGAACCCCTTGAAAAAAATTCAGAAGGGTTTTCTATTTTCTTTCTTTTTTGTGTTTATGAGGTTTTAGGTAATCTCTGTTTATCTTCACTTTCAATATTTTTTTCTTACAATAAATAACAGAAAATATTCATGGAATGTGAATAGCATGTGTGTATGTGTTACTAGTATGCACTATGTAGTATATTATATACTGGTTTTCATTATCCACCTCCTTCTTTGTCTAATTTCTTTTCGAGATTTCTTGGTTTTGTCTCTGCACCGGATTGGTGTGGTATATTTACTCTTGGCCTTAGATTTTTTTGTTACTTGTCTGCTGTTGTATATTTATTAATAAGAAGTTTTTTTGCATTATTTTCCTTCTCTTTGTGGGTTTACTGGTATAAATGTGTTTCAGAAGCTAAAGAGGGTGAAAATAGAAGGGAAGATTGTATATTAAGGATCTGACATTTGTATTCTGCTATTGGACTACAAACCATGTCTCAAACTAACTGGGAAGCTGACAAAATGTAAGCTTTTCTATTCTATTTTCCATTACCCTTTGTGAAAGTTCTTATTTTTCTTGTATAGTATGGGTGTTTTCTTCTTTTTTTTTTCTTAATTTTTTTTTATTTACCCCTATTTCAGGGGTCAAGATTCCTGTTTTGTAGGTTTATATTTATTTTTCCTATTAATTTCCTATTAATTCCCTTGAAGTTGAACCTTTCTGCACATGTCTGCTCGTTTTCTGTATCTTCTTTTTCATGTGTCTGTGATATAGGGTTTTGTCTGTGTGAATTTCACTTCTCTCAGGTTCTGGTATGTGAAAATGAGAATGCCAACATAAACAAAACAAGCCCTAATTAGTTTATGTTAGGGCTAAAGATACTTTTTTTCAAGAATGTTCTTTCTTTGTTATTGGTTATACCCTTTTTTCTCTGTTCAGTAGAACTGTATTCTTCTAATTGCCTATTAAATTGTTTTTATTCAGTTACTTCCAATCTACCTTCCTAATAGCAATTTTTGGAATTACTTTTAGGGTTTCAAATTTCCCCCTTTCTTTTAATATACATTATCAGCTGCTTTCTAAAGTTGATATTTCCCTAAAACAAAGGCACTCGATTTTATGCTGATATTTGGACTTCTCATTTTCTAGGTTGGATGTGTATATTCATGACTATTTAGTAAAGAGAGATTTGAAGGCCACCGCTCAGGCTTTCCAAGCTGAAGGAAAAGTATCATCTGACCCCGTTGGTATGTATATACGGAAAGCTGGCCCGAAAGATGATAGCACTCCTTACTAAATGAGACTGCCCTTTACATTGAAAGTTTAATCTCTTTTTTGTTTTGTGCATGTTTCAGCTATCGATGCACCTGGTGGTTTTCTGTTTGAATGGTGGTCAGTGTTTTGGGATATATTTATTGCCAGGACAAATGAGAAGCACTCTGAAGTTGCTGCGTCTTACATCGAGGTTTGCTACAAATCTATAAAGACCTATAAACTTCTAATTTTACTTTTTCATTAGATTTAAGATAATTACAAAACCCCTAAGGTCTGGGCTAATTAATAAAAAACCAAGAGGTTTTTAAAATTGCAAAAAACCCTTGAGGTTTGATTGTGTCTTAAATTTACTGGGGTAACTGTAGTATGTTGATAAATGACACGGGAGCTTTTGAAATGATTTTTGCATATGAAGGGGAAATGCAAGACATATCAAACCTAAAGGGGTTTATGTAATTTCCGAAAATCTCTGGGTTTTTATGTAAAAGCCCAAACATCATTTTTTTTTTTTTTTTTTTGTAATTATCCCTAGCTTTATTTACTGGAACTCTTTTCACAAGCATCTTACTTCCATCGATTGTTTATACGGTTGTTATGTTGAATCCTATATTCATGCACTATTATTACAAGTTGTGCAATAGTAGTCAGTCTGTTGTTTAATGCTATTGTGGAGTTGAAATCTAATTAGTTGCTCTGTTATTTTGAGAAAAGCAGACTCAGTTAATGAAGGCAAGAGAACAGCAGCAACAACAACAACAGCCACCACAGTCGCAACATCCACAGCAGCACCAACAGCAGCTGCAGATGCAACAGCTTTTATTGCAGAGACAGGCTCAACAGCAACAACATCAGCAACAACAGCAGCAACAGCAACAACAACAGCAGCAGCAGCAACAACAACAACATCAGCAGCAGCAGCAACAACAACAGCAACAACAACAACAACAACATGCACATCAGCAACAGCAACGGCGTGAAGGTGGGCACCTCTTGAATGGTACGGCTAATGGTATTGTTGGAAATGATCCTCTTATGAGACAAAATCCTGGTACCGCCAATGCGTTGGCAACGAAGATGTATGAAGAGAATTTGAAGCTCCCCGTTCAGAGGGATTCTTTGGACGATGCAGCTTTGAAGGTACAAGATATATGTTAGCACATAGAAGAATAAGCATCTCTTGATTTGGTTCCTAACGTTGCAATATTTTTGCTTTCAGCAAAGGTTTGGCGATAATGTGGGCCAGCTTTTGGATCCGAATCACGCTTCAATCTTGAAATCAGCTGCAGCTGCTGGGCAGCCATCTGGGTATGCTTAATATGATATCTGTTGATATTGTGCTTTTTATTGTCAATTGTATAAATATGGTTATTATAGGTGTATTTCCTCTATTTCTGCCGGTCCCATTTATGTGAGTGTATACATGTTTACTGATACATCTGCATGTGTTCGGGGATGATGTTTACGTTCAGCCTTCATTTTTAAGTATTGAAGTGGTCTGACTTCGTGGTTGACATTTCAGAGTAGTTGTTTTAGATTTTCTATTGCACGAATATGAAGTTTATATTCGAATTGAGAATAACTATAAGTATATATGGGTGTGAGAAACATAAGTGCCATTCTTTTTCATGTTATATATAATTTTTGCTGCTCTTAATTTGGTCAAAAGTGTTGATCTTTTATCCATGCTTCTCACTAACAATCAAGATTCATTTTGCAGGCAAATGTTACATGGTGGTACTGCTGGTGGAATGTCTCCCCAAGTTCAAGCACGGAACCAGCAATTTCCTGGGTCTTCACCGGTCAGTATTTTCTTTCTTTGTTCTCTCGTAGGATAAATTTCTGTTAGTGGTGTTTGGACTTCCTATAGGTTACTCATGTATATGTATAAACAGGATATCAAAACTGAAATGAATCCTATCCTGAATCCAAGAGCCGCGGGTCCTGAAGGATCACTAATTGGAATACCTGGTACGTGCCTATCCATCAAGAGATCTTTGTTGCTAAAAGTATAGACACGCTCATTGTTGTAATGAAGATAAGTAATCGCTATAAGCAGATCTTATTCAAGACATGCCAAAAGGGTGAAATTGGATTACAAGAACAGGGTCTGAACAACAGTAATCTCATTCGTGTCATGGAATTATGCTCCCTGTATATGGTGTAACTAATTTTCTTTGTATGTTTTAGGGTCAAATCAAGGTGGTAACAATTTGACATTGAAAGGATGGCCTCTAACAGTAAGTACATTATGGTTTCTACACGTCTTTAAGCCTCTCATTCTTTTGTAAATAGTCTCTATTGCAATATTGTTTTTCTAGACTTTAATTTGCAAGTTGATATTGTGTAATGGCATTCAAACATGGTCTGCACTAAAAATGCATATATTTGATCTTAAATAAGTGTAAGCTTTCCCCTTCACAAATAATAAATACAGAGATGTGGCTGTGTAGGCTTTGAAAGTCTTTGCAGTGGGTTCATATGTTGAACCTGGAACGAGTTCTTACTTTTTGGTTGTTTCGATTTAATGTCAACAGATAGATAATGATATCCTGGCTTAACACTTGTGTGCAACAATGGTTGTTTGTTCTTTTCAATGTTAAACTGAAGGCTGCTGCTTGATATTCGTTACCTCATGGATATTATACTTTTGGGCAGTTACGCATTAGATCCACAATTTCCAATGCTTAAAAAACAATGAATGCACAATCTATACATGCTTGCACGTGTAAATGTTGCATCCTTTTAGATAATGAGTCGTATCTAATCGTTCAGGGCCAATGCAGGCCTCTGTATTTAAGAATCTGAGGGGAGCTTGCTGTGTTTGCAATTCTAGTTATGCTAAATTTTGTTTCCTTATTAATAATTTTGTGCCTTTTTGATAGGGTCTCGATCAGCTTCGTTCTGGGCTTCTCCAGCAGCCAAAGTCATTTATGCAGGGTCCTCAGCCCTTTCATCAATTACAGATGCTTACACCTCAGCATCAGCAGCAGCTTATGCTTGCACAACAGAGTATGACTTCCCCATCTGCCAATGATGTAGAGAGCAGAAGGCTGAGAATGCTTCTCAACAACCGAAGTTTGTCTATGGGGAAAGATGGGCTCTCTAATTCAGTTGGTGATGTAGTTCCTAATATTGGATCTCCCTTGCAAGCTGGTTGCCCCGTTTTGCCTCGTGCAGATCCGGACATGTTAATGAAGGTGCCTTTCTTTCTTTGCAAATGCTTAGAGTTTTGCAATTTGGGTTTGCATCTGGTTGTTTTCTTGGCGGCTTCACCAAATTGTCTTGCAACTGATTGTGTATTTCTTCGGTCATAATGATGCTGTTGTTTTTTTCTTGTGTAGTTGAAAATTGCACAACTGCAGCAGCAGCAACAGCAGAACAGTAATCAAACACAACAGCAGCAACTTCAACAACATGCTCTCTCTGGTCAGCAGCCTCAGAGTTCAAATCACAGTCTCCAGCAAGATAAAATTATGGGTACTGGCAGTGTCACTGGTGATGGTAGCATGTCAAATTCTTTCCGAGGAAATGATCAGGTCTAGCCTTTTCCATCTTATCAGAATATTTTTTTCAAATGTTTATATTATTTCCTTGATATTTCTTAAACTACTGCGGTTCGATTGAGTAGCGCAAGTTCCTACTCCCTAGTTCCTTGTAATATTGATATCCTTATATCAATGCTTTAATTGCACGTGTAAATGTAAATCACCGAATTCCTCTTACAAGTAATTCCAGGTGATTAATCCCAGCTTATTTAGTTGCTACCCGCTTAGATTTATCATTTATCCTATCCAATCATACTTTTATTTAAAAGCTCTTAAGCAACTTGAACGTAGAGTTTTATGTATTGCACATTATGAGTGTTGCGAAGTTTATGGATCTGAAATATAAAGGCAGAATAGATTCCTAACATGGTCTTTCATGCATTCAAGGCTTCAAAAAACCAGACTGGAAGAAAGAGAAAGCAACCTGTATCATCTTCTGGCCCTGCCAATAGCTCGGGAACTGCAAACACAGCTGGCCCATCTCCAAGTTCAGCTCCATCAACGCCATCAACTCATACACCTGGGGATGTGATGTCAATGCCTGCTTTGCCACACAGTGGCAGTTCTTCAAAGCCTCTAATGATGTTTGGAGCTGACAACACCGGTACTCTTACATCTCCATCAAACCAATTGGTAAGAACGGTTATCATGCTTCGATATTTTGTGGATAGTGTTTTTGTTCCAATCTGAAACTTCTCATTTACATTTAACTTCGACAGTGGGATGATAAAGATCTTGTGCAAGCTGACATGGATCGTTTTGTGGATGATGTTGAAGACAATGTAGAGTCTTTTTTATCACATGATGATGCTGACCCCCGGGATGCAGTTGGTCGTTGTATGGATGTTAGCAAAGGTAATAAAAGGTTTTGATATTCAGTTTGCTTGAGCCTATGTTCAGAACTTCTGCAATTTACGCTTTTAAGCATGTGGAGATGATTCATCCTATTCCAGTGTGCTAATTTTTGGATGTTCATATGATTAGCAATATGTCTTAGTTTAATATTATTTTATTTGCAAACATGAAAGACGTCTATGCTTGATGCTTTCATGCTGATATCAAATTCAGGGTCCCCGTAGAGGAAAGTTTATTATAGTAATCTTTCTGCAGTATGCAAAAACACTGGATATTATCCCAAGCACTTTGAAGATGTCAATCAGGGAAATAATCTCTTGGGAGTTTTTGTATTTTACCAGAAAAAAATTACCTTTTTCAATTGGTTTTACCTCTCATCATGTGGTGAGTGGTGACCACACACTAGAGTGTTTGCAAAACTCTATGGCTACACTTTCTGAAGAACTTCTTTGCGAATGATGCTTGAAAGAAATTTGAGTTCTAATTCTTCTCTAAAATATCAGAGTTATATGTTCTGATTGGAAATCTTGCTATTCAGGGTTTACATTTACGGAAGTGAATTCTGTTCGTGCTAGTGCAAGTAAAGTTGTATGTTGCCACTTCTCATCAGATGGAAAACTGCTTGCCAGTGGCGGTCATGACAAAAAAGTGAGTCTCAGAATTGAGGAAGATTATTCACAATTAAGAGGACATATATTAAATAGTCTCTAATTTATGCCAGCTCAATTCACTTAATGCTGTTAATGTTGATTTGCTAGCTCGTAAAAATTAATGAAGTTATATCAAAATAATGCAGGCTGTTTTGTGGTACACGGACACTTTGAAGCCAAAAACTACACTTGAGGAACACTCATCACTTATTACCGATGTTCGTTTCAGTCCTAGCATGGCTCGCCTTGCTACATCATCTTTCGACAAAACTGTCAGAGTCTGGGACGCGGACACTGTTAGTTTGACACACTTTCTATATGATGGCATACTCTCATTCTCTTTTTGAGACTCCCCTTTCTTTCGAAGATTTCTTTTAATATGTTAATCATTGTAATCCTTCCTGTCATCATTATCAAGATCTTCCTATGCTTTGCCATCATATAATGGTCTTGTGTTTTGTTCTTTCATAATGATCAAAATTTTATTATTTGATTAGCACAAGGCTTCTTTTCGTAAAGTCTTCCGCGTTCCCTGTAATATATTCTCATTTTAACATAAAATTATTAGATGTATGATGCAGTTGTTTCCCTTTGACTTGCTATTTTTGATGTGGGAACTATGACGGGTGATGTCATCTGTATGTTAATGTACCCCGCTGCATTGTTTTAAAATACTAATAGATATTGTACAAAAGATCAGCATAGCATCTGGAAAATTGTGTCTTCTTGAATATTTTCAAGGGAATTTACTTGTACTCATTGACTCATATTGCAGCCTGGTTATTCACTTCGGACCTTTACTGGACATTCTGCTGGTGTAATGTCATTGGACTTTCATCCCAATAAAGATGATCTCATCTGTTCCTGTGATGGTGATGGTGAGATAAGATACTGGAGTATCCAGAATGGAAACTGCTCTAGAGTTTTCAAGGTACAAAATCAAACTACCAAATAAAACAATGGCCCCATCTTCATTTTCATTCCTTTTCGTTTATGTACATAGTAATGTATACTTATATATGTATATACGGGGACAAAGCCAGAGGGCCTGACGGCGACCCCCTCCCCCCCCTCAGACTTATAAAATTTCTAATAATGATTTAAATTATATATGTAAATTAATTTTAAAATCTTTGCTCCCCTAAGAAAATTAAGAATACCTTTTTATCTACTATTTTCGAGAAAAAATAAATTTCACCTCTCCAATCTTCATTTTCTGGCTCCGTCCCCACTATATGTCTTACATTATTATTGTGGGGTGTTAGAAGGCATTTAATTATCTTGACTTTCCCATCTCTGGTTGGAGCAGGGTGGGACGGCCCAAGTGAGATTCCAACCCCGTCTTGGAAGATTTCTTGCAGCAGCTGCTGAGAATGTTGTGTCAATACTGGATGCAGAGACACATACTTGTCGGCATTCATTAAAGGTCCGCTTTTCTCCCGCATCTTGGAGTGTTAACGGTTTCTCTGTGTTATTAACCTTTTTACTATAGTTTCATCCAAGCAAAGCATAACCAGGTGAAGCTTGAAAACCAGACAAATGAAATATATCATAGATGGTCTGTGTAATTGAAGATTTGCATGCTCCAATTTCAGGCTAAATGCATCTTTCTGAAGTTATTGGGTTAATTACAAAAAAATAATATTTACAAAAAGACAACTATCTTTCAAAATTACAAATTTCTCCTTGACATTTGTTTCTATTTTACAAATTGCACCCTCGAAAGGGTACTTGTTCAGTAAATACAAACCTCAAGTGTAATGCTTTAAGGGGGTATATGAGTAATTTTGAAAGATAATTGGAGTTCTTTTGTAATTAGGCCAAACCTCAAGGGTAGTTTTGTAATTTACCCTTTATGATGCCTAGCAGATTGTTACCATGAATTAGCTATGTCTCCTTGTGTGTTTCAGTCTATGAATGTTCACTGTCGTCTTTACAATTGATTGTTCTGCTGGGTTGGTGTTGCTAATTTGAAACATGTTTTACCTTGTCTTAATGTGGGTGTTTGCCAATATTGATGTTTGAATAGGGTCACACGAAACCAATTCATTCTGTTTGCTGGGACCCTTCCGGAGAGCTGCTGGCATCTGTTAGTGAAGATTCAGTGAGAGTGTGGACATTGAGATCTGGAAGTGAAGGGGAATGTTTGCATGAGCTGAGTTGTAATGGCAACAAATTCCATTCTTGTGTTTTCCATCCTACATATTCATCATTGCTGGTTATTGGTTGTTACCAGGCAAGTTATCTCTTGTTTATAATTTTTGACGTTACTGAAATCACTTGCGTTGTCGAGTAAATTAACAAAGCTTATGAGGTTTTGATTGCAATTATTAATTTCAAAAATGGATGATCGCAAAACCCGGGCTAATTACAAAAAAAACACAAGAGGTTTTTGAAAATTGTAGAAACCCTTTGAGGTTTGATTTCCTCCTACATTTCCCTCTTCATAAGCAAAAATATTTCATAAACTCCCAACATTTATAATAATATTACAGTTATACCCCCCTAAATTTAAGGCAATCAAACCCAAGGTTTTTTTTTTGTAATTTTGAAATAGCTCCTTTTTTTTTTGTAATTAGCCCCAAACCTCAGAGGTGTTTTGTAATTATGCTTACAAAAATTATCCTTGAGATTCAGAAAAAGAAAAGCTTAAATTAAATTTACCCCCTTGACATTTGTTTCTATGTTGCAAATTGCACCGGGTATCTCTTAAGTAAATACAAACCTCAAGGGGTTTGTATACCTATATTTGTAATTTTGAAAGACAACTGGAGATTTTCTGTAATTAGAGTAAACCTCAGGTAGATTTTGCAATTTACCCATTTTTTCAAAATCGAAATTGATTAAAGACCTCCTGGACCCTTTTTTCCTCTGAATTGGAAGGTGTTTATTTGCAGTCGTTGGAGCTTTGGAACATGAGCGAGAACAAGACGATGACCCTTTCCGCACATGAAGGATTGATCGCATCATTGGCCGTATCAACAGTTGCTGGTTTGGTTGCTTCTGCTAGCCATGACAAAATTGTGAAACTATGGAAATGATTTAGATTGTCTCTCTTATGTATTTTGTGTTCTGAAATGTAACTTTTCTTCTTAAGTTTTATGGAACCTCAAAAGAGTTAGGAACTAACTGTTGTTTTGCTTATGATACTGTTGTGGTTCAGTCTCACTATAAACAGTGGCGAACAGTTTACTCTCTTTTTGTGTCGTTAAGTAGTTAATCGGGACTTTTTCTAACTTAGCACAAAATTTAGCTTTTCTAGCTGTTCATCGTTTTGAAATTTTCTCTAATGGTGTTTGTTGGTTTGAGATTTATCGATATTATTTTTTGCCATCTGTTGATTGTTCCTCTTCTATGTCATCAAAGCCGAAATATTTGTAGTTTTGGTTCGCCAATATATTTTGAGAAGGTCTAGAACCATTTTACGGGTTAGGATTCGTCATGGGGTTCTACGGGTTAGGATTCGTCATGGGTTGGATCCGGATTCGGTACTTGGATCCAATAGTTTAATAAAAATACAAGAAACCTAGTAAAAATAAGTCTGCAGCTCGTCGTCCTCTAGTTCAAGACAATTTATGATACTTTTAAGGCAATTTTTGTTATTTTTAACTTGCACAGTTATGTTTTTATATTTTACATATCCCAGTACAGAATATTGATATTTTTTATATAACTAATGACATTTTTCAGATTAAATATGATATTTATGGGTTGTTTCAATTGATATGGGTTGTTTCAATTGATAGTGGACTCCACATAAATACTTAAAATACATACATGATATTATAAATCATTAACTGGTTAAATGATACTTTACATATAATTATTGATACTTGTCATATTATATATGATACTTTCCAACAACTAAGTGAATATTTTCGAAAATGATAAACTGATATTTTTAAGTAAAGTATGATACTTTTAAGGTAATTTATGATACTTTCAAGCATCAATGTTCACATATTTTTACACATTTTTTTTTATACAATGATACTTTTAAGGCAATTAATGATAACTTTAAGGCTGTAGGTCCCAAGGGTGTGACTTCAATCTAGAAGGGGGGGGGAGGAAGGTTGAATAGACTTAACCAATTTTTCGATTAAAACAATATTAAGAGTTTCACAAGAAAACAACTAAGTCTCTTGAGAGACAACTTAGTTAAACTTCAACAGGTGAGTTAACCACTCAACAGACTCAGAGAGAGCTGTTGATAGAGTAACTCAGCTGAATGAAGTTACCTTTTACAAATTTGGTTTTCTTGGTTTTACAGCGGAAGTCTTTACACCCATTTTAAAGATTAGTTATAAACACTTATCTTTTTAATCTTGTTATTATCAGTTGGATATCAAATATATAGCATGTAAGTAAATTGCACAAATTAAATGCAAAATATAAAATGTCACAAATATTTATAGTGGTTCGAGGATTGGGTAATTCCTCTACTCCACTCTTCTCCTCCTTCTTTAGGAGGAATCCACTAATGCAACAGTAACTTCGTTTCAAAAGTACAAACAGTCCGAGCAAGCCTTGATCACACAGTTGTCTTCACTCCTGAGACTTAGCTCTTCACAAGGCTGCCTCACTACTTTAGCTCTTCAAATCTTCCGGACTTGATCACTTAGCCCCCCTTCAGATTTAAATCAGGTTCGAACTAGAACCTCACTGAACTGCCTTCACTTCCTTGGAAGAATAGACCCTTTTGTCTTGAAAACAAATTTTCCTCTTCAACTTTGAAGTATGACTTCTATCTTTCACAAGGCTGTGTTGGATAAAATCACTTTGAGTTTCAGGCATGAAGATTTGAGAATTTTGCTTGAGAGAGAATATTGCAGGTTGCTTGTATGCTCAAATTTCACTTTTGAATTTTCGCTGTCTTCTGTGTCATGTTTTACTCTCTGAAAATTCCTCGACTTTTATAGTGAGAGTTTGAAATTTGTCCATTGAAGAGATAGACAATTTCAAACTTCCACTTCTTGTTCGTTGGCTTGTCTTGTTATTGCGACATTTGATGTTCACCCAACCTTTGTATTTACTACTGTAGGCGTCGAAAAGAACCGGAGTTAACGTAAGCATACCATTGGTTTTACGCTACTTGTACTCTTTTAGAAATATACAACTTTTAAGGTTGCAAGTCGTCTCTTTACAAAAATGGGTAAGTTTTTGACTTTCTTCACAAAGAGACTTCTCCACTTTCTCTAAGTCCTCTACCGCTTTACCCCATAAGTTGAGTCTTTTCTTCATTTCTTGGATGACTCTGTTTGTAAGTCTTCCGAAAAGACACAATTGACGTACTTGATCAAGTTGTTCTTGACCACTCAACTGGATCTTCTATGCATTTTTTCAAAGCAAGTTTTACTCATCTTCAAGTTAGGCCGCTTGACGGTTCGATCAATATTATAACTATTACAATGTTGAAACCACATACAAAAATTGGGGCGCCAACTTTCTAATTCTAAGTATTCTAAGCATCATCAAAATCTATACAAAAATTTTCTAACAATTTCTCCCTTTTTGATGATGCCAAAACTTATTTACATCATAAAATGCTTTGAATTTAAAATAATTGAAAGAATGTATCAATTTTATTGATAATCATTCAACATTTACATTATTTGTATGTATTTACAAAGAATTGTAAAAATACAACACAAAATTTTCTTGACAGCTAAAATCTATTTTTAAAATTTCTTCTTCTTTCTTCTTGCTCTTTCCTCCTATTTTCCTCTTCTCTCCTTCTCCTTCTTTTTTCTTCTTCCTTCTTCTTCTCCTCTTCTTCTTTCCTTCTTAATCTCAACTCATCTTGTTCATATTTTTGGACCCGACTCACTGCTCATTCTGCGATCAACTTCCGTATTCTGAGCTTCATCCAGGCTCATCCAATAAACGGTGTCATTTTTAAGAGGATTAATGGCCATCATCCTACTCAATCTTCTTGGTGGAGAGCTTTTGCCTCTCCCACTGGAGAGTGAGATTCTCTGTCTCTTTCTCTATATGAACTTCTTCCCCTAGCATGGATGTCTCCCAGGAACTTGGGTGGGGCGACTCTTGGAAGGCTTTCCTTGAGTTGGCTGCTTCCTTGTCTCTTCTATATCTCTTAAGCCCTTACTCTAATACAAGTCCAATGCATCAGCTAATTCTATTCCTTCATAGTACCCTTATGATAACAGAGTATCAAACTCTTCATTGGACCTCTCTTCTAAGGGACCATGAGGTGGAATAGCTTCTTCACTTGTGAGCATTCCAGCTGGGGGACCACCACATTAGATTTTTAGCTTTTGAATTCTTTCCTCTTGACTTCTGTCTAGCTTTGCGATTTCTGCCTTGTTTTCCTGAAATGCTAGCTCAGCTTTCCCTTCAGCTTACATGTCTTGAGGGAGCTGGGAGTGAATGGAGGTGGTGCCTTTGCTTTTGATAATTACTTTCGTAGGGGTTTCTTCAAGCTTTTCTATTTCCCCTTTTTTGGCATCATCACCTCGAGAAGGTTGGATTGACTTGAGAAGGGAGTCCAATTTCTTATGGGTTACATAGTCTGCTGCTTCTTTATTAGAGTTGAGTGTATGTAGCTGATTCTTCATTGATAAAATCTCTGCTTTCAGTGATGCTTCCATATGCTCCATTTTCTTTTCCATTTTCACTTGCAACAACTCCATATCGGACATATGACTCATCTCCATCCTTTCTATGTTGTCTCTCTCGACGCTGGAAAATAAGTGTCGACTCCCCGCATAACCACTTTGAATACATCTTTTGAAATAGGCGGCTTGCTCCTTGCGTAGAGCCTTTATTTGCTCGCCCATTCCTTGATCCACAACACAACTCCTCAAATATCTTCAGATATAGTGGCACCATGATTGTCAATCCTGGTGCATAAGTGTTAGGACATTTATTGAGTAGATTTTGATGATACCAAGTAAAACTTAAACTAGGAAGTTGGCACCCCATTTTCCTTGTAATTTGTATTGTATTAGATACGGCTAGAAAAGGTCGAGTCAAGTCGCTATGCCAATGATTACAAGAAGTCAATCAAGGGATTGTGTGAAGACTCTGCTGTGCGTCGTCCACCGAGTAATGCCATGAAGGAAATCAAGGACTCGATTGAAGGAAATTCAGGTGGGAACAATTGTGTAAGTGTCGGTCAAGTCAACTCAAGAAGCCAAGTCTCAAGTTGAAGTGACAATTGAGTTATCCAATATTTGAGCCGACTCAAGTCACCCGGTACAAAGAGCGATCTAGCCAAGAAAACTGACTTAGATCTATTGATTAAAGTCAAGAGTATTACTCAATATAGTAATATGTCAAAGCCGCATCAGTCTAAAGTGTTAGTTCGAGAATTGTGCAAAAGAATTGAACCAATGGGAAACACTTTGTACCTTGTGTTAGGCACATCGTCGGTTCCCAAACCGCCGCCGGTTCGGTTCTATTTTATTTGGAACCGGAACGGAACCTTGAACAGGCGGTTCCAAGACGGTTCGAATCACGGATTCGGTTCGAACCGAACCAGTGGAACCAGCGGTTCCATTTCGATTCTGAACCGTGGAACCGTTTTCTTTTTGTTTTTATTTTTTTCAAAAATAAAATTAATATTTTTTGTATAAATATAACACATTAAAATTCAATACCAAAATTACAATATTATCTTAGATTATTTGAAGACTTTAAATTATACTGAGAACAAAAAAAGGACCGAGAAATGGGATTAAACTTAATATTAATAATTAATATGAATAATTATTATTAAGTTGTCTATGTGTCATCTTAGTATATAGTGGAATCAAAGCCCACATAGTTTGCTTACATTTTTACTATTATTTCTTGTAGTAGATGCGAGTTGTATTTCTTGTTGACTCGTTTCACCCTTAAAATTTAAACTATATTCATTATAAAGTTTATTATATTTTTGGAACCGTGGAACCGAACCGTGGAACCGGAACCTTGGGCCGAACCGTGGAACCGGCGGTTCCACGGTTCTTCCAAAAGAAGAACCGGGAACCGATAGACCGGTTCTTCACTTCACGGTTCGAATCGAACTATCAACGGTTCCAAGAACCGTTGACCATGGTTCGATTCGGTTTCTCTTCCGGTTCGGTTCCATTTGGTCGGGCCTACCTTGTGTCGGTACCGCAATCTTTGCGAAGACATTTAATACGAGAAAGGGTCAACATCAAGGAATGTAAACCAAGACAAGCCAACGAACACAAGTGACATTTGAAATTAGCCAATCTCTTCAACGGGCAAAATTTCAAATGTGCACTATAAAAGGCTGAAAAGTTATTGAGAAGAGGTTATCTCGAACCACGAACAAGCAAGCAATATTAAAGCATCTAACCCGCAATATTCTCATAAACATTCAAGCAATTCCTAAAGCCTCGAAACTCGGAGGAAATCGATCCAACACAATTTGTGAAGGAAAGACAACTTCAAATCTATTGAAGATGAAACTTTTGAAGAAATCAAAGGGGTCTACTCTCCAAGGTAGGATTGTAGAAAGGTTACTGGTCGAACCATTATCAAGTTTGTTGGAGGGCTTCGTGATCAAATCCAAGAACTTGAGAAGTGAACTGAAGTAGCAAGGGATTACCTGTGAAGAAAGGTGAGTCGCAAGAGAAGCCACCGTTTGTGTGATCAAGGGCGTCTCTCCAGATCGTTCACCACTTTGTAAACCGATCTGTTACATAGTGGATTCCTCCGGAGTTGGAGAAGAGAGTATTAGAAGAATTACCCCATCTTCGAACTCCGTATAAAATATTTGTGTCATTTACTTTCAAAGAAACTTACTTTCCTGCACATTTACTTTATATCCACTGTTAAGTATTATATTTGCTATCCAACCGATATATAACCAAGTGCTAAAAATCAAGTGTTTAAAGCAAGCTAAAATCTAATCAAAGGGTGTTAAGTCTTCCACGTTTGTTAAAAACTAATCAACCAAGTTAAGTATTTGGCTTGAGCGGTCAGTTATACTATCAACAACTCTATCAAGTCTGTTGAGTGGGCAATTTAGTGAAAAAAAGCCAACTTAGTCATCCCATCAAGGACACAATCGTTTAGTCAACTCGTTGAATTATTTTAAATGGACTAAATCGAAAATTTGGTAAGGTTTATTCAACCCCCCTTCTAAACCTTACTTCACACCCTCTTGGGACCTACAAGTGGTATCGAGAGGGTTGGTTCATTGAGCCTTCCGACCGTTCTTGAACTAGATCTCTATCTTTTCAAAAAGTTTTTAAACACTTGTGTTTCAAAGTTTTTGATTTTAAGCAAAGTTATTATCATGCAAGCAAATCTAACACGCATTCCTAAGTTCACCGTTGAAGAATTTGATGATTGGAAAATTTGTATGAAGGCTCATCTAAGAAGTAGATGATGTAGGATTATTTTGAGGTTCTTTTGGAAATAAAAAATGTGTTCAAGCAATGAAAACTAGTTTTTCAATCATAGTAAAGATATTTCTATCTTTATTTATATTAAATATCAATGGATTTGTAGAGCATATGAATTAATCATCATTTTTAAACATAGTTCCATCTAATGTATGCTTCTTAAAATTTGATAAATTTGTATTCAAGCTTACACCCAGTGCACACATCTTTATCAAAAAAGGATTTTCAATTGATTGAGAGATAGAAAAACTCATGAGTTAATTTGATGTGGCTCTCTTGTGAGAACGGAATGCATCCTTCAAACGTATCCTCCAAATTTTGAAGGATGTCCACCATTTTCTTAATGGGCAATTCATGTTCATGATTTTCTACTTCTTTTGGTCCAAAGAATGATGGCAACACTTCATCATTAATTTGGTCAATCAATTGTTGAAGTGATGTTGATATATGTTGGCATTTTATCTCGATTTGTTGAAATCTTGTCTCGGTTTGCGATGTATTCTATCCTCAATTTCCCGATGTTTTATTGTACTCTCTACGATAAACCGAGCTAGAATTTCTTCCAACTTGGGTGATGTTTTATGTCAACTTATTGTCTTCTTGCCTCACATCGGAAAGAATTGATATAATGTTTCTTCCAAGCAAGACAATTATTCTTGTGGCTGATAAGAGATTTCATGATTTCCAATTTCCTAGACCCATACATTCTTTTGAGATGGATAATAAGGAACAAATATGTTCACTCTTTGACTTCCAAAAATTCATGTAGCATCATCAATTAACCAATTATATGCATACATTATGATTTCATCCAACGATTTACCTCTAATAAAAAAATTTAAACAAAATTAAAACAATAAAAGAAAAAACAAACAAAAAAATAGTGAAATTACAACTAGGCAATCAACCTTGATATCACATAAAACAAACTCCCCGACAACGCCGCTAAAAACTTGTTAGAGATAAAAAATATTCACCTAATCTGCCGCAAGTGTATGGTTGTCAAGTTTTAAAATAGTGTAATGAGTATGGTTGTCGTATCCACAAGGAATGTGTGTGTAAGTACCGAATATAAATCACTTATATTATATTTGACTGATCAATAATGGGAGGATTTTATAGCCAACAACGATTAAATGTAAATTATCAAAATATAAACATCTAAATGTAGGGGAGAATTATTCTAGAGGTTGATTTCATCTTGTTATTACTTATGTTTGATAATAAATCTAATCAATCTCAAGCAATGGTTTATAAGTTGAACTTCCCAATTTAATCAACTAACTCTCTCGAGTGTCTAGTGTTTTTAAATTATAAAATAAAATTTTGATATCTCTATAAAAATCACAAGAATTATAATTCTAAGTAGAACAGTGGAATTTCTACAACTTCAAAGGATTTATAAATCTCTCGATTATATAATTTTCTATGTTATGTTATTCTAGATCTGATATTAAATCTCTTCTCTCGAATGTTGGATTAACACATCAGGTAATAAAGATGCAATTAATACAAATAACACAAATAAACCATGAATTGCATGAAATAAAATAAATCTATAAATCAAACACAAGATCAAACAAGATTACATCAAGCCCATAGAATATCTAATCAACTCATGAAATAGTTCACAGAAGAAATTTGATACATAGGAATTAATACCGGAATTATACTGGAAAGAAAGAGAAAAAGAAGGAAGAACTTATGTTTAATGAATTGCTCGACCACCAATGTTGAAGAATTAGTCCGTTCAATCCTTGCTTCCTCGATAGCTTTGAAGGATCTCTCCCCGCTGCTTTCTCCCAATATAAATTCTATTCTTACATTTTTTTGTATCAAGTTCTTTCTCCCGTTTTGTCCCGGTGTTCTCTGCTATTGAAACTCACAGGTATTTATTGCCGAAGTTTCTTTCTTTTTCTTCCATTCTTTTCTTCTGTCATGTAGACACTTCTACTGTCCATTTCCTCTTGTCTTTCATTACTTTCTTCTTTTGATGTGTACTTCGGTGTTTTCTTCTTCACTTTCGGCTAATTAATATTTTTTTGGTGTAAAAGGAGACTTTTCGTGGTTTTTCTTCGTGTAAAGTTGAATAATTGCTTAAGGATGTTTAATAGGTACCACGGTAGGCATTGAATGTATCGCGGTAGAAAGCGGGTGAAATTTGGGTTGAAACGCGGTAGGAAAATATTGCACCGCGGTACACAGTGAAATTGCACTGTGTACTCCAACACACAACCTGTACCACACTACATGTGACATTTTGGAGGGTGTACCGTGGTACACAATCTCGTATCGTGATACAGATTATTTTGTACCACGGTACACTTTGTGGTACCCGTTTCAAGAGTTGTTTCTTTAGTTTTTACCTCGGTCTGCACTCATTCTTCACCATTTTTGGTTCGTTTCTTATCTTGCTACCTATTCGAACTTGATATACAACTTCAACAATAATTTTGACTCTACTCAAAAACTACACAATCTCTAAGTCTAGGATACCTAATTTGTTGGTAAAAATCCAAGTTAACAACTTTGCTATAAGTCTTCCGAAAGATACAACCGATGTACTTGATTGATGCTCTTCTTGACCACTCACCGCGACTGCACGGGATCTTCTCTACACTTCTTCAAAGAAGTCTTCCGCATCTTCAACTTAGTCGCTGACGACTCGACCAATATTCTAACTATTACAAAGTTGAAATTATATACGAAAATTGAGGTGCCAACTTTCTAATTCTAAGTTTTCTAAACATCATCAAAACCTATACAATAAATTTCCTAACAAAGGACATTTCTAATACTTTAAGCATCAAAGATTTAACATGCGAGTGATATGACATATGTTTAATGTTAAATACACGACATAAACCGATACTTTTAAGGCAAATTCCGATACTTTCAAGGCGATTTCTAATACTTTCAAGCATCAATATTCATATATTTGTACACACAAACTTTATTACAAACTAATTCTTTTAAGACAATTTATGATACTTTTAAGGCGATTTACGATACTTTAAGCGTTAAAGATCTAACATGCAAATTGATATAATACATGTTCAATGTTGAAATATAGTGACATAAAACAGATACTTTTAAGGCAATTATTGATACTTTTAAGCTAATTTCTGATACTTTCAAGCATCAATGCTCACATATTTGTACACAAATTTATTCCAAATTGATACTTTTTTACAAACTGATACACGTCGGAAGCGACAAACTGATACACTTTATTACGAACTGATAAAGTACTTAAAACCAAAACAAAAAAAATGACAAACACAAAGAAAGAAGAAACGAGAGGAAATAAGAAGAAGTTTTGTCGGCGACGGAGAAGAATCGAGAAGAAGAACATAAGAAGAACAAGAAGAAGGAAACGACAAAAGGAAAAAAAGAAGAATAACCCTACTTTAAAACCGAAAAAGAAAAAAAACTAAAAAAACTGAATCTAGGCGGGTATGGGAAATGGGTGGTAAGTAACATTTGGGGTATTGGAAATAATATCCTGTAGAAATCATGATTTTCGAAAAGATCTCTTAACTTCCCAAAAACTCTTAGTTTTCGTCATTTGCTCCCGAAAGTTGGAAAGTTCACGTGTCCATATTTCAGACGAAATACGCTGATGTGAAACTGATTTCATTTATTTGAAAGTGCTCCAAATAAGTTGGAATGATGATTGTGATAAATACTTAGGAAAGAAAAAATTGCGTGGAGGACATCCACATAAAGCAAAATTGGATTCCATATCACCGGGTCTGGTTGGAAATATGGATATATGGGTATTTTTCGGCATATTTTCTAACTTCTGGACTAAAATTGAGAGTTGTTTGAAAGTTACGGGACTTTTTACAAATCGTGATTTCTTCTAGGGATGGCAATGGGGCGAGTCGGGTCGGGTATACTCAGACACGCCCCATCCTTAGTACATGTGGAGCGACCCGTGCGGGTCGGGCAAGTCGACCCGCCCTATATAACCCAAATTAAATACAAAAAAATTGAAAAAATGAAAAAAATATATATATTTATAAAATATTATATAAAAAAAGTTGCCATTATCAATTTATAAATGCAAGATATAATATTAAATACATAAAAATTATATTATAATATATATTATATATATGCAAAAATATGGTTAATGTATTTTAAAAAATAAATTTTCTAGGTGGGGCGAAAACAATACTTAGACCCCCTCCCCCACCGGGCACGGGGCAGGGCGACCCGAAAAAACATACCAGGACGGGTCGAGTCAAATTATCATCCCTATAAATTTTTTGCAAGATTATTATTACCAACTCCTGTAAGTACAAGATCAAAATTACAATTTAGCCAAAAACCAACTTGTGTCCAAGAATTTGCCATATAAATAGATCATAGTCAGTTGGGTTTTCTTAAGCATCGTGTTGTGTTCTAAAATGTGGAGGAAAAAAGTTCTCTTGGTAATAAAGCATAAAACACACATCTCCAGAGACAGGGAGAAAATTGAGAACTTGGATGCATATCAAATAATATGCCATCAAGACAATTTAGCCAATATGTACGACAAGCGAACCAAATGACATTTCTTCATTGTCCCCTAAACTTCTTGATTAGAGAGAGAGGGGTGCGAACAAAGAGAGACAAAAAGAGTCTACTGGTAAGCTCAAAAAGTACAAAACACACATCTCTCTCTCAATAGTGTTGTGTGTGCAAACAAACAGAGAGGCAAAAAGTTGAGGACTCAGATACAATTGAAACAATCTGTCATCAAGGCAATTTTGCCATTATGTACGACGAGCGAACCAAATGACATATCTTCATTGTCCCCTAATTTTTTTTATCACACAGAGAGAGAAAGAGAGGGTTTGTGCGAACAAAGAGAGAGAAAAAATGTCTCTTGGTAAGCTCAAAAAGTATAAAATCCATATATCTCTCTCAATAGCGTTGTGTGTGCGAACAAAGAGAGGCAAAATGTTGGGGACTCAGATACAATTGAAACAATGTCATCAAGGCAATTTTGCCATTATGTACGACGAGCGAACCAAATGACATATCTTCATTGTCCCCTAACTTCTTGATCAGAGAGAGAGAGAGAGAGAGAGAGAGAGAGAGAGAGAGATGTGTGTTTTATACTTTTTGAGCCAATTAAGAGACCATTTCTTAAGAGACCATCACACTCTCTCTCTCTCTCTCTCTCTCTCTCTCTCTCTCTCTCTCTCTCTCTCTCTCTCTCTCTCTCTCTCTCTCTCAATAGTGTCTTGTGTGCTAACAATGAGAGACATAATAATCGGGGACTCAGATGCAATTGAAATAATATGTCATCAAGGCAATTTAGCCATTATGTACGACGAGCGAACCAAATGGCATATCTTCATTGTCCTCTTAACTTCTTGATCAGAGAGAGGTTTGTACACTTGAAAAATATGGATAATTACAAAACCTATCCCCAAGATTTTACCTTAATTACTAAAAAAAATTCAGTTATCTTTTTAAATTACAAATACCTCATTGACCTTTGTTTTTTATAACAAATTTGACCTCAACAAGGGGTATTTGTTAGATAAATACAAACTTTAAGAGTATTTGCAATGCATTGGAGAGTATTTGTAATTTTAAAAGATAACTGATATTTTTATACTTATGGTAAAATGAGGAATAATTTTTGTAATTATCCCCGAAAAATATATAACAAGTAAGGAGAAGAAAGAAACTATTGCTAAAAATAAAAAGCAAGAAAAAAACATCTCAAGAAGGCAAAGGTAGAACAAAGGGGAGAGGAGAGAATTTTTGCTGCTTTGCATTATACAACATTCTGCAGAATGAAGAGAGCAGGAAAGTGTTATATGCATATAAAGGATAATCAGCGAAGGCCTAAGGCCAAATAAAAAAATTAATAAAGTTGTCCCACTTGTATTAAAAAGAAAAGGTTGCCCAACTTGTGTGATATTTAATACATGTATCCAAACTTGCTCTTCACGTTTTTGACAACTGACCACAAATTCTCACTTCAGGAAATACATTTCTTTTCAAAAAGGTGGGGCTGCAGTCAAATATTTGGACAGGTTGATATCTCCTTGCATTTATGTGTCAATAGTTTTTTCTATTTTTATTTTTCGACTATTAATTATTAATTGAGTACAGACTACAGAGGGCTTTATTTTGAAGTAATTTACAAGATCGACAACTCATTGGTTTTATTTAAAACTATTGCATGATTTGTGTGGGAATATCTCATTAATTTGACTTAATAACGCCATATGCAATTCTTGGAGTCTTATTAGTCAATAAGTACTGTTTTGCTATTATTTTACTTGGCTCGAAAAACTCAAGATAAACAACTGTTCCGTTGCGGAAATCAGACAAGTTTGTTCAAAAAATTGACCACAATAATTTCAAGTGTGCTTGGGGATCAAGAATACACCTGCTTTGGCTATTTATGTATTCCAATTTCCAGCATTGCTATTTTCTTTTTGGGAAGGGTCCAGCCTTACTATATAATATTACATTGCGCATAACTTTTATATTCGGTAAATCAAATAAAAGCCACGATGCGGCGCGAAACGCAATGAACAACAACAAAGAACATAAATACTACCGTTGATTCGTAAGAATACCTGGAAGTATTGAACAAAGCAATAGACATGTATTGCTTGGAAGAAGAGATAAATCTCAAACCTTACTAATATCCAACCTCCCTAAAACTAATAAAATAGCAAATATTTATAGGATTGAAATCCTACCACAATAAAACTCTTAACTTAACTAGAAAACTTAAAAGATAAAACTAAAATAGAATCCTAAAGATATAAATCATTTTCTAAAATATAAGATATTGTAAAATCCTAAAAGATAATAAAACACAATATCGTATATTTATCAATATCTCCATCAGTCACACATTGTAGCAAAATTAGAAAAAAATTGATCTCACGGCATTTAAAAATTGACTGAGCTTAGTTTCTTCTCCAGTTAGCACATTCTCAATCAATCCTCTTTCGGGTTGTTACCAAACATGAAGATTATCCTCAAAAGAGCACAAAATTCTTTTTCTATTGAATGGCATTTAATTGAAGAAATCACTCTCTTACAAACCCTCCTCCAGAGTAATAATCTCATCTAAAATGCAGTTCCGTACATTTGATTCAACATATATTATTTAGGGATAATTATAAAGCACCCCTGAGATTTGACTATATTACAGAAAAAAAAAAAAAAAGCAGTTATCTTTCAAAATTACATATATCCCCTTAGGTCATCTCCAGCACTACTCTACTTTAGAGTATTGTTGCCCAATTTTTCCTCCAGCAAGGCGCCATTTGTCTGTGCCACTTTGTGATTTGAACAGTTCATGCGCCACTTTTTATTTTTTATTTTTTGTTTTTTTTTTTGCTTAATTTTAATTCTCTTTTACTAATTTAAAATTAGTAGAAAATAATATTAAAATTAATTCAATTACATGAGATAATAATTTTAAATAATATGTTGTGTAATTAATAATACTATAGGATTTAAAATACTATGCACAAAATTATAATTTTTACATAAAATACTTAAAAAAATACTGGAACAATTACATTTTCTATTTTTTTAATTTGATTAATTTTGAAGATAAAAATTAATAAATTTTATATTAAATAAAATTACTTATATAATATTTTTATCAATTATTAAGTAATAAAAATCAAAGTAAAAGAAAGAATCTTATGGAATATTCTTTTTAGTGTAGAGAATGGTATCCACTGTTGGAGATTAAATGCAAATTTTGCACCAAAGTAGTGCGCAGACTTTGCACCAAAATAAATGCAGAGATCTTTGAAATGGTCTTAGCATTTTCTCTTACAAAAATACAAACATCAAGGGAGTATTTGTAACACTATAAAGGGATATTTGTAATTTTGAAAGATAACTGGAATTTTTTGTAATTAGACTAAACTGCAGGTGTGTTTTTGTAAATGCCCCTATTACAAACAGGATAGAGTGGATGGATTGTATAAATTCCCAGAACCAAACTGTTTACAATCAGATTACTTGTTGAACACCATCAATTACCTAACAGGAAATTTGAATCACAGATATAAGTCCTCTGTAACCAGACTGTCACAGTGTTAATCAAACCCAATTGCATGGATTGATGCATTTGCAGTATAAACCAAGTTTCGTCCCAAACCAGGTAGAAATCAAAGATACAAAAACGATACACAAGAAACATTTCCAACATAGTAGCTTCCATAATTCCATAATGCCAAGTATCCACTATTACAAGTTTCAGCCAACTTAAATGATGCCTTCAATGCTCGGTAATGTCAGTGCTGACAGCTTCAGAGTTGGCCCTTAGAGATACTCAATCTCATTCTAGGCTATAAAACATTAAGGCAAGTCAAGATTAAACATTCCTAAGGTCAGACATTTAAAAACTCTTTAACACAATTCATAAATAGTATATATTATCAACAAAAACAAAAAAAGAACAATTAAAATTAAATTTAGCCAAAAAAAGATAGTGGATGAGCTGGTTGGGAAAAAATACGAAAAAAAAAGAAAAAGAAATAAAGGAAAAGGAAACAGAACCAAAATTTAGCCCAAATGCTTGAGATTAAGACAACTTCAAAAGGCCTATCGCCTCCTCATTCCACGCCCACGACCCCGACCTCTACCACCCATTGCACTTGCAGCAGCTTCGCCTTGTGCACTCTCAGACTGCATTAGTCTTAGAGGATCACATTAGTGACAAGGAATAAGCTTAAACGGAAAAAGGAAAATTGTGGTTCATCAAACACTCATATACTTCAAATAAAGTTTCGAGTCTATAATAAAACAGTGTTGCTTAACCACTACTATTAGTATCTAGGTGAATCCAATAATAAATAAATCCTGAAGGCAGAATTTTGCATGGACCTGATGATTTCATGCAGAATATGTTACATCATTCAAACATTGACTGATCTAATGTAATATTAGTTATAGTAAAACTATATAACTTCAAATAAAAAGAGAACGACACACAATATTACCAGGTACCATAGAATAAGAGTACTTGTCGAAGCATAATGGACTTAGAACTGGAGTATATCCAAATAAATCAACACAAAAGTCTAATTACCTTGGGGTTTTTCACAGTTTCATCAACACTCAAAACAAGGCAAGCTGCTTCTGTAGCTGCATTTATGGCATTAATCTGTGAATGGAATAAAACAAAAAGTTAGTCTAATTCCCAGTAATCAACATGCTCCATAAAAATAAAAGGATTAAAAAATACCTTTACAACTGCTGGTTCCCACACAAAGTTGGCAAATGAATCAGCAATTCCACCAGTATTGATGTCTACACCGTAAGGCGCACCCTCACCTGTTTATAATCTCAACGCAGTAAATAAAACGGGGCATGCTTTACAATTGAAAAATACTCATGCAAATATCAACAAAATCAACTCAATCAATTAACTTGAACATAGGCTCCAGCATAAAAAAAAAAAAAAAACATTTCATTCCCTACCATGGCTATAAAGCGAACTGCACGTATACAGTATACAACTAAGAGACACTTACCTGATGGAAGAGCATGTTTTTGTCTTAGTTTGTTCAGCACATCAGTCGCATCAAAACCAGCATTGTCACACAGTTGCCTCGGGATTACCTACAACAAAGAAGTGCATAACGTATGAGATAGTAAAGTTGACTAATAATAACAAACAGAGAAGCAAGGCAAGCCAACTATCAGCATTGAACCTTATAAAAAAGGCAAAAGCACTTTACCTTGATCATAAAATGAGAACACATAAATAACACGAAAAAATAAACCCATGAGACAAAATCCCTACTTGCTATCGACATTGAGATTCATCAAATCCAAGAACGCCACTTAATATTAGAAGAGCAACAAACAATAAGATTTGCAATATCCAGCATATGTTTATAACACACAAAAGTATTTAGTTTCTACATGATATTATCCAAGATTTTCAGTCTGCTTCATCAACTTATCTTTCTTGTATGAATCAAAGATGCATACTTGAGAAATATTTTCATATCTAACTTGGAGTTCTAGGTTTAGATTCACATCACTCCACGAGGAACTTAGCATAAGAGCAAACATATGCTTTTTTACAAAATCTACCTCAAGGGCTTTAGCATAAGAGTTTATGAAGAGCTGGGACTTCCCAGCAATGGTACGTGCGTGCTGCCTCAAATATCGGCTTATCTCCATCTGCAGACACAAGAAAAGCTTCAAAAATCAAAGTGACGATGACATCTTCACATACTCATATTTTTAGATGCCAGTGGAGAATTCTTACATCAATAGCACCGCCACCAGCAACTACAGTCGAGCTTCTCAGAGCCCTTCTGACAATCATAATTGCATCATGTAAACTTCGCTCGGCCTCCTCAATAAACTAAAATCATCAAGGACAAAAGTTAGAGCTAAAGTCCAAATAATGTATGAGAGCAGGATCAAAAGTGGCACAAACCTGATCTGCTCCACCACGAAGAACAATTGTGGCAGTTCGACCAGATGGACATCCACTAAAAATATTAAATCTCTCATTTCCAACTTGCCTCTTTCAAATAGGTCACAAGATCCCAGAACCTTCCAAACAAAAATTTCAGCTGTCAACTCAGAGAATGTAAAATCATATTGTAGAAACATAAAGTAAAAAAAGCCATTTAGCCAATTCGGATTTGGGCGGAAAAAAGCAAGAGAACAACCTCATCAATTACGTTGTTCACGGTTGTCTGCACAGTTCCACCAGTAGCTGCTGCAACCCGCAGCAAATCTTCTTCAGTAACTCGACCAGCACAGAATATATCACGATCTGCAAAATACTGAGCAAAAACAACAAATGACTCTTCTTTTTCATAAAAATGCCAAAGATCGTATGGATGGTGTTTGGTTGAGCTTATAAGCTATTCAAAACATCTTATAAGATGTTCGAGAGCTTATAAGCTGTTACATTTAAAAAAAGATCTTATAAGCTCCTATGTAAGATGTTGGCACCTTATAAGGTGGGAAATCAAAACTTTTTTTTCAAAATAAGATCTTATTTCAACAACCTCCTTTAATTTTGACAATTTTAATTACAAAATTGTCATTTACTAATATCTTAAAAGCTACACCATCTTATTTTATCCAAAGTCCAAACACTTCAACAACTTATTTTTAAATCAAGATCGAACATCTTATAAGCTCTAAAATTTTCTTATAAGATGTAGGAGCTTATAAGATCTTTTAAATAAGCTTGGCCAAACACACTCTTAGTTTCCCCTAATAATCATGTTGAAGATATCATAGGACTGACAAATTGCTTATTTCATTCCAATCATGATTGATCCCCTAATGACCCCATGATTCTTTATCTTTAACTAATAAATGTACATAAACTAGCTGCTCCCTTTCAGCAAAAGTTCCATAATATAAACACCTATATTACATGAACATCAACGAGTAAATTGGTCAAAACCATTACCTGAGTAGCCAGATCACCAATGGCAAGTCGTGACAAAACAACTTTAGCTCCACTTTTCACACATTTATCCAACTTATCATAAATGATATTCCATTCTGCATCTACAATTGATTGATACTGTAATGGATCTGACAATCTGTATATAGAAAGATTTTCTAGGAAAAGTAAGTATTTGTTGAACTTATTGGGCAACAACCTTGCAGTGGGAAGAACAGATCAAAATATGAAAAAAGTCTAACCTTATCTCTGCATTTTCCTTCTCTGATTTTAGCTCCAATTCTATGTTTAGCACAAGTATCTTGGGATTTACAAATTTCTTTGGCTGTTGCTCAAAACCAGCATATGAGAAGGTCTTTTTGAAGGCCACACCATCCACAAGAAAAGAATCCCTCATGGTACCTCCAGGAACCTACAAAGCATATTAGCACAAAAAGCGCAACACAAAGACTGAAATAGGGAGTACGTATAACTAGATCATTTAGTTGTAATGAAAATAAAAAGATTGCAATACCACATAAATCGATATATAGAAAAGTGTGCATCAAAGTGGAACTATCAAGGCTTTAAAATGGAAATAATCTGAAACTTCAGAATAACTAGGTTCGGCATAATTGACAGGGCAGAGTATAGATGCTTTGCTAGCTAGTTTCCCAGTGCCTGACCAAGAATTAGCAGGACTATATATCCAGGCTTTGAGCTTGAAAAGGAAGTTGGACCAAACGGCAGATGAGTACAGAGTATAAACTTCATCAAATACTTGTGCCCGGTTTTACATATTAAATCATATTTGTATGATCATGTTTACACGATTTGCAGTTGAAAAATTAGACAGTTTTCCATAATGCTAAATTATCTGAGTCTTATTCTACAATTGAAAACAGATGTTCTCTGGATTTCTTCACATCCATGAGTCCTCTTCCCCCATCCCCACCCCAATATACTTTTAAGCAGTCACCGATGAATATCCATTTATGGTCTTATAATCTTCTCCGTATTTATTTACTTAAATATTTTCATCAAACTGTACACTGTAGTTGTTCAGGATATGCAGGAAAATGTAAGAATGATGTTTCCGATACAGGCATAACAAAAAGTGCTTTTTGCATGCGTCATCAAAACTTATCATCTCGGGGTAAGCAAGTAGTGTTAAGAATAGCTTTTTGTATCATATGCAAAGGGAAGAATCATACTGGATCAGTTTCTGATATAACTATACATTCTGGGCAAGTTCTTGTGAAGTCTTATGTTCAGCTCTCCCACAGTATTATTCGACACGCATGATCATGTATGGGAAAATGATAGTTACATTTAAATGGGCAAAGGTTGTACAACTCATAAGAAAGCTGCATCTCCACATAAATATCACCCGGAACCACAACAGGGAGACGTTTCTAAGCATGATTTAGTAATCTACAAAAAGTGCAATATAAAAAAGCTCAGATGCTAGGGGATCTAGGTTTAACTAGCCAAACAAACACTTGGAATAATACTAAAAAATGACTAACATTTAAGAAAACCATTGAACTCTTATCAGAACATTGTTGATAAGGATATATGCTGCAAAACGCAGTAACATACAAAAAAATCTCTAACAAAACAAACAGTATAACATCAAAATTACGATTATCCAGAAAAACAAGATTGACAGTATCTCTCAAACAAGCGTGATAAAAGAATAACACTAACTACAGACTTATATATACCTTCTTAATTCCAATCATGTTCAATCTATCATCGTTTCCAATGGCAATGACAGCATCCACCACCATGGTGGCAAAGAACTCCTTTTCACCACCAATGAGCTTTGAGGATAGGGTTGTTGCAGCACATTTAGCCAGTAAACTCTTCTTTTCTTCCAAGCTTTTTCCCTCTATGCTAACAGCTAATTCTTTTATCTTCTCAATGGCCTATTCATTTAAAAAAAAGTATGAAATGCATGAGATATAGATCAATGTCCACATTCAAACATATCAAATTAAGCTCCTATTGCTACCAAATAAGAAGCTGTTCGGTAACTCCTGATAATATTTTGAGGATGAACTCCATCTTCAATAAAAGGTTTTGCTTCCTTGAGGAACTCCCCTGCAAGCAGAACTACAGTAGTGGTCCCATCACCAACCTGAAGAACAAACAATAAAATATCTAGAGATTAAATGGGTATGCAACTCCACAGGGAGTATTATGGGTGCGATAAATGAAAAATAGAAGATTTACAAATAGTTCAATGTAAATTCCAAGTCAACTTGATGGGATGAACAAGAAGCAATTTAATTTCATCTTGATTATTTGCAACTGGAGCAATTTGACCTTTGTGTTTGCTCACTTTTTTTTTCCCCAAGACATCTAAACTTACAATGATTCAGCATCAAGGAAAAACTCAAGGCATAACCTAAAAAGTATATAACCAAGAACGTTGGCCAAGAATTTTCACAAATGCTGACTCCTAGCCTCACAATAGTATAACAAGTTGAAATGGTTTTATCCCATATTCAAATGGAGTCATCACATGAATCCTCTTTTTTCAGTTCTGCTGCATCTTGAGCCTTTGGAAAATAACCACAGAAGCTCAAATCCTTTATAATTAACTCAATCAAATGAATATATGTATAATACCTCAGAATCTTGGGACTTTGCGATATCCACAAGGATCTTGGAAGCAGGATGGACGATGTCAAGAAGCTTCATTATGGTGGCGCCATCGTTAGATATGGTGGTGTTCCCCTTATCATCATGGATCAACTTGTCCATGCCCCTCGGACCAAGAGTGGTTCGCACAACATCAGCGACAGCCATGCACGCATTTATGTTACTAACTAACTGTGGCTTCCCTTGGGATGTATCAGTCCCTTCCTTGAGCAGTATGATTTGCGGTTGCTGTTGTTTGATAAGCAATCCACCGCAAGAAAGGTTAGTTACAGCATGAAGAGGCCAGTGGATGAGGAAAAAATGAAACAATTTTTCCAACAAAATCAATGACAATTCGAGGAATCAAGTTAAGGTATAAAAAAAAAGAAGAACCAACAGCTAGGAAACTGGTAATCAAATCCCTCAATGTCACGCTCTCGGGTAATAAGATAAACCCAAGAACTTTCTGGACAATTTTTGTTTTTGTTATCCCAAAATATTTTCATTCTCCCAAAGTAAAACTAAACATATATCACGTTCTCCAATGCATTTGCTCCAAATACATCGCATTTTCCAATTCATTCTATCAAAAAATCACCCAAAACAAATCCATACACTCCTTGACCTTTTGGCATACATTTCACAAATTTCTATCAAAAAAATGTTGTTTACTATTAAAAAGATGACATGTCATCTATTAATTTTATCTAATTATATATCAAATATTAGCTGCAACTATTCAGGTGTTTACAATAACGATTGTGAAAAACAAAAACCAAGAAAATCTGTTGGAAGATTGCTCCATGAATTGGTTATTTCGGAAAGATGTAGCAATTTATCATCCTTTTATGCAAAAACTAAAAACCAGAATATTCAAATGCTAAAGACATGCACTGATATAAAAATAACAAAGAAGACTTGAATAACACATCAATTAGTTGTCTGATAATGTTTGCACATTCATATCATTTTTTGTTTATTTGATAGCCATAGAAAACAATGCCTTTTTTTTTTTTGCAATAGCTTGAGAGAATAATGTTAATTTGTTGCTATAAATTTATTTATGGTACATTCTTATTCCCCATGTTCCAGGAGTGAGGGTGACAGAATCAATATCCAAAGAAGAATATCCCTTATTTCCGAGGGAACAAAGCCAATTAACAAAGAGAAAAAAGAAATTATCCCTAAAATTCTGAAGTTCTACAAAAATTTATCAAATTAGGCAATTGAAGAGAAAAATAATGACCAGGACCACATTAATAACACAGAAGCTGAGCATGTAGATGTCTATCCAACCAGACAGCTGCTCACCTCAGTTCCGTAGCAAAAGGTTATTTTTACCTAGCTCCACCAATATCCTGAATGCTGTTTTTAACAATTGCAGGACTAAGAAAAAAACAAAAATAAAAACTCACGTTTTGTCTTTGCCAAATCACCAAAAATTGAATAGTGTCCTTACAACAGCATCACCGATCAATGAGAAAAGTTGTTACTCTTATAAACCACTCCTACTATCGCATTCTCGTTAAATTAATCTTAGGAGAAAGAAAAAAGAAAAAGGAATTAAATAATACTATCCCAAGTCCACCCCTCGCCCCTCCCCTCCCCCAAAAAAAATAAAAATAAAAAAAAAAAAAAAAAAAATAAGAACAGACAGAGAAAACTACAAGAGGAATTGAAAAACCAACAGTGAGCGCAGGACAGTGTGTATGAAGATCACAAAATGATTGGATTCTCTATACAAAACAAACACAAGTTATAAACATAAAAAGATGTAGATCGTGAGAATACCATCATGCTTGCCATTGTTAGATGTGTGTCTGCGTCAATGAGTATGTGAGATGATAGATTGCAGAGAGCAGAGAGGGAAAATAGGAGAAACCACTAGGGTTTTAAGAGGGTTATTTTTCAGTTTGTGGTGTTTGCCACAAACATTTGCATAATTGTGGTGAAAATCACTGAAAATGGGAGGGATTGCGGATTTAGGTGTAGGCGCCCTTACATGTAAGGGCGCCTACCGCTGTCCTTTTTGTTTTTTTTTTTTTTGCTTTTTGCTCTGACCTGCGCCTACAACTCGAATTTTTTTTTATAATTATTTTCGAAATTGAAAGTTTAAATATAAAACACATATTATATTATCAATCGAAATATCACTCAATCGAAACACGATTACATAATAAAGTAAACATAATTAAAAAAACATCAAGAAAATTACATATTAAAATACTTGAAATAAGATACGGCATGTCATTACAACATAAGACGCGAAATCAAGACGCAAAACAACACAAACACCGCACGATCAATCTTGGCATGAAGAAGAACTTCTTTGCTCAAAGATTAGATTGTGATGGCAAAATAGCGTTTAGGGTGACCCAAGTTGCTTGAGCCTTGTGTTTCGCTCGTACCTTAAACAATATTTGAAGCTTATCAAATAAAGGTTCTCCCTCCATCATATAAGATCCTGAGTAATGTTATGTCATCATCCTAAAAATTAAAGAAAATGAATGATTAATATACTTACATTACATAATGTTATATAATACAACTCGCATGATGAAAATAAGAATATTTAACTTACCGAACGCCAAGTGACCCGGTGAGTTGCTTGCGTGCGTGCACGAAATTGAGTTTACGATCCCAATGTACACCCGACGTACTTAGCATTTTGGCGAACAAAGTATAGCGGGCTTGAAGAAGTTTAACTCGTTGATTTACCTCGCGAACTTAAAATTGCATTGGAATGCAAATTTGAACCGCTCTCGCCTCTAGAATGGCCACACTATTGTTCGTTTCACCAACTACCCAAAATTTACTCTTCTCGTTTAGTAGTGAATCAACGAGAATGATGTCCATCGGAATGTCCACCTTGTATTTTTCACATTATAGAGACTCATCAATAACCGGGAGTTGGGCTTCGTGGGGATGGTAGAGAGGACCAGTTGAACTCATCCATTTGGAGTGAAAATGGAAATAATATAATTTTTTTGGGTTCTTTAGAGGGGACCGGATCAAGTTGCAAATCAAATGAAATTTTCAAAGATGTATTTATAGCGATGTAAAGTATTCATAATGACATTTTTGTAAATTTGTTAAGTTATTCAAACAAGGCCCAACAAAGCTAATACAACTATGTTGACAAGATGTATCACCGGATAAAGTTGACATCCGGATAAAATCGACATCCGATAAAGCTTTATCGACAAAGACTAGACATGTGTATAAAGCTTACACCGATAAGACGTATCAATGCAAATGTAGTAAATGTATGTGAGATAAATGTATAATAATAAATGTAATAAAAAGATACGGACCTAATATTAAATAAGTTGATTCATTAGTTGTTTTACAATAAACTCTATGAAAAATCCTAAACTCTATGACCCCCATTGCCACACACCAGCGCTACCCTCTCGCATCTAAGATTTCTACGCCTACCAAAGATCCTGGTTGGTCGTCATGTGCGAAATGTTGTGGCGCGTCATCATCATCTTGATCATCTCAGCTTGATGATGTAGACTCTCCGGTCAAATCACGATATGCACCGAGTGTAGGCGAAAAAATGAGACGAGCGATATGTTAAAATGTGGACGCTCGGACGTGGACGGATCATGGGCACCATATAGAGGTCTCGTAAGACTATAATCGCCTCTAATAATGATGAAAATGATGTCCACCGAGGGGCAAAATAACCCTGGAGTGGATGGATGTAGACGGACTGTCATATAAAATGGAAAATAATCAATTAAAATACCCATTTGCTATTAAAACCATTTTTATGAATTTAATAAATTTCATACCATAGTGCATCCGAGGTGTATAAGTAGAAGGTCCAACTATGTCAATAGGAGGACCAATCAAGGAACATCATAAGTCCCGGAAGGTCCAATGTCAACATGAGGTGCCGATGAAGGAACATCATGGGTCGTGGAAGGTCCAAATTGTAGATGGTTGTGGGCCGGTGTCGCCGCCCTCCGCCACGTCCCCCATCTCTGCAGGTGCTCTTGTGCCTCTCCCGCCAGGTTGTCTTTGCGATCCCGCTCAATATCATTACTAACATCTCTAGCAACACGTTGTAAACGTGCACCGACTCGCGATCCTCAAATGACACCCGAAGTGAAGAAAGCCTAAGTTGTTCCATCCACGTAAATCAAAATACAAATAACAAAAAATATTATTTTTTATTCATTAACTATAAAATTATTATAATCAAAACAAGATAAATTATACCATGGCATCACGTAAATCGTAAAAAGATGATCTTGACAAATTAGGATGAGGAGGAACTATCAAAGGAACATGTCATTTGGCGGGATGATCTTCTTCATGTACAACATTATTCTCAATATGATCATCACTATCATCACCACGCTCGCTATTATCACTAGGTTCAGGGTCCCGCTTTTATCGACAAAGACAACCATCACCCCTAATCAGAGGTCGCTTCTCAACATGCGTAATCAATCCATCCAAATTGCTCTGACTAGGTCTACATGTACTACCCAAACCCATATTTGTCATTCATTGGGTAAATCAAGGTAATTGAGTCACCAATAATGTAAGATGCATATTGGTAAAACTCATTTTCCAAATGAATTGGTGGTGGTACATTTGATTCAAAATTTCGATTCAACAAATAGATCTACGATTTTAAACCGCTTATCGGATCCAAAAAAATCTAAGTTCCCGATCTCTTTTAATTGGAACCAATCGTGAATTATCATTCTCGTAATATGTACTGTAAACTCAACTTGTGGCGGTTTTGATCCAAATTCGTAATTTCATACAAAGTCCTATTAAGTTTGATAGGTCGATATTACGGTCAATATGTGTTGCTCCAACAACTTGTCCTCCAAAATGCACAAATACTCCAATTTTGTCTCGACATATCTTCAAAAATTATACAAAATTATTATTTAGAATATGCTAATCGAATCAATTAAAAAAAAAAAACAACAAATATAATTAATTTAAAAAAAATACTACATTATTTATTACAAACAATTATAATTATTTTATTCTATTATTTCACTAACTTTTTTAAAAATGCCTACACGCCGCCAAAACCACCACCACCACGCGCCGCCGCCCAACACGCGCGTCATTTCTTTGTCCACCACGCGCGCCGCCACCACAACCACGCGCCGCCACCACCACCACCACTCACCACAACTCTAAACTCACGTAAGAAAAAACGAGAAAATGCAGTCTGTTTTTTCGGTATGGAGAAGGAAGAAGGGAGGGCGCCCTTTACAAAGGGTAGGCGCCCTCCTAAAATCAAGACAAATGTCGGTGGCGAAAACGCGCCTTTGACCGGCGCCGCAGTGCTTTCAAAAAAAAAAAAAAGTCTGTCATGGCGGTAGGCGCCCTTAGCGCCCCCAGCAGCGCCAACCTGGCGCTTACACATATTTTTTCAAGCCTCCCGGTTTTCACCCCAAATTCGCAAATTTGTGTGGCAAATGCCACATTTTAAAAAAAAAAATTTAAGATTTTGCCTTGGGGAGTTTTCTGGTTTTTTCTGTTGTGAAACTTAAGGGCACGTTTGAGTGAGTTCTTTGATTCAACAAAGCAGACTAAACAGAAATTCCAATATCAATAATTTTATAAATAAATAATTTTTGAAGCCAATTCTCTTATACTATGCAAAAAGTATAAATATTTTCTCAATAATTGAATATGACTCCTAGAGTTCCCATTTTTGAATTCCGGACTATCTTTTAGAAAATCACTTACAATTAGATTTAAAATAATTTTATCGTGCTTTTCCAAAAAAAAAAATTAATAATAATAATAATAATAATGCAACAAAAAAATAGTTATTTATCATACACCCAACTGTTAGCTTTTCTTTTGTGAGCAATGGGTGCAAATTTAGGGCATCTCCACAATGACATCTCTCAAAAACCTCTAAAACCTACTTTTTGTTGGGACCCATAACGCCATATCATAAAAACCTCAAAAAGAAAAAATCTTATATTTTTCTCCACAATCCAAAACCTCTAAATAGCTTTTTTATGGACAGTACACCCTAACAATAAAATCACATAAATCTCTATTAAAAAATTAATTAATTAAACTTTTTTTTAATAGAAAGAAGCGGTGCCTTGCAGTCGGTACCCTTTTTTGGTGGAAGGAAAAAACCTATTGCCCACAATGGGCTTAGGTTCTTGGGCTAAGGTTTTTCAATTGAAAAACCTCTCAACAAATCCCACGTTGGGGATGCCCTTAGTAATTTGTTATAAAACAGTTTGAATCTAATTTCATTCGATTTAACACATGCCATAATCATTTAAAAATACTTATTGTTTCCAATGTTAAAGTGATTTTCCTCGAGAATTAATCTAAGATTAAAAGGATTAAAATTTTCTGCTAGTAAATCTAAAACATAAATGACCACTTTGCCCGTCACCTTCTCTTGCCCATATATTTGACATGTGCCAAACAGAGCTTTATCACTAATTTCCAAATAAATGAATGGAATCTCAAAATTCACAAAAGTCAAAAACCTTGCATATTAATATTTACAGCCTCTTCCACTACTGAAAATTAATGATTTCACTCTTGATTCAGGCTTACTGCTGATATTCGATTAGCTGCAAAAACAAATGGCCAACGATGAGGTAATTTTCTGACCACTTATCGCATTGTTAAATTGCACGGGCTGTTTATTTCAACAAAGACCTATTGCATTGAATCTTAATTGGGTTTTATCATTTATGATTACTGGTTAATACAGTCTGCAGTAAGAGATGGGGTTTCAGGATTAGAAACTTTTTTCAATGTAGGGGAAATCTTGAAGAACTGGTTCAATATTTCTCGCCTTTTTTCTGTATTCCGTTTTTCTGGAACATTTTTCGCAATTCCGAGTGAGAAATTACATGCTTTATTGAGAAATAGGTTGTGAATGGTGATATTGGTGCTACACAATTTACGGCCTCAATAACCTTGTAGATTTATTCAGTAAAATTTGGAGCCTCTCAAGTAAGAATGTCACTGGCCCTTTTATATATTTGTTGTTTCCTAAGAATCTCGATGACCAACAGGATGCTGATGTTTCGGATGAAGTGCGAATCCTACGCGAAAGAATTGATAAAGAATGCCCTAATTCAATGGGGTGGAGTGTGGTATCACTTTTGGAGTCTTTGAAGGTCACTCCATCTTTTAAGCCTTTTGTTGCAATAGGACCTATATTGCACATTCATTGAATTTGTACCTACCTATAAAACAATCTTCTTTTTTTTTTTGTTAATGACGAAATATTCCGTAGTTATGTTCTAAATTTATGAAGAAAAAATATTATTGTGTGGATGACATGCTACACTGAGCTGAATATTTTTCCGCTCACAAATTCCTTTAGTTAATGCATGACATAGATGAAGGATGTGTAGAACTATCATATTCTTTCAGAAGTTTCGTCTCCCTTCTTCACTGCAGTTATATTGCCAGCAGATTATTATCTGTTCACTGACAGTCTTGGGTTTTCCTAGGCGCTTGAGAAGCAAGAGTTTGATTTCCGTTCCCAACGCAGTTCAGATTGTTCAAGATTGCAGCAGGAAATTGATGAACTTGATAAAATGTTGCATAGTGGTAGAGATGACGAAGATTCGGACAAGTTTCATCATTCTTTTCAAGAATCTAACTGCAGACTTGAGTCAGCGAAGCAGGTTAGATAAGTAGTCTATAGCTTTCCACAAGTAAATAAACACCTAAGATGATAATTTTTCCATTTTGCTCATCTAGGCATTGGACTTATTATGTTCTCTTTCATCAAATGATTCCTTTCAGCAATTTTCAGCAAATATATTTTTATTTGTGAACCGAGGGCAGATTAAGTAATTTTATTCAACATTTTGAAACTTCACTTAAACTTGATAGCTTAACGAATTTGCCCATACTAAACCCTGTGGAAAGGAACGTAAACAAACTACTTTGCAGGTCCTTTATTGTTGTTACTTTTAATTTGAGATAACATTGACTAATCCTACTTCTGTATGTTTTGGGCTTAATTGCAATTTTAGCCCCTTAACTCTTAGGGGTTGGTAATATTGTCCTATAACTTTTTGATCTGGCGGTTTCAGTCCTTGATGATTTTACCCTTTAGTCACAATTGCAATTTCACTCATGTAACTTGTAACGATCATAGGTATTTTGGCTAAAGGACAAGAGTATAGCGGGAAAAATAAAATATTGAAATACCCAATTGGGACCAAAATTGCAAAAATTAGAACTTGTGAGATCAAAATTGCGCATAATCAATATCTTACGTGATCAAAATTGCTACCTCAAATATTTGTAGGACCAAAATTACTAGCCCTCCTATAATTAAGGGACCAATTTTGCAATTAAGCCGAATGTTTTGTGTTGTTTGAGCAGAGAGGTAACTTACTTTTTTGCTTACGGTTATCTGAATTTCATGCCACTGTGAGCTGCGTAATGGTTTCCTTGTCCTTTTTTTTTTCAATATTTTTTCGTCTTTTCTCTGTTTTTTCAATTGGAGTTTTAAGCAGAATTTGCTTTCAAGTGAAAAAATTAAATGAGGTGTTGCTCAAACCATAGACCCGGGATACACTTGGATTTTCCCGCATACTCAATTTTTTCCCTGTCATGTACTACTTCGTTATGTTGTTTGACTCAACTTTTCCTTTATCGGAAGTTATTTCTGGTCTTCCTTTTAAGGAGAAAAGAACCTGATGATTGTCCTGAATTGCTGGTAGCTTTTTGATTTAAAAGTTACAATTATATAAATGTATTTGTTTATAGTTCTTCAAATTCCAAAGAATCTTATTCAACCGTGTGTTTCTTTTTTAAATGATTAAATACTTGTTAATTAAGATTGTCAGATTCTTGAAGTTGCAGCCATGCTGATACAATCTGATACTCAAGAAAACCTTCCCGTTCATCTAATGGTTTTTTTTTTTTTTTTTTTTTTAAATTGTTATTTAAGATTGCTTGTGATTGGTTCCAGATTCTTGAAGTTGTAGCAATGATGACTCCTCTCTCTCTCAAAGATACCTTCGCATTAATCTTCCATTTTATTTATTTATTTAATTTGTAAGCTGTAAGCATCTCCATTATTAGTTCCTTTTGTGCTCCAACAGTGCTGTTCAATATATATTTGATTTGAAACTTCATGGCTTCAAGATAATTCTTGTAAACTGATGTTATGGTTTGTTTCCTCCCTTTGGTGGTAGGAACTTGCAGCAAAGTTAAGATCAATTGTGTCACTAAAGCGGCAGCTTGGTGAAGTGGCATCACAGGCTGAACTAATACAGTACCCTTCTACACGTCCTGGTTTCGTTGCTTTAAAAATTATAGTTAAATTTCTTTTCTCCTGTTTTCTATTTCTTATCATATTATTTTTGAATTTGTGACTAATAATGCAGGTATGAACTTCGGTTCTCTGAACTTAATACTCAGATTCAGGTAAGTGCTTCAGAATTCCATACTTTCTGCATAAGTTTAGCTTATATTAGGCTGAACTGCACCAACACTTGTTATTTTGTAGAAAAAGCTTCAACAAACCCGCAAGCACTATGATACATACAATGCTTTATTGGAGATTAAAGAATTGATGCTAAAGGAAATTTCTCTGTTGAACTCAATTTGTTTGCAGGTGAAGTTTCTAGAAGTACTTTGTCTTTTGTTCTGCTTGTATCATATTAGTTGCTGGATTTCAGTTAAAGGCATCTGCTTATCTTCTTACATTTAACATCTATGCAAGTAAGTCTCTGTCTTTGACAGATGCCAGATCAGCCTAAGCTGTTTCAGTAACGTGTTGAAGAACTGTCTTATTCGATATATCCTTCTGATTCTGCTTCTACATGCTAAGGTTGAGGGATTGTTGAGTTGCTACCTAAGACAAGTGTTAGATTCCTTTAAATTACTGGAGTATATTACTACATGGGATATGCGGAAGTCAGAAGTTTAGAGTAGCATTCAAAAATTTCCAGAATATGTTTGCAATTCAACATCAAATACTAGTTCCATTCTGCATTTGGATTTAGTGAGGGGAAATGTTTATTTTTAATTCTGAGAGAATAATTAGATGTTGAACTTTATGGAAACGGCATGATTCAAAAGCAACAGTGGAATCTTGAATTGATGAAAACAGATCTCATACGTGTAGAGTAGCCATGGAGAATTAGTTTCTGCATGATAAAGTATATATCCTTCCTTGACTTGGTAATATTCGATTCAAGAATCAGATAAGAGTTGATCGAGAATCCAATGGAAGGAAGGTAGTGAGCAATTTTCTATTCATATATTCTTGCCATAATTGGTAATGATTAATTTTATTCAAGTCTGCACCTAGCTTAATGTTGTCTTATTCTCACATTTGGTCACGAAGGATCCACAGGTTGGACGTCTGAGATAGCAATTAGATTTAGTTCTTTTGAAGTTTTTAATGCATTTAATGCTAATATTCATACTTTCAGGAAGTAGAAATGCACTTACTTTCTTTTAGATGTTTGGCTTTTTCATATAAACATTATATCTTGGAAGTTTCTTACTAAAGGGAGTGTTTGCAAACTCTAAAATAAAGTGATTTTCAGCTTCTACCTGGAAAAATAGTTATATTATTAAGATAGAAGCCCAGAATCACTTTTTCTTTTTTAGAGTTTGCAAACACTCCCCAAAACTGTGTTTATAATAGTTCTGCTCTTTTCATAACATGTGAGTTGTGATGATGGATGCTGCTCACATTTACAAAATAGCGTAACATGCTGCGTCATTTCTTGCAGTTTCAAAATGCTATTACTAGTGCTGATGGGAGGATAAAACTCATCAATTCCCTGGAAGGAATTTTAAATGGAACTCAACAGGTATTCATATCCTACCTTTCTGCATAAGTGCAAATATTTAAAAATTTGTTGAATGATGGCATTTCCTTTTCAACACTAAATTCATCGTCCCTAGAGTACTGTTCGTTAGCAATCCCTGTCTTTCCATCTGTACGTGTCACTATAGATTTTATAAAGAAGTTTAGGGATAATTACAAAAAAACTACCTCTGAGATATTAACTCTAAGATTTAATATTATTGTAGAAAACATCCAGTTATCTTTTAAAATTACCAAAATCCCCTTGAGGTATCACAAATACCCCAGTTTGTGTTTGTTTTACAAATTACCCCCTCAATAGGTGCAATTTGTAAAATAAAAACATATATTAAGGGTGTATTTGTAATTTTGAAAGATAACGGAGGTAGTGATTCGTAATTCTCCCAAGAACCTTATGAACAATTTACTTATGCTCTAATTCAGAAACTTGAGAGAGTGGAACTGACACAGCAATCAGAACAAAAGTTGTATGATAGTGTTAAAGGGAAATATGCAGCTGCAATTTCAGAGCAAAGACAGAGCTCTTCTCTCTTGAAACTTTTCCAGGTACAATAATGCTATAATTTTAAATTGAGGAAATTACACTAAACCCCCGGACTATTCGCGTTTTCACGCTTTGCCATATAAACTATTCTTTGTGACACTTTACTTTCATATGTAATTTTTTGCACTTTGCCCTATATGGATAGTTTTACCCCTAAAGTTTTGTTTTTCTTAGAATAATGGAAATATTCAGTTACTTCTACCATATCAAACCCATGATGCTTCCATATAAAAATTTAATAGTCCCTTAAATTCATATCTTATTTAATTGGTATGTAACCGTATATTAGTTTTAGTCAACTAGCGACGCAAACTTATAATTCGTCGCCAATATTAAATTTTTGAGCGATGAATAGATACTTTTTGTTGCTAATGAAAAATTAAAATTTTATAAAAATAAATTTTAGTGTTTTAAAAGAAAATTCCGTTAAAATTTGCAGCAATTAATATTACTTTTTCGTCACTAAAGTTTAAATAAAAGAAAAACTAATTAATTAGATAGCGGCCAAATAAATCCATTCGCGGCACATATTTTTAATAGTATCAGCAGTTTCATCAGAAAAGTTTTTCTAAAAAGAAATTAATATTATGTAAAACAAAGATACATCATTTTTAGAGCATAAAAGCGGGAGTTTTTTTTTCCTATCAATGTCTCCCGCTTTTCTCACCAATGTATCTCTATGGCATCTCTTATATCAGGCGACTGCTAATGTGAAAAAAAAAAATTCAAATAACGTAAAAATTTCGCTTCAATTTTCACTTTTTGGTATTGTTGGCAAAAAATATCGTGACGCCTGTTAAGGTTGGTTGTGGTTTATAGTCGTAAAACTATGTGTGGTTGCACTATGAGGAACAACATCAAAATCGGTTAGAAATACCCGACTATAATCCAATCGAACAAGTTATGAGGATTATTAATTGTTTATATGGAAGCATGATGAGTATGATATAATCGTAATGGACTCTTACTATTATTCTAAGAAAAAAACAAAACTTTAGGGGTAAAACTGTTCATATAAGGCAAAGTACCAAAAAAAAATACATAATTCATGGTAAAATGTCACAAAGAATAGTTTATATGGCAGAACGCGAATACTATAGCGGATTTAGTGTAATTTCCTCTTTTAAATTTTACCAAAACTAATCGAGTTATATCAGTTGTAGTCTTTCTTGTCTTCTAGAATCTAATGTGGAGCAGTACAAAATTGGAAACTAAACATTGTCTTATATAAGTCACCATTTTTTGTCTGATGCGGAATTTTTGTCATTATGAATATAGCTTTATCCTTAGCGTATAGCAATTTAGAGGGTGTTTGGCGGAAGAGCTTATAAACTCTATAAAAATGTTTGGAAATTTTCTAACAAAGATCATATAAACTCCCAAAATAAGAGCTTATGAACTTATAAGCTATTTTCTATTAAAGTTGGGGAATCCCATCTTATTTTCAAAATAAAATCTTATTTAAGACTTTGACCATTTTTAATTACAAAACTGTCATTAAATCATCTTATTTTATCAAACACTTAAACAACTTATATTCAAAATAAGATTTAACCTCTAAAAAAAACATCTTATAAGATCTAGGAGCTTATAAGATGCTTCAAATAAGCTCCATGAAACACCCTCTTAATATTCAGTATTATTCACTCTTTGAGCACTGTGTTTTGCCAAATCTGAAGTTATTCTTTTGTTTTATTTTGCTGAATTTCTTCCTTCACTTGAATGTCTGCAGAAGTTCTAAATTTTGTTATAATTGTCATATGTTAGTTCTCACATATAAAGATTTATAATCGACATGCTTATGCTACATCCTTATAATTCCAGGAAGAATGTGCAAGGAACGAGAGGCTTCGGGCACAGATACATGAATATTGACCTTGTACCTGAAAAAGAATTAAAAAACACAAATTTTATTAATTTTAAATCTGTTTCCTCTGTATTTCGTTTTTGTCTGCCTTATATATTTTCGGATGGGATCTTTTATACCAAAATGGTGATTCCTCTCCTATTACACACGCATGGATCACGTGTACCATGATTCACACATAAATTCCGGTTTTTATTAGAGTGACAATGAGTTGGGGCGGAGCCGGCCCAATCCGACGACCCCAACAAACCAAGTCGTAAAATAGGCAAATTTAAGTAGTCCGTACTTCTTGTGGCCCATCCAGGGGCATAATGCCAACCTACAACTGGTTATCCCTAGCCCAAATTTTTTCTCCTATTTTCCCTAGCTCAATTATTTTTTCCCCAAAAACACATAATTTTTTTTTCATTTTTTTTTCCACATAAAAAACGGGACAAAAAAAGAATTTGGGGTCTTGGCCCCTCTAGCTACGCCCCGGCCCATCCCCAACATGTGTATTTTTGGTCGGGTTGTTCGGTCCTGTCGGGTTTCGGGTTAATTAAGTGGCCAAAGTAGGCAATATCCTTTTCCTAAGGCCCTAAAAATAAAGCCACCCAACCTGTATGTGGGACTTGTCCGGTAGACCCATCGGGCCAAACCAATTTTGTTAAGGCAAGTGATATTATTATTATTGTTATTATTATTATTGATTGTGGAATCAAGATTCTTTGATTTATGATGGTATATAACAACCCTAATGCAGCCAAATAAGTCCATAGCCAAGTAGAGATGCCCCCACCCAAATAATCAGAATAAACAGTAATTAATGATGTTTGAATCTCCATTCTCAAAAAAAAAAAAAAAAAAAAAAAAAGAGATTGAATCTCACATCAATCCAAATCTTTTTGAAATCGAATTTTTAAAATTATATTATTAATAATATCAGAATGATAAAATATTTTCATAAATATAGATTTCACATGGACCACACAAATAAGAACAAGAGTATAAAACCTTGATCTTGAAATTTGTCCTACCCAAAATTGGCAAATGCCAGTTGATTTCATGTTCATTGGTGGTATACAAGAAATTGCACATGCTGACATTCAATCTTGTCACCCCGTGGGAAATTTCATCTTTTTCTTTGTCTTTTCTCTTCAATAGTTTCGTTGAGTGAAGACAAAGCTAAAAGTGATTAATCTTGGACATATTATCATGACAAGACGCGAGTAATTTATTCAATTTTAGTACGTAATTGCTATTAAATTAAATCCCATGGCTTCCCACTATGTCTGTTGTTATTATTGATTGTTATTTTTATATTCCCATTGTGGCTAAGAATGAATTAATGAAATAGAAAAACACAGACGTAATTCGTAACGTCATTCTTAGGTTGTTTTATCTGAAATATAATAAGAAAGTTCAATCTCAATAACAATGCTCATAAATTAGTACGTAATATACTACAACTCTTAATAGACTTCCCAATCACCATTAACATTCTATTTAATATTTTTACTTTTAACAAGAAAAATAACCATTACCACCAGTCATTTGGCCTAGTGGTATCACTCCCTCTAATGTGTGGGAGGTCAGATATTCTATCCCAAGTTGGAGTGTGTGTGCGTTGTATGTGCGTAACCTCAAAAAAAAAAAAAAAAAATAACCATTACCTTTGAAGTCCAATAGGATGGCAATTTGGCCCGACCGGCCCCACACCAAACGGCCTGGCCCGGCCAGTGACCCGCGACAGGCGGGGGCGGGTGTAGGTATCGCCTCTGCCCGTAGCCGTTGGGTACCCGCCTCGGCCCACCCCGCCTAATAACTTAATTTTTTTTAAATATATGTAATATATGTTTTACATCCGTATTATATATGATAATGTAATTCTTATGCACTTAATATTTTATTTTATTTTTTATATATAAATATTGATAATGACAATTTTTATAAATAACATGGATTTATAAGACAGAGTATAAGATACAAATTTTTATTAATAATATAAAATACAAGATAAAAAAACTTCTTATAACAAATAAAATTTCATTCGACATGGGACGAATCGACCCGCCCCATAACCCGTGGCGGGTCAACTTCCCTGCTTCGTGATGTGGAATTTGTTTCTAATTTTAAGTACCCAGTAGGACCAAATTTCCGATTCCACTTCTACAATCACTATATTATTCATTAAGCCAATTATCAAATAGTTTCCATTTGAAGAAAAAAGAGTGTCCATATATATAACTCAAACTTTCGATTACATAATACACACACACACATATACTCTATCTTAATCAAGAAAAAATATTTGATTGTAATTTTTCGTGACCACACTTGTCATAATTTAGTACACATGCGTACTTAACAAAACTATATATACATCACATTAAAGAATACATCAAAGAAGAAATCCAACAATCTTGCTACAAATGAGTTCAAAGAATACTTGGCAACCTCATCTCAATTAAGCACAACTATTCAAAGACTTTCTTATTACGACATTCTTTTTTCCCATAGATTTGATTTTTCAAAATAAATCAACACAATAATCAACAAAAAAATCAAACCCTAAGCAAAGAAATAGCCTTCTCAAGATGCTTGTTCTTCAAACCAATATAATCCTTCACTGTCACGGGGCGAAAACACGGTAACGAAAGCCCGGAGAGTGGTGCAACCGTAGAATCAGCTGGAGGGCCATAGAAATAGGCAATGGAAAACCTATGGTTGGTTTCGTTTGGAACGACACGATGATACACCGTGGGAAAACGAGCGTTGGACAAAATGTGCATGAGATCACCAATGTTGACAACTAGTGCCCCTGATATTGGAGGGACTGAAATCCATCCTTTGCCATCTTGGAAAATTTGGAGGCCATTTGTGTGATTTTGATGAAGGATTGTTAGAAGCAATGAGTCTGTGTGAGGGGCTAAGCCGATGGCTCGGTTAGGGTTTGGGCAGCTAGGGTATGAATTTAGCTGCAATGCACCCTCACCCTCGGATTGGAAAAGAGAATTATTTGTTGGATCAATTATGTTTTCTTGATTTTCATCATTTTCATCTACTCCCAATGCTTTGAGGATGATGAGCAAGATTTTGTAGGCTAATGATTTCATTTTTTTCTGATAATTGTCCATTGCATCACTGCACAAAAAAAAAAAAAAAATTAAAGTGTGATTATATGTATAAATTGTTATTGGTGGTCACTAGGGAGGTGTCTAAATTACTCGAACGTGGCAGCAGCCAGCATGCATATGTGCTATACAATTAATACAAGCGATGCAACACAAAATTGTAATATAATAACAATAATCTTTAAAAAGTCATATATTTTTCGAAAATTGATTACTTTCATTTCAAAGGAAAAATATATAAAAAAGAAAGAGTAGAATATTTATATAAGTTTATAAAATAAAGTAAAAGCATATATAGTATTTTCTGACCAAGTAGTGCCAAACTAGTTAAGGTTGAATGATTATGCGCTAATTAGTATATTCTTAAACCCGAGGCACCTAACTCCGAAAACAAGGGAAACAATATTGTTAAGTCCGAATCTCGAGAGACTAAAAAACGTTAAACATGCATGTATATATCCCCAATCATTAAGGTTGCCTTGCGGATCCAATCATTCAAATTTAGTAAAATACTTTACCTGGAAATTATTTCAAATTTTCGCCATCCAAATCTTTTAACTCAGTATTTTGTATATTTTTCTTACTGTCATTTCTTTTAAAATATACTTAGATAACCCCAAGAAAAGGAAAGAAAAATATAGAAATTGAATAAATTAAAGCAACAGTTATACTTATTTTTACATAAACTAGTGCATATATGGCCTTACCAAAACTCCTCATAGTGATGGGGCCAAAGTTGCTTAGCATGCTCAACCGCAGACCCCATGATGGTGAACCCTTCATGCCACATTAACTTGTTAAAAAACGGCGATATCCGAGCCACCCCATACCCGGTCGCTCCGCTAGGCGAACGCAACGCCTTAAGTTTCCGGTCAGCCGGAAGTCCAAACAGCCGCCGGGCATGCGCCTCCACGTCATCAACAAGACTCAACGGAACTTGATGGTTCGTCACTTGAAACATTCCCCACTTTTGGCATGCGTTTCCCACGAGCTCCACTACGTTCGGAGCCGTTAGGTCAATAACTGGAACGACACATGGTTCGTTCTCACGTATCTGACATACGCGTATATCATCTGTCCGAATCCATGCATGGGACTCGGGCAGATCATGGATCGTCTCGAAATCGAGAGGGATAATGTGTTGGGGTAGGAGATGAGTGTCCCTATAGGATTCCGAGAGAGATGTTGCCATTTGTGTGAAACTTAATTAGGTTTGAGAATTGGGAAACCTTTTTTTATATAGTGGTAATGGGTCAAAATAATCACTTTTCTAATGAAAAAATGAAAAGTAGCAATCTTTTGAATACAAATATTTTTAGCCATTTTGGCATAACAAAAACATTCATACCTTACCATTTTCTTTGATATTTGGTCTATTTCTCTCTTTTTCACTTATCTCTCTATATCCTCTTACTCTTTCTTTCAAACTTTTTAAAAATATCGAATTTGTATTTTTATTTTTATATATACAATATGGGAGTTGAATTGTAGATATCAAAAAGAGGATTAATTTGATATATTATACATGGAAAAAGATTTGAAAGAAAAGTTACATGAATTCTAAGATTTTTGAGAGAAAACAAAATAATTGGGTTATAAAAAGTGAGAGTAATGGATGCCAAATTATGGAATCGATGTCAAATTATGATAACTCGATGTCAAATTACATGAATTCGAACTCGATGTTACGGTAAATCGACGCACGCCAAGTTATGATATGCCAAATTATAGTAACTCGATGCCAAGTTAGATGGATGTCCTGTCTTAGAAAAAAGAAATTGAGGTTTTTTACGTAAACAAATGACTAAAAATACGTGTTTTAAAAAAAAAAAGCTAAAAAGAACATTTTGACATTATAGGCGGTGCTTTGTTCTATGTCGATTTTTGTTTTTTTTTTTTTGGTCTTGATCTTGCTAATTAAGTAAGTGTGGTTGTGACAAAGTTAAATACAGTTTGAAGATATTAGCATTTGATTTTTCATTTTGGATTTGTTTTACACGTGGTATTGGGCGGCTGTATGGACTGAGTGTTGTCCTCAAGTGATTTTGGAATTTTTGTTGGCTGTCGTGGCGCACGTTTGGTGGGGGTATTTGCACCCCACTTTTGGTGTTCCTACATCAACATATATAATCATTTAAATACAATATGTAACACAAGAACTTTTCCTCAAAAAAAAAAAAAACAAGAGCTTTATTATGGCCATATCTATTATAAAATTTAAAAAAAAATCTAGAATACTCAGAAATATCTAATCGGTGGCAGCGAGGAAATTGCAATTTTGGACCCATAAAAATGAGATCAAGTACTTTTAGTCCTATAATTTGTAATTTTGGTCTCATTTGATTTTTTTTTAGCACATTTATTCTCATACGATTCAAAAGTTGCAGTTTTAATCCCAAAACTAACGAAAAACTTAACTGACCGTAACTCTATTCCTACGGGACCAAAAATGCATCTATCCAAAAATTAATAAAGAAAAAGAAAAAAAAGTATTTGAAAAATCTAAAAATTATCTAACAATAGTGAAAATTGTTTCAATAACATTTAAAATTATTGCAATTTATTAAAAAAAGTTATAAAAAATCCAAAAACTATTTTAAAATCTGAAATTTGAAATATAAAAATATGATAATTAGTTTAAAAATATTGAAGATATTTTAAAATTCAAAAATTACAAAAGATTAAATATGAAAATTGTTAAAAAAACTATACATTGTTTTAAACATTTGAAATTTATTTAAAATATTTTAAAATTCTAAAATAAAAAAGCTCAAAATTGTTTTCAATAAGTTATTTTTAAAACTAAACGATGTTTTAAAAATCTGAATTTTGTTTAGAAAAATAAAAGTTGTGTTAAAAATCTGACAAATACTTCAAATATTAAGAATGAATTCAATGGGAAATTATTTAAAATATAGAAATTTGTCTAAAAATGTCCGGGATGGATTAAAATATAGAAGACTTTTTGGAGAGTTTGGTGCTCTTCAAGTATGGGCGTCAATTTGTGACACGACACGATAACCCGACACGAACCTAACATGAATTTAGCAGCTACATATACAACCCTTAACAAGTTCGGGTCGGACACGGTTAACACATAAAATAAAATAAGGTCAAAGTCAAATTCGCCAGTCGACACGATTGACCTATGTAACCCATTTAATTTTACAGTGATATTTTATTTTAATATTTTGTGATGTTTTAGTTGGTTATATAATGATGTGAAAATTATTAAATGTATTTTTTTAATATTTTAATATTTAATGTTTTTTTATTTGTAATTTCAATTTTTTCTGTTTTTTTTATTTTTTTCGTGTCAAGTTTAAATTAAACAGGTTTTTCGTGTCGTACCGGGTTACCCGTGTTATAAACGGATCGTGTTCGGGTTGTGTATCTTGACACAAATAATTAAACGGGTCGGGTTCGGGTCAGACCTGTTATACTTGTGTAAAAACACAACCCGCGAACACGAAATACGACACGATTGACACCCCTATCTTCAAGTCAGAAGATTGTGGAAAACTTCATTGGTGCCGTTATAAGAAGAGTGTGGTACACTTCAAGGTGAAGTTGTAATAGTTTTGGTAACTATTAATAAAATTCTATTTTTTTTTAAAATCCATCCCGGAGATACTGGGGTGGTAGAGGATTAGGCCCTAGGTAGGTTGAACCTCCATATATCATCGGTGTTGTTTATTTTCCGTATTTATATTCTTGCTATTATCTTCACATTCGAAAAAGAGGGCTAAATTGAGAAAATGTGCATAATCTATTCACCCCCCCTCTAGATTATCGTAGCCACTTGGACTTACAAATGGTATCAAAGCCAAATTCTTTGGCAAGCTCGTTCCATATCGCGAGTAAAAAGGAAAGATCCATGGCTACGAATGAGAGTTATCTTCCAACCGGTGCTTCATTCAATAGACCGCCTCTCTTCGACTCCAACAATTATGCATTTTGGAAAGATAGGAGTGCTTCTTACAAGGTCGCGGGTTCGATATTTGGAACACGGTTATAAACGGAGTATTGTAGGTCCCAAGGGGTGTGAGTAAGGTTTAGAAGGGGGGTTGAATAAATTTTACCAAATTTTTGATTTAGTCTTTTTAAAGAAATTACAGAGTTAACACAAACATCTAAGTCCTTGAGGGGCTAAGTTGGTTATTCAGCAGAGTTAGCCACTCAACAGACTCGATAGAGCTATTGATAGAATAACTCAACTGTTTAACCTAAAACTTAACTTGGCTGTATTGGTTTTATCAGCGGAAGACTTAACACCCTTTGATTTGATTTAAACTTGATTTTAACACTTGATTTTAACACTTAGTTATTAATCAGTTTGGATAGCAAATATGTTTATCAGCACATATAAGGTAAGTATGCAGAAATATAAATGTGCTGAAAAATAAATGACACAGTTAATTTTATAGAGGTTCGATGATGGGGTAATTCTTTTAATCCTCTCTTCTCCAACTCCTGAAGGAATCCACTAAGTAATGATCAGTTCACAAAGTGGTTCTCAGTCTAGAGACAAGTCTTGATCACACAACTGACTTGCTCCTTCGACTCAGTCTAGAGATGCCTTGGTCACACAACTGGCTTCTCTTCTGACTCAGCTTCTTCACAGGGCAGATGCCTTGCTACTTCAGCTCACTTTCTCAAGTTTCTTGGATTTGATCACGAAGCCCTCCAATAACTTGATACTGGTTCGACCTTGAACCTTCCAACAATCTATCTTGGAAAGTAGACCCCTTTTGATTCTTCAAAAGTTTTCTCCTCAATAGTTTGAAGTTGTCTTTCCTTCACAGCTTTGTGTTGGATTGATTTCCTTCGAGTTTCAGGCTTGAGGATTTTCTTGAATATCTTTGAGAATGTTTGCAAGTTACAGTTTGAATATTGCTTGCTTGTTCGTGGTTCAGGTAATCAAGGTCACCTTTTCTCAATGAAATTCCTCAGCCATTTATAGTGAACTTTCAAAAATCTGCCAGTTGAAGAGATAAGCTGATTTTCAAAAGACACTAGTGTTCGTTGGCTTGTCTTTTCTTGGTCTTCAATCTTGAGATGTAGACTCTATCCTCATATTAAATGAATGTTCAAATTTTTCGTGTTCGACACGAGGTGCAGTGCTTCCCACTGGTTTATTCCTTTTGCAAGCTTCTGGGACGAGCACTTTAAGACCTGGCAGCATGGAAGTATTACTTATTTAAGTAATGTTCTTGACTTCTGTGCAACGGATTCCTTTCAGTTGACTTCTCTTGGTTGCTGCCTATTTCCCCAGGTGACTTGAGTCTGCTCCAATCATTTGAAGACTCAACTGTCACTTTCAACTTGTGACTTGGCTTCTTGAGATGACTTAGACTGACACTTCACACAGCTGTTCCTCAGCTGATACATCTTCAGTCAAGTTCTTGATCTTCCTTCTTGGCCATACTCAGCTGTTCCACAACAGAGTCTTCACATCAGTATTCAGTTGACCTCTTGTATTTCCAGGCTTAGCTGACTTGACTCAACTTTTCCAGCCCTTTCTATTACAATGAAAATTACAAGGAAAATGGGGTGCCAACTTTCTAGTTTAAGTTTTACATGGCATTCATCAAAATCTATAAAATAAATTTCCCAATAATTTCCCCATTTTTGATGATGCCAAAACTTAAAAACATTAAACATGTAAACAACAAAGATACATACAGACAATGCAGTAACAAAGAATGTATGCGTAGAATCAATCATTTTATTGATCATAACATTCTTGTCCTTTACACAACTGTTTACAAAGTGCATCAAAGCATACTCATATCTAAGCAAATTACAGACATCTATGCTAGGATACAAATATAAAGAGAGAAATTACAAAATACTTTACTGAATATACAGATGACTTACACAAAAATGTATTTATAAGAGTAAAATACATGAAGGGTTCGCAACAACACTTCATCGCCTTCGCTGCCTCCTTCTTTCCTCTTCAGCTCTGTCATCATCAGCTCTCTTTCTTTTTCTTTCATCTTCAGCTGCTTTCTTCTTTTCATAAGCTCTCTTCGCAGCAGTATCTTTTCGCTTCCTTTCTTCTCATTGCTGGTCTTGTCTTCTATTTTCCTCTTCTAGTCTTTTCACATATTCAGCATTCTTCCTAGCCACTTCCAGATTAGCTACTTTATCATACCCAACCCAATAGATCATTCCCTTCTTTCCAGGATCTACATATTCAAATTTTGGGTAGTGGTCTGGGTCAAAACCTCTTCCTCCACCACTCCTTCCTCCTCCTCCGGTGTATATCAGATTTGTTTGCAATTTGAATGGTCGCTGCAGTAGTCTCGCCGCTTTATCGCCTTCTTTCGCACAACTTAAGACCCTTCTCCCGATGATCCTGTGCTTGGGGCTACGACATCTTCCGGAAATAGCCTTGGATTCGAGCGTCTTAAATTCTTCAATTGATCTTGCTCGATCCGTCATCCGGAATAGCGTCTTGATCCTTCCCTCGCTAATGCCACCGAATTGTTTCATCACTGCTTCAATGCGGGCATCCGTCTTTTTATCGAACTCTAGTTGATCTGCTTCTACAATCTTTCTTTTCTCTGACATGGGCACAACAGAGTGTTCGATCGGCAGAGTCACTGGAAGTTTGCCGATTATCGAGGCTATGACATGACCTATTTGGGTATTAGCAATCATTAACGCGCTTCTTGAATGTTCCCCTCACCGCTTTTCCTTCTTCTTCTCTCACCGCTTCTTCTTCTTTCAAATTCCTTAGGTACTCCTCTTCCCCCCTTTTTGGCATCATCAAAGGAGAGAGGAACCCCAGGAAACATGCCTGCGAGCATGAAGTCGAGTTTGCCGAGCCGAGTTCTCGCTTGAGTCTCTGCGGCATATCTTTGTCAAATTAACGAGTGGCTTTTGACTCTGCTGCCACCAGTTTCATTTCAGCCATGAGAAGGCTGAATTTCGCATTCATATTCTCCTCAAGACGCAAAATTTCTTTTCTATGGAATTCACGCAGAGCTCCATTTCTTGTGTGTGGAGGCATGCAATCTTTCCATATACGCCCATCCTCCGCTTCCATATCAACATTGTCAAGACTCCAAACAAGCATCTTATTGTACAATGCCTTGAAATAGCGAACTTGTTCGTATCGCATTACACTCTGCTGTTGACACCACTCCCTGATCTTTACCACTATCCCTCTCAAATCTGTTGTGAGGGTGGCATCTTTATTGTCCAGGCATAAATCTAGTGAGGCCTGGTGCCGTTCGATCTTCTCAATCTCTGCACAGATCTTCTTGAAGACTTCACGGATCTTAGCTGTCACACCTGATTCGGCTGTCGGCCATTCAGCATCAAAATCAAAGTTTGGTGGCACAATAGAGTCGGTAGGGATGACATGATCTTCTCGGATCGTGAACGTCGTCGCTTCTTTAGCGGTCTCTTCCTCCAGCTTAGGCAAATTTCGATCGAAAAAGGAAAATAATTGCTCAAAAGTATCATCTCGCACATAAGGGATTGAAATTGTGGTCTGTGCCTGTGATGTTTCTGTTGAGTTTCGATCTTCTTGCTTGTGGGAGCTCACGAATGACATGGGTACAACTGGGCCTTGTTGAGTGGGTTGGCCAGCGGACTGAGCCTCATCTGTCTTAACAGCTTCTTCGGCCTCAGTGGATTTTTCTAAGTGAAGTATCGGGTCCTCGGCTGCAACATCAATGTCATCGGATGATGATGAAACCTGGGGACTTGGTTCATCATCAAAGTTGAATGTTTGACGAGCAACTTTGAAACTCGATTGACGACTGTCATGGGAGAACATCCTCAGCTGGGTCCTTTTGTTGTGCAACTGGTGTGGACTCAGCTTCATCTTCAGACCTGTTAAGTTGGTATTTTACCAACTTATTTGAGTATTTTAGATTAGAATTTGGTTTTATTTTGGGTGTTTTTAGAGTCTTTAGAGTCCAATTTATTTCAAATAGTGTCGATGAAGAGTCACTACAGATTTGGTAGCCGAGAAATGAAGAAAACAATGAAAAACGGCGCGAAGAAAGAAGAAATCGCGTTTGAAAAAAGAAAAATCGCACTTTGACCCAAGTACGGGCATTTCCATCATGCTCGGGCGGAAGAAATTGACGATCTTGCGGCTGGCCAAGCCGCAGCCCAGCGGTCAATGTGTGCGGACGTTTTGGGCGCCCTTGCCGGGTGGAATTTCAATCTAGCTTACCTACTCCCTTTCTTGGATTTTTGTGGCATATAAATACTAGCCTTGGGGCTTGAAATTGGGGATCTTGGAACCCTTGGGAGGAGAATAAAACAGCTACAAGACAAGGAAGAAGGATTTGGGCATCTTGAGAAGAATTTGGAGAAAGATTTGGAGGCTTCTATCATCTAGAAATAGAGAAGATCCTCTACTCTTGTTCTTATTTTGTTGCTTTCTTCATATCTTGTAAGATGTATTATTGTATTTTCATGTATTCATTTTCTTTAATCATGAGCTAAACTCTATAATTCTAGAGGAATGATGTAATCTATGTTTGAACTTATGTTTTGAGATTGTGGTTTGTCAATCTAGATCTATCAATTTATTTGTGCTATTTGGATCTATTGCTTCTAAATTACTTGATCAATAATTTAGATTGTTTGGTGTATTTGATTTGACACTCCAGAAAGGTAATTGAATACATGACCTTGAATAGCATAACCTAGGATTTCATAGAATTGAGAGATTTGTGAATCCTTTGAAGTCTTTTATCAAGATTCATAGTTTTTATTGAGATTTTAATTGGTGATTTTTATAGAGATATTGATTTCCCAATTGAATCTAAAATCATTTGGCACTTGAGAGAGGGAATGATTATTGTAGAAATCTTGACTTATAAATTGGTAATTGATGATTGATAAACCATATTGACAACATAAGGGATAACTAGATTCATCATACCTCTAGAATTCATTTAATCATTTGGATAAACTCATTGATATTTTCATATTCTTGATTTATTTTTAGTAGTTTTAGTATAATCAACTCCATCATATATTGAATTTCTAAATAAAGTTAGACTACTATATTATAGTACTTAGTAATAATTCGATAATTATTCCCTGTGGATTCGACAACCTTACTACTCTATATTAAAACTTGACACCGTACACTTGCGGTTAGAAAAAAAATCTCTAACAAGACCCCATAAATTATATGTCAGGATTTTCCTGGGAGTCACTAATCTCCTTCTCAGATTCAGCACTATGAACATGAGGGATGTTCTGAGCTTCTTGAGCTTTACCCAGGGAGGTCTCAACTTCTCTTGGGCCTTCAATACCTCCAGCAGTCTCAATCAGAGAGGCCTTTCTACATTCCCTTCGATCGTTGTAAAATGCCTCAGGGTCTTGGTCCGTGGCATCCGAAGGAGTCTCAATCCTTGGATTGCACTTTCACCGCCTGCAGTGTTAACTCCCGGCATTTCCATCCTGTGCCTCGTTTGCAAATTGTGAAGGTGCCATCACCTTTCAAGGCGGTGACACTTCACCGGGGGAGCACTAATCGTTCGAAGCCAAATGTCAATGTCAATCTGTGGTTCTATCTCGATTTCCTCTTTGCCTCCTTTCTTCAATAAGGAGTCATCTGGGAAAGCCTCCGACCCTGCAGTCAAGTGGAGTGAGTTTCCCCTCGACACCAGTGAGTTGAAATCATGATGGGGTCACTCTTATCTCCATACTCACCTTTCCATTGAGTGCTCGGCCATTGGGGCGGTGGTAAAACACGTTGATGAGGGGTTGGCTCAACTTGGGTGCCCAAATTCCCGCCTCATTGCCAATTCCTTGGACCCATCTTCCGAAAGTACTTCAGGATGTAGATGCTGATGTATGTGGCGGTTTGTTGCACTACTCCCAAAGGGTCTATCTGAGAGAGATTGTGAGGACTCTCCCCGGTCCTTCAAACATTTGTTGCTCATGCATCATCCTCGGATTCCCCGCAGCTTGCCGCATGTCTAACTTCTCTCAAGCGAAGAACGGGATCCATGTCTTCATCACTCTCTTAGAGCACATCCGGATGAGGGTGAGTGTGTTCTTTCAGAGTTCCAGAAAGTTTTATTACATATCTTGGCTTTCTCGAGAGCTTCTGCTTTCTCAGATGCTTTAGCTTGATCCTTCTCCTTGAAGATTTGTAGTATATTCAGGCAGTTATCTTCATCAAGAGCCTAAAACACAATGTTGACGCCGAGAAATTGGAACAATTCCTCCTCTTCTTCGATAAACTCGGGCGTTCAAACCGCACCCTTTGGCTTAGCTTCCACGCCCATTCACATAGATTTACAATAATGTATCGGGTATACGGAGAATACATGATGACATCATCATCGTCATCTCCTTCCTTTTCTCGGATGGAAGGCAAGATGCTCTTCACGCACTTCTTCACCTTCATATCGTTCGAAAGTGGGAGAGACAACTTTTTCAAATCAAGGTCGCTTGTCTCAATCAAACTTAAGGGTTATCCTCGTTGTCCTCTCCATTAACTGGGTCTTCGTAGCCTCTGTCGATCACCTCGAGACTTGGCGGTTTCATCTATGATATCGGGAGATCGCACTTCCTAAGAGTCGCAAGCTCGATGCTTTTTCCAAATTGAGTGGCTGATTTAGCTTTTGTCTTTTCACGCTCAAAGCTTGATGATCCTTCTTTTTGGGTCTAACTAGAGCCGCTTCCCGGCTTTTGAGGTCCTTTTCTTGCGTATGGCGGAGAAGGGATTTGAGGTTCTTTTTCACCTCGGCCGCAGTGGGACAGAGACACGATCGCTCGGGCCGGGGGTGCATCCTGTTTCTTTGCTGCAGGGGCAGCCTTCTTCTTCGCAGCTGCAGGGGCAACTTTCTTCTTGGGAGGAGAAGTAATAGTTGTGTCCTCGGGGTCAGCTGATTCCCCCTCACTTGTGTTTGCCCTCTTCGCGTGGGCTCTCTTTTGGGCTCCTGAGAGATTGGCCCTGAACATCCTTTTATTTACATGGAAAGGTTTTCCATATTGAAGGGGAATGCCCTTCACTTCCATCAGATGGCCAATCACCGCGCCATAACCGAGAGATCCTCCAAAGGATCTGTCTTCCTTGTATGATTTATTTTCAACGTTCTGGCAGAGTCTGTTGTACACGAACTCAGCCCAGTTGACTTTTTTGCCCTGCATGATCATAGCCATAATGGTTAGCTTAGTCTTTGACAGTTGGTTGAAGCTGCCAAACTTCATGTCTACACACTTAGAGACGACATCCATCAACTTGTGATAGTCGTCCTTTAGCAATTTCTTCTCAGCTGTGTAGACCACCTTAGCAGCACACTCTGGTTTGGCTACCTCTTTCCATGCAAATCCAAGTCAACATCGACCTTCATAAATCTCATTCATGCCCTCGAGGCGACAAACAAACAATTGCTCGCAAGGTCCTTAGTCATTATCATTATGTCCTTGCGGTGGACAGAGGACTTGATTCCCTCGTCCTGCACCTCCGCATTCACGTAGAACTGCACCACCTCTTCAAGGTAGGTGTGCGAATACTCCAAAGTCAGAAAATCCTTAAGATCGGACTTTTCCAACATTTTTGCAATCTTCTTCACTAGGGTTTCATCCGAACCCTGCTTCACCATGCCTTCAAAATCCACGGACGATCCAGAGTGGATTTGCTTCGATAACTTGACAAAATCAAAGAGAGAAAAGAGCTTGTTTTCCTTTGGTAGAAGACGAACAATTTTCGAGTGAGAGAGAATGCTGGAGAAATTAGTATATAAGGGTTATGAAATGACAGGTTTTTGATTTTTGAAATTTGATCAAGATCATCAGCTCAGATTTAGCACGTCAAACCGCATTTAATTCCTCACATTTAATGCGGCAGTATTTATATCCAATCATATGTTTACTATGCAGCTTTTGACTGTACCCGTTATTATTGGCTGACGTCATCCTCAAAAACATTACCGCTCATTTAAAACGACTGCGTTTTTGTCACTTAGCTCATAAATGACTCAGCTTATCTCAAAAATGGCTTGACTCTTCTTCTCTCTTTTCATTAAGTGACTCAGCTGTCAGCTAACTCGATACATCTGACTTTCCGATATGGCTGTTTCACTTGGCTGATGTGAAAAACTTGTTCACTTCTCACTTTCTATCTTTCATCTCTTCTAATTGTGTCTTCTGAGTGTTAACTCAGCTCAATTAACCCTAGTTCATTCTTAAGCTCTTCAAATCTTGATTCACATAAGGGCTTGGTGAATATGTCACTAATCGCTTATCGCTTGAGATATATTCCAAAGTGATGTCTTTCTTTTCAACGTGATCTCTTATAAAATGATATCGACATCAATGTGCTTTGTTCTTGAATGCAACACGATTACGAGTGATTGCAATAGCACTTGTGTTATCACACATAATTGGAATCTCTTTTCTTCAATTTCATAATCTCTCGATTCTTTGTTTCATCCACAATACTTGGGCACAACAAATGCCCGTAGCTATGTACTGCTTAATTTGTGGATGTGGCTATTGAGTTTTGCTTACTTACTAAACCATGAAACCAATCTATTTCCAAGCATTTGACATGTACCTGAAGTACTTTTCCTGTCAACTCTACATCCAGTATAGTCTGAGTCAGAGTAACCAATAAGCTTGAATCTACCTTCCTTTAGATACTGTTAGTCCAAGTGGCTACGATAATCTAGAGGGGGGTGAATAGATTATGCCGATTTTTCGCAAATCGCCCTCGTTTTTGAATCAACAAGTAAATGACAAGAATGTAAATGCGGAAATTAAACAACACTCATTGATTTATGGAGGTTCAACCCACCTAGGGCCTAATCCTCTACCACCTCAGTATCTCCGGGATGGATTTCAAAAAGAAAAAAAGATTTTATTAATTACCACAATTAATACAACACCTTGAGGATCACCATAATCCTCTTACAACACCTTCAAGGAGATTACCACAATCTTCCTTCACCACCTTTCAAGAGTACCACACTCTTCAAACACCTATCACCTAGATCACCCAAGTGTATTCTTACCACAAGAATACTCACAAGGATGTCTTGTGTTGAATGATGACCAAAATTCAAGATTACAACTCTATAAAACCAATACAAAGATTGAGTGCATGTGTAATCAAGAATCAAAAAGCCTAGACCTCAAAGATGTGCAAGTGAAAGTACTTAGGCTATTACAACAAGAATGTAAAAATGAAAGCTTGAGAATTTGCAGATTTCTTGTTGTGTATTTTGCTTGTATGTGTTGTATCTTGTGTCTTCAATTCATCCTCTATTTATAGGGAAGTCTTCACCAACATAGGCTCCCAACATAGGCTCCTTCCTCTTCACTTTTATCTACAAAAAGAGGATCACAAGATGTAGAAATATTATACAAAAATGAAAAGTAAATCTTGCTGATAAGGATTGCAACAGTTGGAATTTTTGCTGTCAAAAATACCATAGGGCGACCAGTTGCCCTGTAATAAGATTTCGAACGTTTTGAAAAAATAGTGCGATCCAGGTATGGGTCGAAGGGGGGTCGATCGGTCGATAGGGGGTGCGACCGGTCGCCCTGGGGTGCGACTGGTCGGCCCCCTGCTTGAACGGTCCCCCTGCTCCAATTTTCAAGTCCAGTATGTTTTGTTTCGTGTTTTCTTTTCTTCAGGTACCGGTCGATATTTTGGGCGACTGGTTGACCTCCAAATTGAAATGTTGTCCGATTTTTTTCAAAAATAAACCTCAAGAAATAATCCAAAAAATTAGTAAAAACATTTTAAATCACTTGGGAGTATTTGGACAACATTTATAAACATAGTTTTGGTGTAAAAACCAATTTAAACAAAACCATCAAAAGTGTTGTCCATTTTTATCGAAAAATAAATTCTAAGAAATACTCCAAAAATTAGCAAAAATATTTTAAATCATTTAGGAGTATTTGGACAACATTTATTAACATTGTTTTGGTATAAAAACTCATTTAAACATAATCATCAAAATCTTCATAGAAACATTTATCTAACAAACTCCCCCTTTTTGATAATTACAAACCAAAACAATTTTAGGAAGTTAATTTTAAAACAAAACAAATTTTCTGGTCTAAAACATCATTCCATTATAAGCAAGATTCATCATAAGTACAAACATACAAGGATAGGAGCAAAGATTTTTCAAAATCATTTTTGCACAAGCTCCCCCTATCAATATGCATATCAAGAACAAGTATACAAGCAAACAATTCAACGCTAAAAGCTTAGCTTTTACAACTTAAGCTTGAATATCATGAGCTTATAAGCTCCCCCTGTCACAAAGGCATCATTAGTCAAGTATAAAAGTCCATAATACATCACATGGACCAAGTATAATCCATAGCTTTTGGCTCTTAAGAGCTTTAGCTTATAGCTTTTCTTGCGAGCTTATTTATGCTTCTTAGAGCTTATGAGCATTTTTCTTGTTTCTCCCCCTTTGGAATCATCAAAAATAATGTTAGCACGATAAAAACATCATACAATTATATCAAAGTGCGCAATTTTATAGATTTATCGAGCATATTGAGCATTTAAGCTTAAATACCGAATAAAAGGGAAGAATTGCTCATTTGATTTGTAAAAGTTCATTTGATTGATAAAACATGATCTCTATAAACTTATAAGATTTTTCAAATCAAGAGAATCATGTAGGTGATGAGTTTTTCATTGAAACATTTTGTCGAACACTTGGCGTGCATTGAATAAAACAAGAGAAATATAACGCCTTTGTGATTCGTTTAAGCCAAAACTTTTCATCACCAATTTCAATACAACAATATTCATTCATCATCAATCATCATAAACAACATATTAATACAAGAATTTTAACAAGATATCAATATACAAGCACATTCTCAAGGGTTCAACCCAATTGAGATTAAAAGGAGAAATTCTTACCATCTAATCGGTAAAGATGAACAATGATGATGATAAACGAGCCTCATGAAGTCCAAAATATAAAATGTATGCAATAAAACAAATTTGAAGTGAAATTTGTGTGAAAAGTGCGTAGGGGACGAAAAATGAACACAAAGGACCAAAAATGATGAAACTGAGAACAAAAACGTTTTTATCCAAACTTTTGCTGAGGTCGACCGGTTGGGGGGGTGGGCGATCGGTCGACATCATGGGCGAGCAGTCGGCCTTTCCCCAAACAACCCAGTGGTTCTTTCTGTTTTCCAAAATCCGAATTTTCAACCACAAATCCGATTTTTCGCCCCTAAGTTTTAAAAAAGTGCAAAATGCAAACGTAAACCTCATTCAATACGCATTATGCCTAACTGAGCTCGTATTGACGCAAAAGTCTCGGAAGATAGGATATCTCAATTTTTTGTTTTGAAACATAATCCCTTAAAAAATGATGTCGAATCTCAATATGTTTAGTACGGTTATGATGAACCGGGTTTTGAGCAATATTTATAGCGGATATATTATCACAAAAGATAGGAACACTATCAAAAGAACACTTATAATCCGCTAAAGTTTGTTTCATCCAAAGAAGTTGTGTACAACAAAATGCCATGAAATATATTCGGCCCCGCCGTTGAAAGTGAAACACAATTTTGTTTCTTTGAAAACCAAGAAATTAGGCAATCACCTAGAAATTGACATGATCCGGAAGTACTTTTCCGATCATCAATATTTCCCGCATAATCCGAATCACTATAACCTTTAAGAGAAAAATTTTCATTCTTTGGATAGAATAAACCATATTGAATAGTGCCTTTCAAATATCAAAAAATCCTTTTAACGACACTCATATGAGATTCTTTGGGATTGCTTTGAAAACGAGCACATAGGCATAAGGCATGAAGAATATCCGGTCTACTTGCGGTTAAATAAAATAAACTACCAATCATACCTCGATACTTGGATTCATCAACCGGTTTGCCTTTTTCATCTTTGTCAATCTTGACGTTTGTTGCCATTGGGGTAGAGATTCTTCTTTCCTTCTTCAATGCCAAATTTCTTCAAAAGCTCCTTTGTATATTTTGATTGAGAAATATAAATTCCTTCTTGGCATTGCTTAATTTGAAGTCCAAGGAAGAAGTTGAGCTCCCCCATCATACTCATTTCAAATTCACCTTGCATTAACTTACAAAATTTCTTGCACAAGGATTCATTAGTAGCACCAAAAATAATATCATCAACATAAATTTGCACTAATAAGCAATCTTGCCCTTTTTCAAAAACAAAGAGAGTAGTATCAACTTTACCTCTTGTAAAATCATTTTGCAAAAGAAAAGAGCTAAGTCTATCATACCATGCACGGGGTGCTTGTTTCAAACCATACAAGGCCTTTTTAAGTCTATAAATATCATTAGGCCTAGAAACATTTTCAAACCCCGGAGGTTGTTTTACATAGACTTCTTGAATAATACCATTTAAAAATGCGGATTTTACATCCATTTGATAAAGCTTGAAATTTTTAAAACAAGAATAGGCAAGTAAAATACGAATTTTCTAAACGTGCTACGGTGCAAATGTTTCATCATAATCAATACCTTCTTCTTGACATTAACCTTGAGCTACTAACCTTGCTTTGTTTCGAACAATATTGCCTTGGTCATCGACCTTATTCCGAAATACCCATTTTGTACCAATAATGGTTTGAGATGGAGGACAAGGTACTAATTCCCATACATCATTCCTTTCAAATTGATTCAACTCCTCTTGCATTTCTAAAAACCAATCCTCATCTTCAATGGCTTCCTTAGCATTTTTAGGCTCTTTTTGAGATATAAGAGCTTTCTTGGCAAATTTTCCTCGAGTCATTACTTTATCAAGGGGATCACCAATAATAAGATCGTTTGGGTGATCTCCCTTAAATTTCAATGCTACGGGAAGATTCGAAGTATCACCTTTATCTTCTTGAGGAACATTTGAGCTTGAAGGTTGATCATTTTGAGTTTCATTTTGAACAATGGGTTCAATAATATCATCTTCATCACTTTCATCATTGGGTATCCTTTCAACACCCGAAGCTTCATTGAATTTGACATGGATGGATTCTTCAACAACCCCACTAGTCTTATTGTAAACCCGATATGCTTTGCTCTTGGTTGAATACTCCATAAATATTCCTTCATCGACCTTAGGATCAGGTTTGTCTAATTGATCCTTAGTATTCAAAATAAAACATTTACATCCAAATATTTTGAAATAACTAATATTTGGAGTTCTTCCTTTCCAAAGCTCATATGGAGTTTTATTCATTTTAGGACGAATATAAACTCGATTAATGACATAGCAAGCGGTACTTACGGCTTCGGCCCAAAAATATTTTGGAAGTGAAAATTCATTTAGCATGGACCGACTCATTTCTTGAAGTGTCCGATTCTTCCTTTCGGCTACTCCATTTTGTTGAGGTGTCCTTGGAGCCAAAAAATTATGACTATATCTCTTGGTTTCACAAAAGACTCTAAATTCGCCGTCAAATTCTCCACCTCGAATAGACTTAATAGTATCTTCCTTTTCATTTTCAATAAGTCTACACAACTTAACAAACTCATTAACGGCATCGCTTTTATTTGTAAGAAATAGAGCCCAAGTATATCTAGAAAAATCATCAACTATAACAAAAGTGTAATGTTTTCCACTTAGACTTGCCGTACCAATATCCCCATACAAATCAAGATGAAGCATTTGTAGGGGTTTAGTAGTGGAAATTTCATTTTTGGGCTTAAAACTACTCTTAACTAATTTGTTCTTTTGACAAGTGTCACATAAGCCAAGATTTTCAAAATTTAATTTGGGTAGTCCTTTTACATGTTGGTTTTTGTAAATAGTTTGCAAATTTTTGTATCGAATATGCCCAAGTCGCCTATGCCATAAACTAGTTAAATCATTATTGGCGAGAAGACAAGAAACATTTTGACTAACCAAATCACTTGTACAAATTTTGTAAAGATTGCTTTTTCTAATTGCTTCACAAATAATTTTATCATTTTTGGAAATAAGGCATTTTTCTTTATTAAAAACAACATTATAATTTGAATCACAAAGTTGGCTAACACTTATCAAATTGAACTTAAGCCCTTCTACTAAAAGAACATTACTAAGAGAGAAAGAAGAGTTACCAATTTCTCCATTTCCAAGAATTCTTCCTTTGCCATTGCCGAAAAATGACCATACCCTCTTCTTGGAGCTTGATGTTGGTAAAAGTTCTCTCTTTCGGTCATATGGCGTGAACATCCGCTGTCCACGAGCCATTTTGAATCTTCCATTGTTGTTATAGCCCCTATAACCTACAAAAGGAATTATTTTTAGGTACCCTATAATTTTGGGGTCCATGGGGTTAGCCTTGAGACCTTTAGGTCTCCAATAATAGCTAAAATTATTCTTCAATTTACAATTGCTACCATAGTGTCCATTTTTACCACAATAAAAACAAGTAATAATACGAGGACTACTAGCACGTACAAAGGTTGGACCTTGGTCTTTTTTCTTAAAAGCATTTTGAAAAGGTTTGTAACCAAGTCCTAACTTAGAATGCTCACCTCTTTGTGCATCTAAAATTTTTGTGACTTTATCCGTACTTAAATTGAATCGATGCACATCCTTTTTCAAATTTTCAATATCATTTGTGAGCGTTTGTTTTTCGGTTTCAAGAGTACGGACCATAGTAAGAGTAATAGCATGAGCCTTATCAAGAGAATCATAGGAAGTAAATAATTTATCTTTTTCTAGTTTAAGCTCTTTATGCTCCTTTTTCAAATTCTTGTATTTAACAATCAAATTTTGAAACTCATTTTGCAATTCATCAAAATCACATTGTAATTCATCAACTAGGGAAGAAGATGAAGCATTAGAGCGTACCTCGGTATTTTCATCGTCTATGGCCATAAGACCATGTTTGGATTCTACTTCCTCGTCGGTTGTTTCAAGTAATTCATCCCAAGTTTTGACGTCCGCATTTAACGCCTTCTTTTTTTCGGAAAAGGCTTTTTCTTCTTTTTGTTCCTCTTCCGCTAATTTTGGGCAATCGGCTATGTAGTGCCCGATTTTCCGCATTTGAAACAAGAATTGTCTCTTGGATTTCTTGCTTTATTTTTGTTTACAAATTTTGCAAATTTTCTAACAAGAGCCGCCGTTTCTTCATCATCCTCATCACTAGCATAATAAACATTATTAGAAGAAGATGCTAAGGCCTTTAATAAATAAGGAGGTTCCCAATGAGCTCATCAAACTTGAGTGTCTCAAGATTTTGAGCTTCGTGATTGCCGTCACCTTTTCGGACCATGAGCCGGGGAAGGGCATTTAAGACTTTGGTCACCTTATCTTCTTCGGAGATAACCTTTCCAAGAGCCACAAGAGGATTGACAATGTTGTCAAGCCTTTCCACCATTTTTGATATGCTTTCACCATCATGCATATTGAAATTTTCAAAGTCTTTCACAAGCATTGTTTTTCTTGCTTGCTTCACTTTCTTTGTGCCCTCATAAATGATTTCTAATTTTTCCCAAACTTCATGGGCCGACTGTATGCCTCTTATGTGATTATATTCAGTGGCGGTAAGAGAACAATGTAAAATGTTTAAGGCCTTACCGTTTAGAGAGAAAGCCTTCTTGTCATTTTCATCGTATTCCTTGAACGGCTTGGGAGTCGTGGTACCATCCTCCAATTTTGTTGTTGGTTGAGCAACTCCTTCAACGACCACATTCCAAATATCAAATCCGCACCCTTGTAGAAAGCACTCCATGCGGTCTTTCCAAAATGCGTAGTTGTTGGCGTCGAATAGTGGTGGCTTGTTGGTGGAGGCGCCGGTGGTGAGATAAGCTTCATTCGTAGCCATGGATCTTTCCTTTTTACTCGGAACGAGCTAGCCAAAGAGTTTGGCTCTGATACCACTTGTTAGTCCAAGTGGCTACGATAATCTAGAGGGGGGTGAATAGATTATGCCGATTTTTCGCAAATCGCCCTCTTTTTTGAATCAACAACTAAATGACAAGAATGTAAATGCGGAAATTAAACAACACTCGTTGATTTATAGAGGTTCAACCCACCTAGGGCCTAATCCTCTACCACCCCAGTATCTCCGAGATGGATTTCAAAAAGAAAAAAAGATTTTATTAATTACCACAATTAATACAACACCTTGAGGATCACCACAATCCTCTTACAACACCTTCAAGGAGATTACCGCAATCTTCCTTCACCACCTTTGAAGAGTACCACACTCTTCAAACACCTATCACCTAGATCACCCAAGTGTATTCTTACCACAAGAATACTCACAAGGATGTCTTGTGTTGAATGATGACCAAAATTCAAGATTACAACTCTATAAAACCAATACAAAGATTGAGTGCAGGTGTAATCAAGAATCAAAAAGCCTAGACCTCAAAGATGTTCAAGTGAAAGTACTTAGGCTATTACAACAAGAATGTAAAAATGAAAGCTTGAGAATTTGCAGATTTCTTGTTGTGTATTTTGCTTGTATGTGTTGTATCTTGTGTCTTCAATTCATCCTCTATTTATAGGGAAGTCTTCACCAACATAGGCTCTAACATAGGCTCCTTCCTCTTCACTTTTGTCTACAAAAAGGATCACAAGATGTAGAAATATTGTACAAAATTGAAAAGTAAATCTTCTTTGATAAGGATTGCAACGGTTGGAATTTTTTTAAAAAAATACCATAGGAGACCGGTTGCCACTGTAATAAGATTTCGAACATTTTGAAAAAATAGTGCGATCCAGGTATGGGTCGAAGGGGGTCGACCGTCGACAGTGGGTGCGACGGTCGCTTGGGGCGTGCGACCGGCCCCCGCTGACCGTCCCCGCTCCAATTTTCAAGTCCAGTATGTTTTGTTTCGTGTTTTCTTTTCTTTAGGTACCGATCGATATTTTGGGCGACCGGTTGACCTCCAAATTGAAATGTTGTCCGATTTTTTTCAAAAATAAACCTCAAGAAATAATCCAAAAAATTAGTAAAAACATTTTAAATCACTTGGGAGTATTTGGACAACATTTATAAACATAGTTTTGGTGTAAAAACCAATTTAAACAAAACCATCAAAAGTGTTGTCCATTTTTATCGAAAATAAATTCTAAGAAATACTCCAAAAATTAGCAAAAACATTTTAAATCATTTAGGAGTATTTGGACAACATTTATTAACATTGTTTTGGTATAAAAACTCATTTAAACATAATCATCAAAATCTTGATAAAAACATTTATCTAACAGATACCATAAGCCAACTTCCTGGCATCCCTTCAAATATCTTAGGATTCTCTTAGCTATAGTCATGTGGCTCTCCTTTGGTGCAGATTGAAATCTTGCGCATACACCTACTGCAAAGGTGATGTCTGGTATGCTGGTATCTTTGGTATTAAGAGAGCAATGATCCAATAAGTGCTCTGTATCTTGTTTGATCTACAACTTTACCATCTTCATCCATGTACATCTTGACTGATGTGTTCATTGGTATTTTCACAGAAGACTTCTCTTCCATACCAAATTTCTTCATTAAATCTCCGGTGTACTTTGTTTGACTTATGAAAGTTCCATCCTTCAATTGCTTAACTTGAAGTCCTAGGAAGAAATTCAGCTATCCCATCATGCTCATTTCAAATTTGCCTTGCATGAGGGTTGAGAACTTATCACACAGCTCTTTATTTGTGGATCCAAAAATGATATCATCCACATATATTTGAACAAGCAGTATACTCTCTCCATCTTGAATTCTGAAGAGTGTTCAGTCCAATTTGCCTTTGGTGAATCCATTATCAGTTAGAAATTGAGATAATGTATCATACCATGCTCTTGGTGCCTGTTTCAATTCATACAATGCTTTCTTGAGCTTGTACACCTTATCACCAATGGTCTTCTGCTCAAAACCTGGAGGTTGTTCAACATAGACTTCTTCCTCCAAAAGTCCATTTAAGAATCCATTTTTCACATTCATTTGATATACAGTGAAGTTCTTGTGAGCAACATAGGCAAGAAACATCCTTATTGCTTCTAATCTTGCAACATGAGCAAATGTTTTATCAAAATCTATTCCCTCTTCTTGGCAATACCCTTTGGCTACCAATCTTGCTTTGTTTCTTACCACAGATCCTTCCTCATTCATCTTGTTTCTGAAAACCCATTTTGTGCCAATAACATTTTGATGGGTTGGTCTATGCACCAATTCCCATACTTTGTTCCTTTCAAACTGATTCAGCTCTTCTTGCATGGCTTGAATGCAATGTGTATCATCCAGTGCTTGAGACACATCTTTTGGCTCTATTTGGGAAATAAAACAAGTGAACATTGCTTCTTGCTGAGCTCTGGATCTGGTTCTTACACCATCTCTAACATCTCCAATGACTAGCTCTGGTGGATGGTCTCTCAGCCATCTCACATCAGATTGAAGCAAATCAACTGGGTTCAGCTGTCTCGCAGCTGTGTTGTCTTGAGCAGCTCTTTCATCATCATTCAGCTGCAGACTTTCCAGCTGTCTTTGAGATTCAGCTATCTCATCTTCATCTTGGCTGATTACTCTTACTTCAGCTTCAACATAAGGACTCTTCTGCATAGTTGGCTGATTCAGCTTATCAGCTAACTCATCAATGTCTTCTCCATTCACATTGGGTTCATCAAAAACCACATGAATAGACTCTTCTGTGACCATAGTCCTCTTGTTTAGCACTCTATAGACTTTGCTCTCAGTTGTATCCCAAAAAGATACCTTCTTCAGCTTTAGCATCAAAAGCCTTTAGATTATCCTTGCCATTGTTGTGGATGAAGCATTTACATCCAAATATTCTAAAACGTGCAACATTTGGCGTTCTCCCAGTCCATATCTCATATGGAGTTTTGGTTAATTGCCTGTGTATCATGCATCTATTTTGAGTATAGCATGCAGTATTGATGGCTTCAGCCCAAAATCTCTTAAGCGATCCGGCTTCAGCTAACATGGTCCTTGCAGCTTTCTTTGAGAGTTCTTTTCTCCTTTCAGCTACTCCATTCTGCTTTGTGGAGTTCTTGTTGCGATAACTCATGAGCAATACCATTTTCAACACAATCTTGAGTTATTATTCCATTGACAAACTCAGTTCCTCTATCAGACCTTATTTTTATAATGGTTTGACTCTTTTCATTTTGAACTATTTTCATCAGTTGTGGTAACTTTTGCAAGGTTTCCTTCTTTTTGCACATGAAAATTGTCCATGTATATCTTGAATAGTCATCTACCACCACTAAGGTGTATTTCTTTCCACTTATCTTTGGGTTCAATCGGACCAAATAAATCCATATGCAAATGATGCAATATCCTTGTTAAAGAAGGACTAGGCTTCTCCTTGAATGAAGATTTGATTTGCTTTCCCATCTGGCATGCATCACATACACTTTCCTTCTTGTACACTGAATATGGCAATCCTTCCACAAGATGACTCCTTACAAGCTTGTTGATTGTCTTAAAGTTCAGATGACTCAGCTTCTTGTGCCACAGCCAACTTGATTCAACTGTGCTTTTTGCTAGCAGGCAGGTGCTTGGTGTAGCAATAGACCAATCTACCACATACATATTCTTCTGTCTTGATCCATGCAACACTATTTCATTTGATTCAGCATTCTTAATCTGGCATACTCCCATATTGAATCCAACATTGTAGCCCTTGTCACAGAGTTGGCTGATGCTTAACAGGTTGAAGTTGAGGCCTTCAACATAAGCAACATCAGTGATCTATAATCCATTCTTCTTGATGGATCCAGTGCCTTTGATTTCCCCTGGAGCTTCATTTTCTCCAAATATAACTTTTGCACCTCTAATCTCCTTGAATCTTGACATATTTTTCTTGTTTCCTGTCATATGTCTGGAACAACCACTATCCATGTACCAGGTTCCTTGGCACTCAGCTGTTCCTTGAGCCTGCAATCAAGGAAATTAGTTTTCAGGTACCCATACTTGCCTGGGTCCTGAGGGGTTAGTGCTGTAAGATGATCCAACGAACCTATAGCCAAATAACTTGACTCTAAGAGGTTTCCATCTATCTGTGCCATAATCATAATTCACTTTGGCAAATTGTTTGGGAGCTTTAGGTTCATACAACTGTCTCTTTTGTCTATATGTCTGTGTGTGTGTTTTAGCAATTGCCTTCTTTGGGTTGTTGTGATATTTTTGGGTGTAGTGCCTGGGTGCATATGTGTGCTGATAATAGCTCTTTTGCCTTTGGAATGACCTTTGCTGAGGTCTAGGTCTTTGCTATATAGGCTTGTATTCCATCGGTCTTTGCTGATTTTTCACATTATTCCAATCAGCTTGGCTTGGGTAGTTTCTACCATTTCCATCATATGTGTTTCTTTGATAAAACTTCTGGGGTTTTGGTAGCTCTGTTTATTCTTCACAGTACTTTCTATTTGGAGTTCTTTGAGGAACTCTATGGATTTCTTTTTCACTTTGTCCTCTCAAAGATACTCAGTGTCTTTTTTCCTTTCCCTTTGTATCCAAGGCCGTTTGTTTGTGATTGTGCTTTGGGATGAATGTGGGGTGCAACATTTGGTGTTTTGGGTTTTTGAGCTGCTTCATTACTCAAGATCTTTTTCCAAAATCACTATAGGAGTTTGACTGCACAAAGGAATTGAATCACTGTCTTATCTCCACATTCTTTTTGACTCATGATAAGGTCATCCAATGATTTGGATGCCTTTGCGAATGAAGCAATTATATTTTTAAGATCATTTTCTCTCTTTTCTATAACAGCTATCTCTGCTATTAGTTTGGCATTTTCAGCCTTCAGCTCTTTGTTCTCATTAGCTATGTGACTTAGAGTACTTAGCTCCTTAGTCACCGTGAGTTTTGGCTTTTGAGCTGGCTGTTTTCCTCATTTATAATTGTGTATGAGGATTTTATGTGCTCAAAGTCTTCCATCATTTTGCCTAATGAATCATAAAGATCAGTGGGTGATGAAGTGTGTGTGTCACAATCACTATCACTTGAATCTGAATGAGATGAGTTAGAGTGTACCTCATCTTCTTGTCCGGTTGATCTTGTTCTTTAGCCATAAGACGGATCATTGCTTCTTCTTCGAATCACTTGAGTAGTCGACACTACTCTCGAGTCTCCGTCGCTTCTTTAGACTTAGCTGTCTCGTGATCTCGGCACCAACATGGCTTTCTTCTTTTCCTATCTTCTTTCTCTGAAGACTTTTCTTTCTTCTTCATTCCTATCTTCCCTTGACTTAGAAGGGGCTAAATGTCTCCTGGAGGTTTCACCCTTGTTTCTTTTATATTTCTTATTGAAGAACTTGTTGAACCTTTTAACCATCAGGGCAATCTCCTCCTGGTTTATGGCTTCCTTGACCTCAGTTCTCTTTCCATCATTGACTATAATTGCAGCTGTCTTAGGTACAACTATCTCCTCTTGCTCTTTTCTTCTCAGCTCAAACTCATAAGCTTTGAGATCTGAGAACAACTCATGATTGGATATTGTTGTGAGGTTAATTGAATGTCTCAGGGCCATGACCTTCATTTCCCATTCAGCTGGGAGGCTTCTCAGAATCTTCATACACATTTCCTTTTGTGTATATTCTTTCCCAAGTGCTGATCGCTCATTTGTGATTTCAGTGAATCTGGCATCCAGCTGATCCAAGGTTTCACCTGCAAGCATTTTGAAATTTTCAAATTTTTGTACAGCTACAGACAATTTATTTTCTTTAATTTGCTCAGATCCTTCACAAATTAAAGTTAATTTATCCTGATTTCTTTTGCAAGAGATTTGACTTTATTGAACATTGCTTTGTCCAATGTCTTGTAGAGAATGTCCTTGGCCACATTATCCAAGTTGTATCTCTTTTGTCATCATTGGTCCACTCAGTCCTTGGCTTTTCAACCATGGTTGGTCTGTCTTCATCTGCTTCTGCTACTACAACTGCTATTCTTACAACTGTGTTCACCTTAAGTATTTGACCGCCCATCCTCTATCACTAGCCACATTTCATCATATAAAGCAGATAGATGAGTCTGCATACGAATTTTCCAGTCATCAAATTCCTCAACAAGTGAACATAGGAATGCGTGTCAGATTTGCTTCCATGATAATAACTTTTGCTAAGAATGAAAGATTTTGAAAATACAAGTGTTAAAAATCTTTTAGAAAAGATAGAGATCTAGTTCGAAACTGATGCGGAAGGCTCAATGAACCAACCGCTCTAATACCACTTGCAGTCCCAAGAGGTGTGAGTAAGGTTTAGAAGGGGGTTGAATAAACCTTACCAAATTTTTGATTTAGTCTTTTAAAGAAATTCTGAGTTAACACAGCGCTTAAGTCCTTGAGGGACATCTAAGTTGGTTATTCAAATAGAGTTAGCCACTCAACATGACTTTCGATAGAGTTTGTTGATAGAATAACTCGCTTGTTTAACCTAAAACTTAACTCGTCAGTATTGGTTTTATCAACAAGACTTAACACCCTTTGATTTGATTGAAACTTGTTTTAACACTTGATTTTAGCACTTAGTTATTAATCAGTTTGGATAACAAATATGTTTATCAGCAGATATAAGGTAAGTATGCAGAAATATAAATGTGCTGAAAAATAAATGACAGTTAATTTTATAGAGGTTCGAAGATGAGGTAATTCTTCTAATCCTCTCTTCTCCAACTCCTGGAGGAATCCACTAAGTAATGATCAGTTCAAAAAGTGGTTCACAGTCTAGAGACAAGTGTTGATCACACAGCTGACTTGCTCCTTCGACTCAGTCTAGAGATGCATTGGTCACACAGCTGGTTTCTCTTCCGACTCAGCTTCTTCACAGGGCAGCTGCCTTGCTACTTCAGCTCACTTTCTCAAGCTTCTTGGATTTGATCATGAAGCCCTCCAATAACTTGATACTGGTTCGACCTTGAACCTTCCAACAATCTATCTTGGAAAGTAGACCCCTTTTGATTCTTCAAAAGTTTTCTCTTCAACAGTTTGAAGTTGTCTTTCCTTCACAGCTTTGTGTTGGATTGATTTTCTTCGAGTTTCAGGCTTGAGGATTTTCTTGAATATCTTTGAGAATATTTGCAGGTTACAGTTTGAATATTGCTTGCTTGTTCGTGGTTTAGGTAATCAAGGTCACTTTTTCTCAATGAAATTCCTCAGCCTTTTATAGTGAACTTTCAAAAATCTGCCCGTTGAAGAGATAAGCTGATTTTCAAAAGACACTAGTGTTCGTTGGCTCGTCTTTTCTTGGTCTTCAATCTTGAGATGTAGACCTTTTCTCGTATTAAATGAATGTTCAGCTTTTCAGGTTCTGACACGAGGTGCAGTGCTTCCCATTGGTTTATTCCTTTTGCACGCTTTTGGGACGAGCACTTTAAGACCTAGAAGCATGGAAGTATTACTTATTTAAGTAATGTTCTTGACTTCTGTGCAACGGATTCCTTTCAGTTGACTTCTCTTGGTTGTTGCTTATTTCCCAGGTGACTTCAGTCTGCTCCAATCATTTGAAGACTCAATTGTCACTTTCAACTTGTGACTTGGCTTATTGAGATGACTTTGACTGACACTTCACACACTTCTCACCGATACATCTTCAGATCAAGTTCTTGATCTTCCTTCTTGGCCATACTCAAATTCCACAAAGTGGAGTCTTCACTTGATCTTGATTGACTTCTTGTATTTCCAGGCTTAGTGACTTGACTCACTTTTCCATTATCTATTACAATGAAAATTACAAGGAAAATAGGGTGCCAACTTTCTAGTTTAAGTTTTACATGGCATTCATCAAAATCTATAAAATAAATTTCCCAACAAGTATCCATCCCGATGAAGAAAAAGGAAGACGGAACTCAAATCCCGAAAGGTCTCAAGGAGTTTGATGATGAAGATAAGAAAATATTCTCCTTAAATGGTAAAGCTCTTAACATTCTTCATTGTCTCTTACCGCTACGAAATATAATCGTATTAGAAGTATTCGATCCGCTCATGATGTTTGGGAAAATTGGAAGTTATCTATAAAGGCACAAAGAAAGTGAAACAAGCTCGAAAGACCATGTTGGTCAAAGAGTTCGAAAATTTCACTATGAATATTGGTGAAAATATTTCCAAAATGATTGAAAGGCTTGACAATATTGTAAATCCTCTTGTTGCACTTGGAAAAATTATTTCCGAAGAGGATAAGGTCACAAAAGTTCTAAATGCTCTTCCCGCCTCTTGGTCCGAAAAAGTTACCGCTACTACGGAAGCTAAAAATTTAGAAACTCTAAATTTTGATGAGCTTATCGGCAATCTTCTCAACCGGGTATGGGATCAACTCCAAAAGGTCTTGCCTCAAAATCAAAAAATTATTATTCTAGTGATGAGGAAGATGAAGATGAAGATGAGGAACTTATTAGAAAATTTACAAAATTTGTAAATAAAATCAAGGAAAGAAAAACAAGAAACAATTCTTGTTTGAGATGCGGAAAACCCGGACACCATATTGCAAATTGTCCAAAAGAGAAAGAAGAAAAAAGAAAGAAAAAGCACTTTCATAAAGCCTGAAAGGCCAAAGCCGAACCAACAACATGGGATAAACTTCTTGCTACATCAGATGATGAGGAAGACGAGCAATGTCTAACAGGCATCAAAGAAGACAATGAGGTACGCTCTAACTCTTCTATTTCTTTTAGTAATGAATTGCATGGTGATTATGATGAATTGCAAAATGATTTTGATGAGCTTCAAAATGAATTCCAAAGCTTGCGCTTTAAATACAAAAATTTGAAAAAGGAATTCAACACTATGAAAAATGAAAAGGATAGTTTATATGAATCACTTTCTTGTGCTCACACTACCACACTTGATAAGGTTAGAAACTTTGAAAAAGAAAATAGTACTCTTGTTAAGGATATTGATTACATGAAAAAGGATATGTTAAAGTTCAACTTGAGTACCGATAAAATGACCAAAATTCTTGATGTTCAACGTTGTGATCATGTGAAACTAGGACTTGGTTATAAGCCTAATGCTATGAATGATATGAAAAAGAACCAAGTACCTATGCATGTTAATCACTATGCTTCTAGAACTATTACGTGTTTATATTGTGGTAAAAGTGGTCATACGGCAAATACTTGTTGGGCTAGAAATAGTTCTAATTATTATTAGAGACCTAAAAGTCTCAATGCTAATCCAAAAGGACCCAAATACTTGAGGGTACCACAAGATAATTTCATGTTAGGTACTCGGCGCAATAAAAGTCAAAGGAAATTCAACTCATCAAATAGACAACAAATATTCGCGCAATTTGATCAAAGGAGAAGACATTATCAACAAAGTCATTTTCCAAGAAGAAGGTACAATCAACAATGGGAAAGACATAACCATTGGCAATGGCGAAATTGGTAACTCTTATCCTCTTCTTGAATTATGTATTTTATAATTTTTGCACATGTTTATTCTTGTCTTCATTGTCTTAATTCCTTTTTAAAATGTTTCCTAAAAATGAGGTCTCAACTATATACTCTGGGTTTTTCAAAATTAAAAAGGAGACCTTGAATAGATTTTCAATATGCACATGCTTTATCAAACTTTAGTTGATTCCTACAAAAAGCATAGTATGTGCTACTTGTCCAACTTCTATGATGTTTTATATCAATATTGTCTATATTATCCGATATTATTATGCTCTTGCGCAAGATGTTTTGTCAAGATTTTGCAGGAAATATTTTGGTATTAACAAATGATTGTAGACTAATCCTTGGGTATCTACATCATGATTTGTCAAATTTGAGAAAGGCATATTGGTTGACAAATAAAATCGAGGTATGTTCATTTTTTTTGTATTACTTGTTGGGAAATTTATTGTTTAGATTTTGATGAATGCCATGTAAAACTTAGACTAGAAAGTTGGCACCCCATTTTCTTTGTAATTTGTATTGTAATAGATAGGGTTGTTCGAGCTGAGTCAAGTCGCCTGCCCGGATATGCAAGAAGTTAATCAAGGCTAAAATGAAGACTCACTGTGAAGCACCGAGTATGGCAAGGAGAGAGAAGTCAAGAACTCGATCAAGGAGTAGCAACTATGATACATACGTGAGAAGTGTCGGTCAAGTCAACTCAAGACATCCAAGTCAAGTTGAAGTGACGGATGAGTCTTCCATGATTAGAGTCGACTCAAGTCACCTGGGAAAGTTAAGGAACTGCAATCAAGTCAAGACAATCGAAAAGAGTCCGTTGTACGTAAGTCAAGAAAGTTACTTAAATAAGTAATACTTCCATGTCAGTAATATTCTAAAGTGCTCACCCTTAAGCGTGCAAAAGGAATAAACCAATGGGAAGCATCGCACTGTGTCGCCTCGAAAGTCAAGGTTCATTTAATACGAGGTAATGTCAATTTCAAGGATCGCAACAAGACAAGCCAATGACCACTAGTGTCTTTTGAAATCAGCTTATCTCTTCAATGGGCGATTTTTGAAAAAGCACTGTAAAAGGCAGATGAATCAATTTGAGAAGAGGTGACCTTGCATACCTAAACCACGAACTTTCAAGTTATTATTTGAGTTGTAACTCGCAAAAATATTCTCAAGTTATTCAAGCAAATCCTCAAGCCTAAACTTTGAAGGAAATCGATCCAACACCAAGTCATGTGAAGGAAAGACAACCTCATACTTGTTGAAGAGGAAACTTTTGAAGAATCAAAAGGGGTCTACATTCCAAGGAGGATTGTAGAAAGGTTCAAGGTCGAACCAGTTTCAAGCTATTGGAGGGTTTCGTGATCAATTCCAAGAAGCTTGAGCAAGTGAGTCAGTAGCAAGGCAACGCCTGTGAAGAAGAAGTTCGAGCCGGACGAGAAGCCACCAGTGTGACCAAGGCATCTCCAGATCGAGTCCTAGAGGATCAAGTCACCGTGTGATCAAGACTTGCATCCTGGACCGATAACCACTTTGTACTCGATCAATACTTAGTGGATTCCTCCAGGAGTTGGAGAAGAGAGGATTAGAAGAATTACCCCATCTTCGAACCTCTATAAAATTTATTGTGTCATTTACATTTCAAAGATTTACTTATCGCATATTATTTAATATCTCACGATAATTTGCTACCCAATTGATATTTAACAAAGTGCTAAAACCAAGTATTAAAACAAACTTAAACCAAATTCAAGGGTGTTAAGTCTTCCATAAAATCTCATCACAACCAAGTTAAGTATTAGACTAAACAAATGAGTTATTCTATCAACAAACTTCGAGTCTGTTGAGTGGCTAACTCTATTTGGTTAACTAACTTAGTTGTCCATCAAGACATAGTTGTGAAATCAACTCAAACTTATTTAAAAGGACTAAATCGAAAAGTTGGTAAGGTTTATTCAACCCCCCTTATAAACCTTACTTACACCCCTTGGGACCTACATTACTCTAATAGACTTGATATTATTCATGCCTTATGCCCATGTGCTTGAATTAAAGGCAATCCCAAAAGAATCTCATTTAAGTGCCATTAAAAGAATTTTTCAATATTTGAAAGGCACTCTTTCTTAAGGCTTGTTTTATCCAATGCTTGAAAACATTCCTAATTTTTTGATAAAACATTTGGCATAATTGTTTTATATGGTTCTTCATAACCGAACCAACCATACTGAGATTCGATATTTTTTTGAGGGATTGCATTTCAAAATGATAAATTCAGATGTGCTTTATTTTATCTCAAGATTAACTCGCGGATACTTTTACAAATCCGTTAACCGCCGAGTCTTTTACCTCAATTCGAGCTTGTTTAGGCATAATGTATATTGAATGAGGCCTATGTTTGCATTTTGTACGTTTTTAAAACTTAGAGGTGAAAAATCAAATTTTTGGCTTAAAAATTCGGACAAAACCAAAAATTGGCTCCAGGGACCGGATGACCAAGGGGTCGACCGGTCGACCAGTGTGCTCGACCTGGCCGACCCCCTTGACCGTCCACCAGCATTTTCGAGAGATAAAAATAGTTTTTGTCCAATACTTAGCCATTTTTGCTCTACTTCTTCAAACTTGAACCCTTTGCAAATTTCACACACAATTCACTCAAAATGTTGTAATTCTTGTAAATTCTATATTTTGGATATCATATTGCTCGTATATCATCATTGTTGCTCGACTTCTCCGATCAATTGGTAAGTTTAATTCCCTTTTAATCTCAATTGGGTTGAACCCTTGAGAAAATGCTTATGTATGAATATTTTGATACATTATTGTATATTTGTGATGAGAATTTTGTATGATGATGGATTATGCTTGTAGAATTATGATTGGTGATCATTTTTTGGCCATGATTATTTTTACAAAGTTTATATACATCTTCGATTTTATGCTACGCACGCCAAGTGCTCGATAAAATATTTCAATGCAAATTTCATCACTTACATGACTCTCTCAGTTTCAAAAGTCTTATAATTTTATAGAGATCATGTTTTGTCAATCAAATGAGCTTGTACAAATCATCCTAACAAAGTTTCCCTTAACTCTTGGATATTTAAGCTTCATGTTCAATAGCTCGATAAATCGGTTCAATTGCGCACTTTGATATGAATATATGATGTTTTTATCGTGCTAACACTTTTTTTGATGATTCCAAAAGGGGAGAAACATGAAATAAGCTCATTAGCTCAAAAAAGCTAGAAAAAGCTCGCAGAAAAAGCTATAAGCCGTGGCTATTAAAAGCCAAAAATTGTGGATGTAACTTAGTCCGATGGATGTATTATGGACTATTATACTTGTCTTATGATTCTCTTTGACAGGGGGAGCTTCTAAGCTCATGATATTCAAGTTTCAATTGTAAAAGCTGACCTTTTAGCTTTTAATTATTGCTTCTACTTACTCTTGATTGTGCATGTTGATAGAGGAAACCTTTATAAAATATTTTTGAAAATGTTTTGCTCCTATCCTTGTGTTTATACTCTTGTTACTTGTTGCTTAAATCCTATAATTGATTTTTTTCTGAAAAAATGCGTTTCGTTTTAAAAATCGATCTCCTAAAATTATTTTGGTTTTTAATCATCAAAAAGGGGGAGTTTGTTAGTTAAATATTTTTATCATGATTTTGATGATTTTGTTTAAATGTGTTTTTACACCAAAATAATGTCTCCAAGTGTTGTCTAAATACTCCTAATCGTATTAAATTAGTTTTTGGAGTATTTTCTTGAGATTTATCTTTCGATTATTCAAATAATTTGTTTCGGGCGATATTAAAAGTGATTTTCATGTTTTAAATTATTTTTAACATTTACTGAATACCATCAAGGTAAAATGGTGCCCAAAAAACGAAGTCAGAATTTTTTCACGGACCAAAAACTCCCTGGAATAGGTTGACCGGTCGACCCCTAGGTCAACCGATGCCTAAAAGTTAAGATTTCCATTTTTCAGACAAATTCTCCAGGGATGGGTTGAACCCCGGGTCGACCGATCGACCCCCCCATCCGACCGGTCCACCACATGGGGTGACCCAAGGTTTTTGTTTCCCCTGCCTCTCTATCTCGAAGTTTTCTCATTCTGTAAAATAGCAGGGACATGTCGACCTCTTGGTCGACCTGTGTGGGACTCCAGCTCAACGGACTTATTTTTGAATTTTTGTATTGATCGACCGGTCGACCACATGGGTTGACCAGTATAAAATCAGACGATTTTTGAGCTTTTGGGAGACAACTTTTCCTATTTTTGTGAAGTTGATTTGTAACAGCTATATTGATGATTTAACTTGTATTTTTTTTTCAGATTTCACTCTCCAAGAGGAGCCTATCAATGTTCAATACATCTCCTATAAATAGAGAAAGATTTGGAGCAACAAATACAAGACAATACACTACAACACAACAAGAGACATATCAAGCAAATATTGTATTCTTCACTTTCAACATTCTTGTTGTAATAGCCTAAGTATTTCACTTTCACATCTTGAGGTCTAGGCTTGATTCTTGATTACACTTGCACTTCAAAGTTGTATACTTCCTTATTGAGTTGTAATTTTGAATTTGTATTCATCATTCAAACACAAGATATCCTTGTGAGTGTTCTTGTGGTAAGAGCACACTTGGGTGATCTTAGGTGTTGAAGAGTTTGGTACTCTTCATACGTGTAAGAAGATTGTGGTAGTCTTCTTGTGGAAGAGTTTGGTGCTCTTCGAGGTGTTGGAGAGTTTGGTGCTCTTCAAGTCGGAAGATTGTGGTAATCTTCATTGGTGCCGTTGTAAGAAGAGTGTAGTACTCTTTAAGGTGAAGTTGCTATAGTTTTGGTAACTATTAATAAAATTCTTTTGTTTTTTGAAATCCATCCCGGAGATACTGGGGTGGTAGAGGATTAGGTCCTAGTTGGGTTGAACCTCTATATATCGTCGTGTGTTGTTTATTTTCCGCATTTATATTCTTGCTATCATCTTCATATTCAAAAAAGAGGGCTAAATTGAGAAAATGGGCATAATCTATTCACCCCCCCTCTAGATTATCGTAGCCACTTGGACTTACAGGTGTTACCCTTTGAACCTTCCATTGTGAAAATATATTTACTTTACTAGTTGATCAGTAGATGCAATGTCTTTGAACTGTTCTGTCTTTTGTGTAAATGATGATATACCTCACACAAGATTCTTTTTAACATACTTCAGTTCTCATTGTTATGTTCATTCAGGGCCCTAAAGATACGTCTGGTTTTGCAAGAGGTTATAAGAATTGAACCTCACACAATTCTCTTCGAAGCGGCCCCACTTCTCTCTAACATATGTGATTTTTATTTAAGAGTAGCCCGCACTACTCAGCTCGGCTAACTGACACACAAGAATCATGAAAAGCAAATGCTTATCCTCTTCTTCCACGGGCTTCACTATTAAGGAATGGACGAGGAAAAATTCCCTCACAGTGATCTTAGAGTCTTTTTATAATTAGGTTGTCCCATTGAACCTAGATCTTATGATCTCCAGTCAACTAGGTTGGGTTTCCATTGTATCAACTCATTTTTATAGAGGCTTAAGTCCCATTTATCTTGATGATTTCACAACTAACTCTCGATTTAACCATTTGGTTAATGAATGCTCTAAACTATCATTTGACTTCACATAGTCAATAACGATAACACCAGTCGAGAGTAATTGTCTAATGGTATTGCTTCTAAGATGTATATGTCTAGACTTACCATTGTACATATTGTTCTGTGCCCTGCCAACCGCAGATTGAGTATCACAATGTATACAAATTACTAGCACAGGCTTTGGCCATCTTGGAACATCATCTGAGAAGTTTCAAAGCCATTCCACTTCTTCTCCACACTTGTCTAAAGCTATAAACTCAGACTTCATTGTGGATCAAGCTATAAATGTCTATCCAGAATATTTCCACGATATGGCTGCACCTCCGAAAGTGAATACAAATCCACTTGTAGACTTTGAGTTTTTAATAGCAGATATCCAATTTGCATCGTTGTATCCTTCAATACTACTAGGATAGCTTGTATAGTGCAGTCCAAAATCATGAGTGTATCTTAAATACCTTGGTATTCTCACTATACCTTATCCAGTGGTCATGTCTTGTATTACTCATGTATCTACTCAATTTACACATTATATAAGCAATGTCTGGTCTTGTACAACTCATTAAGTACATCAGACTTCCTATGACTCGTGAGTATTCTATTTGAGACACAACCTTACCGTTATTATTCGACAGATGTTGACTCGTGTCTATAGGAGTTCTAGCTAATGATGTGTCATCCTTACTAAATTTCTCTAGAATCTTAGCCACATAATGTCTGATCAAGAGTCGGTCCATTTGAAGTTCTAGAGATCTTTATTCCTAGTCACGCCAGCTAAACCCATATATTTAATATCAAACCTCGAGTTCAACATATCTTTTAAGGATTTAATTATTTTATCATTGCTTCCAATGATAATCATGTCATCTCATAAAGACACAAAATTACATAGCCATTTCAATCTCTTTAATATAGACACATTTATCATATTCATTTATTTTAAATCCACATTCTTTAATGACATTATCAATTTTTTCATGTCATTGTTTTGGTGCTTGTTTCAAACCATATAATGACTTGATGAGTTTACAAACCTTTTTATCTTGCCCAAGTGCAGAGAATCCTCAGGTTGTTCCATGTAAATTTCCTCTTCTAAATATCCATTTAGAAAATTAATATTTATGTCCATTTGATGTACTTCAAGATTTCGCAAAGCGGCAATTGTAAGTAGCAATCTAATGGAGGTTATTCTCGTAACTGGAGAATACATATCAAAGTAATCAACGCCTTCTTTTTGTCTGTAACCTTTAATTACAAGTCTAGCCTTGTACGTATCTATTGTTCCATCCGCCTTCATTTTCTTCTTGAAAATCCATTTATAACCTAGTGTTTACTTTCTTCAGGAAGATCCACTACTTCCCAGATATGGTTTTACAAGATGGAATCAATTTCACTTTTATGGCCTCTTTCCATAATGGTCATTCAGAAGAATTTATAGCTTCTCTGTAGCTTTGATGTTCATTTTCCCACATGTAGGTTAGAAAATCTGGACAACAGATTTTTCTCTCCTAGCTTGTTCACTTTTTATAGACTCTTTCCAAAATCGTCCTTCAGAAGAATTTATAACTGTTTTATACTTTTGAGATTCACTTTCTAACATGTAGGTTAGAAAATCTGGATCAAAAGATTTTTCTATCCTAGCTCGTTTGTTGCATCTAAATTCCACCTCTTCTTCTTTGTTTCCTTGCTCTTGTTCTATTGAATAATGTATCTATTTAGAATAGCTTGTTTGTTCATTTGATTTGCACGAAAATACATTTACAAAGAACGAGACATTTCTTCATTCAATTATCGTGTTCTTGTGTATATCTTCAATTTTAGATTCATGCACAAGAAACCTATAAGCACTATTGTTATGTGCATATCCAATAAATATGCAATCAACAGTTTTAGGACCTGCCTTTGCCTTCTTTGATGTAGGTATAACAACCATAGGAAGACACCCATACACTCATAAGTGTTTGTAGGATGACATTCTTCCATGCCACAACTCATAGGGACTCTTGTCTAATTTCTTACGGGGCACCTTATTTAAAAGGTAATTAGCTACTAAAAGAGCCTCCCCCACATATTTTGAGGCAAGCCAGAACTTATAACATGTCATTCGTCATTTCTTAAGTGTACGGTTTTCCCATTTTGCAATCCCATTCTGTTGAGGTGAGTAAGGTAGTGTTATTTCGTGTCTAATTCCGTGTTGGGCACATAATTCAGCAAACGGTAATTCATATTCACTTCCACGATCACTTCTTAACACCTTACTTTTCATGTTAAGTTGATTTGTAACTTCATTTTTATAGAAAATAAATTTCTCTAGAGCTTCATCTTTAATTTTAAGAAGATATACATAACAATATTGTATCATCATCAATAAAAGTAATGAAGTACTTGTTACCACCACGTGTTTGTATTGATTTTAAATCACATACATCAGTGCGAATTAAATCAAGTGGTTCATTAATATTTCATTTTGTAGGTCCCAAGGGGTGTGAGTTAATCTAGAAGGGAGGGGGTTGAATAGACTTAACAAATTTTCTAATTTTAAACAAACCAGAGTTTCACAAAAAAACAGCTAAGTCTCTTGAGAGATAGTTGGGTCAAACTTCAACATGAGAGTTAACCAATCAACAGACTCAGAGAGAGTTGTTGATAGAGTAGCTCAACTGAGTGAAATTAGTTTTTTTTATTAAATTTAGTTTTCTTGGTTTTTAAATGAGGAAGTCTTTATACCCTTTTTAAAGTTCTGTTATCAACAATTATTTTAAACTTTGTTATTATCAGTTGGATAGTAAATAAATTGCACTCTTCTCCTAATACATGAGAAATTTACTAATGCAACGTTAACTTTGTTACAAAAGTAAAAAACAGTCAGAGCAAGCCTTGATCACATAGCTGGCTTCACTCTTGGGACTCAATTCTTCGAAAGGCAGTTGCCTTACTACCTCATCTCTTCAAATCGTTCGGACTTGATCACTTAGCCCTCCGTCAGATTTGAACCAAGTTCGAACTTGAACCTCACTGAACTTCCTTCACTTCTTGGAAGAACATACCCCTTTATTCTAGAAAACAAGTTTCCTCTTCAACTTCGAAGTATGACTTCTATCTTTCACAAGGTTGTGTTGGATAAAGTCACTTCGACATTAGATTTTTGCTTGAGAGAGAGTATTACAGATTTGCTTGAAAGCTTGTAATCTCAGTGTTGTGTCATGTCTCTCTCTGAAAAATCCTCAGCCTTTTATAGTGAGAGCTTGAAATTTGTCCGTTGAAGAGATAGACAAATTCAAACTTCACTTCTAGTTCATTGGCTTGTCTTGTTCTTGCAGCGATTGGCGTTAACACACCCTTTGCATTAACTACCTACAAGTGTCTGAAATGAACTAGAGTTCTGCAGACGTTCTATTGGTCCCTGCTACTTGGACTCTTTCAGCAAGACATCTTTTTAAGGTTGCAGGTCTGTCTCTTACCAAAATGGGTAAGTTTGGACTTTTCATCACAAAAGACTTTTTCAGCTTTCTCTAAGTCCTTCAACTGCTTTACCCCATAAATTGAGTCTTCTCTTTCATTCTTGGATGACTTTGACGTAAGTCTTTTGAAAGACACAGATGTTGTACTTGACTGAAGTTTTTCTTGGCTACTCAGTTGCGACTCAGCTTAATCTTCTATGCACTTCTTCAGCAAGTCTTCTGCATCTCCAACTTAGCTGCTTGATAACTCAGCTAAAATTCTAGCTATTACAAAGTTGAAATACATACATAAAATGGGATGCCAACTTTCAAATTCTAAGTTTTCTAAGCATTATCAAAATCTATACAATAAATTTCCTAACACTTTCAATATTTTTGAAAGATGTCCTTGTTAATTTTTCCTGATCATAAGTCTCACACTTGTGCTTGGAATCAAATGAAAAGTTGTTATAATTCAAGTTAATTAATCTACATAGAGTATCATAATTAGCGTGTCCTGGTCTACCATGCCATAAATTGGAAGACTCAAGCAAGTAAACAAAAAAATTATTCCTTTCTTTGATTTTTTGTTTAACAACCATTACATTGAGCTTAAATAGCCCATCATATGCATAACCCTTGCCTACAAACATTCCATTTTTCATCAAAGTAAGAACCTCTGACTCAAAAACAATGCGAAAACCATGTTTACCTAAAAGAGAACTAGACACCAAATTCATATGAATATATGGTACAAACAACACATTACTAAGAGTCAGTTCCTTCTGGACGTCATCTTCAGAACCACTTTTCATTTTCCTTTGACCTCAGAAGTAGTTGAATTTCCATGTACATCTTTTCACCGTCTTCAGCTGGCTCAAAGGAACTAAACATTTCTTTAATGGAACACACGTGCCTAGTAGCACTAGAGTCAATCCACCATTATTTTGGGTTTGAACTCACCAAGTTCACATCAGAGATCACCGCAGCCAGGTTCATATCTGAAACCTCTTAAGAAATTTCCTCAACCATGTTAGCCTCTCGGTTCCTCTTTGGCTTCTTACAGTCTGAAGCCTTGTGACCCTTGTCGCCACAATTAAAACATTTTCCTTCGAATTTCTTCTTGGAAATGCCTCATTTTAGACCCAAATTATTGAACCCTTTACCAGTTTGCCCGTATTTTTTTCCCTTGGAGATTTTGCCATGCTCCATAACATTAGCTTTAGCAGCCACATGATTGAACAACTTTTTTTCAGAACCTTTATTATATTCCTCAATGTGAAGCCTAACAATAAGTTCTTCAACGTTCATCTCCTTTCTTTTATGCTTCAGATAGTTCTTGAAATCTTTCCAAGCTGGTCGTAATTTTGTAAATATTGCGGCTACTTGGAAAGTTTCACTCAAAATCATCCACTCGGACATGAATTTTTTGTAGTTGACTTATCATTGACTTGAAATCAATCATTTTAAAATTTAGGAAAAGGCGAACAATAAACTTTTTAGCCCCTGCTTCCTCATACTTATATTTGTGGTCAAGAGACTCCCACAATTCTTTAGTCGTTCTTTTAGAACTATACACATTGTATAGCGGATTCGGTAATCCATTCATGACATAATTCTTGCAAAGGAAATCAGCATGATTCCAAGCATCCACCGCATGAGCGACTTCTGTATATGTCTCATCCTCACTAAATTTGGGAGGATCTTTAGTCAAGAACCTTTCTAGGTTCAACGTAGTCAAGTAAAACAATATTTTTTGTTGCCAACGTTTGAAATCCAAGCCACTGAATTTCTCTAAATTTAATAACATTGTCTAACCAATTTGATGGATTGAAGTGATTGACCAACTTGTATTGAACAAATATTTTTTGAGTATTTTTTAATAGGACTAACAAAAATTAATACCCGCGCATATTTGGAGTGGTGGAATCGCATTGAACTTATTATTAATCTTGAAGAGATTTTAATACATTTGTTCTTATCAGTTTTGTACCGATTAATCGAAATGCTAAACTTTAATTTATATTTCAAAAATGGCTTTTGATTTGAACTCTGGAGTTCCGACTAATACTAATAAGACCATTGTGACACCTAATCTAGTTGTAGCTAATCTAATGGCTAACCTGGTTGTGCCTCGGATGGTGGCAAACCCCACTATTGATGTGCCGGTGAATCATACTTTGTCAAATATAATAGGTAATCAACAGTAAACATTCCCAGGTTTGCTTACAGAATATGTACTACTCACAAAATTATATAAAATCCAATTTTATGCCCATTTAAATTCCATTCATTCTTTTCCAGCTAACTGATAAATTCTTTTATCAATTCTATATATGGAATAAGCAAGTACATCCAAGATATTCCAAACCAGCAATCTAAATATGTGTCCCTTTACATACCATTTATTCAAAATGGCCACACTCATAATTCATCATTGCATTATATATGTTTGCAAAATTATGAAAGCCTCATAGTCAAAAAAAAAAAAACTACGTACATGTTATCATACTGAGTACTAGTTAACAGATAAAGTTTCTTGCAGATAATATACCAAAACTCTATTATCCAAATTACATGTTCAATACAAAGTTGCATATTATATGTTCTTATAAATTGTACTAGACTTTAGTCAGAATATGTTTTAAGTTTGTTATTCAAATATTAGCAATATTATTTAGTACAATTATAAACAAAAACTGGAAAAACAGAATTGAGCAATAACAAAAGGACAATAGAAATTACAAATTACAGAACAACAATGTAAATTTGTAATAAACTAAATCACATAAGCACAATATAAAATTGGTCTGAATCGTGTGTTCAACACACTATCCTTAAATAGATTTGTCCCTTATTCTAGACGTCTATTTCCCAGGATAAGGCATGAAAACCAAATTACCTCAATTCCGACGAGCTGAAAGTTATGCTTGAGAATCACCACCAAAATGCAAGTGAAAACCAAAGAAAGCAAGAACATTATGCAAAGAATATTTGATGCAAGTGTTGAGTGTTGTTGTAGTGTGGATTATGAAAAACTTGGACCACGTTTTATAGACTTCAAGATTATCTCATATTAAATCCCCACTACCCCATTACTTGGAGCATTCACTAGCATTCACTCCTCCATGACTAGGGAGTTTCAAGTACTTTCGCTATCCCACTACTCCATGAGTTGGGAGTTTTAGGTGTTATAAAATTAAACACCATTGAAGTTAAATATTTTCTTCATTATTGAAGAAATAGGTCCAAAAAATTATGCCAAATAGCACAATTTTCATTCAATTTTCCAACATTAGCAACTTAAATAAAAAATAAATAAAATTGGATAAGTTTAACGACTTGAATTTTAGTCGGTGGCAGCAGAAAATATTTTTTGACTTGACCAACTTGAACTTGGAAAAGTTCTTGACTGAAGATCCTCCACAGCTTAGTGAGATAGATGAGACTGATGCATAATCGCTTAATGCTTTGGATGTTTGGACACATGCTGATTTCTTGTGTAGAAGTTATGTCATGAATGGTCTTGCAGATTCACTGTACAATGTGTATAGCTCGAAGAAAACTGCTAAAGAATTATGGCAGTCTTTGGACCATAAGTATAGACCGAGTATGCAAGTGCGAAAAAAATTATTATTGGTCGTTTCTTGGATTATAAAATGGTGGACTAAAAATTGTCATCAGTCAGGTGTAAGAAATTCAAGTTATAATATATGATATTCATACCGAGTGAATGGTTCTAAGTGAAACTTTCCAAATGGCTGGAACCATTGAAAAATTGCCACTAGCTATGAGAGACTTTAATAAATATTTTAAACATAAGCGAAAAGAAATAAATGTCGAAGAACTTGTTGTTAGACTTTGTATTGAAGAAGACAACAAAAAATATGAAAAGAAGTCGTTTAATCCTCAAATGGCAAAAGCTAATGTTGTTGAATATGTGCAAAGTTCCAAAAGCAAGAAAAGTGTGGGCCTACGGGAAAAGGGGTTAAGTTGGTACCCAAAAGGCATTTCCAAAAGAAAATTTGAAGGAAATTGCTATAATTGTGGCGGCAAGGGTCACAAGGCCTAATACTGCAAGAAGCCAAAAAGGAACAGAGAGGCTAACATGGTTGAAAACCTTTCTCAAGAAGTGTCAGATATGAATATGGCTGCAGTGATCTCTAAGGTGAACTTGATAGGTTCAAACCCTAAACAGTAGTGGATTAACTCTGTTGCTACTAGGCACATTAGTTCTGTCAAAGAAATGTTTAGTTCCTTTGATCCAGTTAAAGACGGCGAGAAGTTGTGCATGGGGAATTCAACTACCTTCGAGGTCAAAGGTAAAGGAAAAGTGGTCTTGAAGATGACGCCAAAAAGGAACTGACTCTCAACAATATGTTATTTGTGCCAGACATTCGCAAGAATTTGGTGTCTGGGTTGCTTTTAGATAAGCATGGTTTTCGTTTTTGTTTTTGAGTCAAATGTTGTAAGTTTGTTGAAAAATGAAGTGGTTTTTGGTAAGAGTTATGCAACTGATGGGCTGTTTGAGCTCACTATAATAGTTTTTAAAGTGAATGAAATGAATAATTCTTTTATTTACTTGCTTGAGTCTTCGAATTTATGGCATGGTAGACTAAGACATGTTAATTATGATATTCTACGTAGATTAATTAACTTGAACTGTATACCAACATTCTATATTGATTCTGAGCACAAGTGTGAAAGCTGTGTTGAGGCAAAGTTAACTAGGACATCATTTAATAATATTAAAATAAATAATGAACCACTTGATTTAATTCACACTAATGTATGTGATTTTAAATCGATCCAAACACGTGGTAGCAAAAAGTACTTCATTACTTTTATTGATGATAGCACAAAATTTTGCTATGTGTATCTTCTTAAAAGTAAAGATGAAGCTATAAAGTAGTTTATTCTTTATAAAAATGAAGTTGAGAATCAACTCGATAAGAAAATTAAGGTGTTAAGAAGTGATCGTGGAGGTGATACGAATCACCATTTGTTGAATTCTGTGTCGAACACGGAATTAGACAAGAAATAACAACACCTTATTCATCTCAACAAAATTGCAATATGGAATGAAAAAATCGTACACTGAAAGAAATGATGAACGCCATGTTACTAAGTTCTGGTTTGCCTCAGAAAGACTCGGCGGTTAGAGTTTTTGTAAAAATATCCGCAAGTTGATCTTGAGATGGAACGAAACACATCTCAATTTTTCGTTTTGAAACGTAATTCCTGAAAAAATGATGACAAACCTCAATATGTTTAAAACGGTATGAAGAACCGGATTTTGAGCAATATTTATAGCAGACGTGTTATCATAAAAAATAGGGACATTTTCAAAAGAACATTTGTAATCCGCTAAGGTTTGTTTCATCCAAAGCAATTGAGTACAACAAAAGGCCGCGAAAATGTATTCGGCTTCGGCCGTGGATAAGGATACACAATTTTTTTTTCGAAAACCAAGATACGAGGCAATCGCCTAAAAATTGACATGATCCGGAGGTGCTTTTGCGATCATCAATATTTCCTGCATAGTCCAAATCACTATATCCTTTTTAAAAAAAATCATTCTTTGGATAAAACAAGCCATATAAAATAGTGTCTTTCAAATATTGAAAAATTATTTTAACGACACTCATATGAGATTCTTTGAGATTATTTTGAAATCGAGCACATAGGCATACGACATGAAGAATATCGAGTCTATGAGAGTAATAAAAGTTGAAGAACATACCTCGATTGTGTTTTTGTCAACCAATTCAAACTTGACCAATTTGATATAGATAACCATTGATATCTATATGATCATTTGTCCTTTAACACTTAAGTATCTCTTACAAAATCTTAAGAATAATTCTTGCACAAGAGTTTAGTAGTACCTGATAATATAGACAATACCAATATAAAAATTAGACAAGTAGCACATACTATGCTTTTGTAAGAATCCACAAGAGTTTGACAAAACATGTAAGTTCTATTGTGCTTATAGAAAAGATGTATAAGGTCTCTTTTGAAATTTGAAAATCCGAGAGTATATAACTGAGACCTCATTTTTAAGAAACATTTTAAAAAAGAATTTTGACAATCAAGATAAGGATAAAGACATGAATATGTGCAATAATTATAAAAGATAAAATAAAATGCACAATTCAAGAGGAGGATAAGAGTTACCAATTTTGCCATTGCCGATGGTTGTATCTTTCCCATTGTTGATTATACCTTCTTCTTGAAAATGATTTTGTTGATAATGTCTTCTCTTTTAATAAAATGGTGTGAGCACTTGTTGTATATTTGACGATTTGAATTTTCTTTGACTTTTATTGCGCCGAGTACCTAACATGAAATTATCTTGTGGTACCCTCAAGTGTTTGGGTCCATTGGGATTACCTTTGAAACTTTTAGGTCTCCAATAATAATTTGAGCTATTTCTAGCCTGACAAGTATTTACCGTGTGACCACTTTTACCGCAATAAAAACATGTAATAACTCTAGAAGCATGATGATTGGCATAAACAAGAGTAGGTACATGATTCTTTTTCATATCATTGATAATATTTGGCTTATAACCAAGTCCTAGTTTCAAATGATCGGAACGTTGAACATCAAGAATTTTGCTCATTTTATTGGTACTCAAATTAAACTTCATCATATCCTTTTTCATACAATCAATATCCTTAGTGAGAATTTCATTTTCTTTTTCAAGGTTTCTAACCTTATCAAGTGTAGTAGTGTGAGAACAAGAAAGTGATTCATATAAAACAAGTAAACTGTCTTTTTCATTTTTCAAAGTGTTGAATTCCTTTTTCAAATTTTTGTATTTAAAAAGCATGCTTTGGAATTCATTTTGAAGTTCATCATAATTATCTTGCAATTCATTAATAAAGGAGATAGAAGAGTTAGAACGTACCTTATTATCTTCATCGATGCCCATTAGACATTGCTCTGCTTTCTCATCATCAGATGTTGCAAGAAGCCCATCCCATGTTTTTGGATTTGATATAATATCCGGTTGACAAGTAGATGCTTTTGAATTACTCCTTTCATTTGTATATATTTCATAGATGAGAAGATTTCCAATAAGCTCATCAAAATTAAGAGTTTGCGAATTTTGAGCTTCCGAGATAGCGGTAACTTTTTCGGACCAAGAGGCGGGAAGAGCATTTAGAACTTTTGTGACCTTATACTCTTCGAAAATAATTTTCCCAAATGCAACAAGAGGATTTACAATGTTGTCAAGCCTTTCAACCATTTTGGAAATATTTTCTCCATCATTCATAGTGAAATTTTCGAACTCTTTGACCAACATGGTCTTTCGAGCTTGTTTCACTTTCTTTGTGCCTTCATAGATAACTTCCAATTTTTTCCAACATCATGAGCGGATCGAATTCCTATAATATGATTATACTTAGTAGCGGTAAGAGAACAATGAAGAATGTTAAGAGCTTTACCGTTTAAGGAGAATATTTTCTTATTTTCATCATTGAACTCCTTGAGGCTTTGGGGATTTGAGTTCCGTCTTCTTTTTTCTTCATCGGATGGATACTCTGTTTATAACCACATTCCAAATATCGAACCCACAACCTTGTAAAAAGCACTCCATTCTATCTTTCCAAAATGCATAATTGTTGGAGTCGAAGAGAGGCGGTCTATTGAATGAAGCACCGGTTGGAAGATAGCTCTTGTTTGTAGCCATGGATCTCTTTACTCGCAATGGAAAACGAGCTTGCCAAAGAGTTTGGCTCTGATACCATTTGTTAGTCCAAGTGGCTACGATAATCTTGAGGGGGGATGAATAGATTATGCCAATTTTCCGAGTTTTGCCCTCTTTTTCGAACGTAGAAATGATGACACAAAATAAAGTTCGGGAAAGTAAACAACACTCGATGATTTATAGAGTTCACCCCACCTAGGGACTATGTGCTCTACCACCCCAGTATATCCGAATTGGATTTCAAAAAAAAAAGAATTTTATTAATAGTTACCAAAACTATTACAACTACACCTTGAAGAGTATCACACTCTTCTTACAACACCACCAAGAAGATCACCACAATCTTCCAACAAGAAGAGCACCAAACTCTTCTTCACCTCGAAGATCACCAAACTCTTCCAACTCGAACCAAACTCTTCAACACGAAAAGTACTAAGCTTTTCAACCAAATCAACCAAACGTGTTCTAGCCAAAAGAACACTAACAAATATTTCTTGTTTTGGATGATTGAAACAAATTCAAGATTACAACTCGATAGAAGTATACAACTTTGAAGTGCAAATGTAATAAAAAGAAAAGCCTAATAAGCAAGATGTGAAAGTGATAAGCTTAGGCTATTACAACAAGAATGTTGAAAATAAAGACTTAGACAAATTTTCAGATTTTCTTATTGTGTTGTATTGTGTTGTCATATCTTGTTGCTTCAATCCTTCATCTATTTATAGAAGAGGTCTTGGATTTGATAATCAGACATACGCTCCTCCTTGGAGATTGAAATCTACAAAAAATTGCAAATCAAATGGAGATTATAGCTGTTGGAAATCAATTTCTTAAAATCATGAAAAGTTATCTGTTGTACCAACGGATAGTTTGCTGATAAAACCATAGGTTGGCCGGTTGAACAGAAATAAGATTTTCAAAATATACGAATGAAAACACACAGGGCGACCAGTCCAGGGGGCTCGACCGGTCGACTTAGAGTCCGACCAGTCAACCCTACCTTGGACCGGTCGATCACTTTTGTTTTTGTATACGGGAATGTTCTGTTTCATATTTGTGTTTTTCAAGTACCGGTATCGATGTATTGGTCGACCATGAAAAAACAGGGTGTTGTCCAATTATTGTCCAAAATAAACTTCAAAAATACTCTGAAAAATTAGTAAAAATATTTTAGATCATTTGGGAGTATTTGGACAACATTTAGGGATATTATTTTGGTGAAAAACTCAGTTAAATAAAATCATCAAAATTACGATAAAAATATTTATCTAACATACATTTCCAATGGTCATGCCCTGGATTAATCGTGTATCTACTCAATTTGCTCACTGTATAAGTAATATCTGGTCTTGTACAACTCATTAAGTACATCAAACTTCCTATGACCTGTGAGTATTCTACTTGAGACACAATCTCACATCTATTCTTCGATATATGTTTGCTTGTGTCTATCGGAGTTCTAGCTAATGACTTGTCATCCTTACTAAATTTCTTTAGAATTTTATCCACATATTGTGACTGATCAAGTACAAGTCCAATTGAAGTTTTAGAGATCTTTATTCCGAGTATCACATAAGCTAAACCCATATTTTTCATGTCAAACCTCGAGTTCAACATCATTGCAATCAACCAAGGAGGAAGTCTTGAATTGGTCTTGAATAAGAGCTAAGTACACCATGTTCATTTTATTCAAATCTTCTTGTGTAGTATACTCTTTTGTCAAAGCCATGTGTAGCTAAATTTCTAGTGTTTGAATGTAATGAACTCTAGAATGAATTTTTGATTAAGGCTTGAATGTTTTTAATAAAATCTTCATGTTTTGTGTGATTCACTTATATTATGCTTTATTCATGGTGAAATATGCGCAATATTGATTTGAAAGTTTATTTTTCATCCGGGAAATCGAGAGATTCATGGTGAAATAGAACCTATATAAGTGAAAAGAGTTGCATGCAATCCTAGATATAGGACAACATAAATCTTCTGGATTAGGGTCAAACCTAATATGGGAATTCACAAATCGTTATAATGTTGTCTTGGGGGTTTTAACTAGAAAGAGATTTCAGTTAATCAACTTGAGATTAGAAGTTATTCGCGCTCGATAGAGGGTTTAACTTAAATCGGGAATTTCTACGGTCCATAAAACATGAGATTTTATTACAAGAGATTGGTTTTTGCTTAAGGGTTTTTGGTTGTATTTTTATCTTGTTAAATCACAAAAATATTCTAGAGGGATTTACATTCAAACACATTTCTAGCCCTTGATTTCTTAATTCTACAATCTACTTTTATTTGATCTATTGTAAGTTGCAATTATTTTAAATTCTTTATTTTTCATTTTTTAAACCAACAAAACTCTGAAAATTGCTAGATTAAATAACAAAAAGACGGTAATTATTAGTACTTACAATCCTCGTGGGAATGACACTCGGTACTCAATAACCTATACTATAAAACGATAGGTGCACTTGCCTACGGTTTTCTAGAGTAGCTTTTGAGCCATCACACTTTGTTTTCTTTACCTTGTGTAGAAAATCCCTCAGGTTGTTCCATGTAAATCTCATCTTCTAACTCTCCATTCAAAAAAATAGTTTTTACGTCCATTTGATGTACTTCAAGATTCTGCAAAGTGGTAATTGAAATTACCAATATGTTTTGTAACTGGAGAATATGTATCAAAGCAATCAAGGCCCTCACTTTGTCTGTAACCTTTAATTACAAGTCTAGCTTTATACTTATCAATTGTTCCATCTGCCTTCATTTTCTTCTTGAAAATCCATCTATATCCCAGTGGTTTACTTCCATCAAAAAGATCCACTAGTTCCCATGTATGGTATTGCAAGATGGATCAATTTCACTTTTTATAGCATCTTTCCATAATGGTTCATCAGAAGAATTAATAGCTTATTTATAGCTTTGAGGTTCACTTTCCAACATGTAGGTTAGAAATCTAGACAATGATTTTTATACATCCATTTAGAAGAGCTTACTTCTTCTTTTGATCTGTGTGGAAATACATTTTCAAAGAATGAGGCCATTCTCGATTTAATTATCATGTTCTTGTGTATATCTTAAATATTAGATTAATGCATAAGAAATCGATAAGCACTACTGTTATGTGCATATCTAATAAATATCAATCAACAATCTTGGGTCCTACCTTCACCTTCTTTGGTGTAGGTACAATCACTTTAGCAAGACACACCTACACTCATAAATATTTATAGGAAGGCTTTTTTCCTTTCCACAATTCATAATAGCTTTTATCTTCTTTCTTTTGGGGCACTTTATTTAAAAAGTAATTAGCCGTTAAAATGGCTTCCCCCCACATGTTCTGAGGCAAACCAGAACTTAGTAACATGGCATTCATCATTTCTTTCAGTGTACGATTTTTTCATTCCATATTGCCATTTTGTTGAGGTGAACAAGGTGGTGTTATTTCGTGTCTAATTCCGTGTTCAACACAGAATTCAGCAAATGGTGATTTGTATTCACCTCCATGGTCACTTCTTAACACTTTGATTTTCTTTTCGAGTTGATTCTCAACTTCATTTTTATAAAGAAAAAAAACTACTTTATAGCTTCATCTTTACTTTTAAGAAGATACACATAGCAAAATTTTGTGCTATCATCAATAAAAGTAATCAAGTACTTATTGCCACCACATGTTTGGATCAATTTCAAATCACATACGTTGGTGTGAATTAAATCAAGTGGTTCATTATTTCTTTAAATATTATTAAATGATGTCCTTGTTAACTTTGCGTCAGCACAAGTTTCACACTTGTGCTTGGAATCAATAGTGAATGTTGATATATAATTCAAGTTAATTAATCTACGTAGAATATCATAATTAACATGTCTTAGTCTACCATGCCATAAATTTGAAGACTCAAACAAGTAAACAGAAGAATTATTCATTTCATTCACTTTAACAACTATTAAAGCGAGCTCAAACAGCCCATCAGTTGCATAACCCTTACCAAAAACCACTTCATTTTTCAACAAACTTACAACACTTGACTCAAAAACAACGCGAAAACCATGCTTATCTAAAGGCGGTCCAGACACCAAATTCTTGTGAATGTCTGGCACAAATAACACATTGTTGAGAGTCAGTTCCTTTTTGGATGTCATCTTCAAGACCACTTTTCCTTTACCTTTGACCTCAGAGGTAGTTGATTCCCCAAGCATAACTTCTCGTCGTATTTAACTGAATCAAAGGAACTAAACATTTCTTTGACAAAACTAATGTGCCTAGTAGCTACAGAGTTAATCCACTACTATTTTGGGTTTGAACCTATCAAGTTCACCTTAGAGATCACTACAACCAGATTCATATTTGACACTTCTTGAGAAAGGTTTTCAACCATGTTAGCCTCTCTGTTTCTTTTTGGCTTCTTGCAGTATAAAGCCTTGTGACCCTTGCCGCCACAATTATAGCAATTTCTTTCAAATTTATATTTGGAAATGCCTTTTGGGTCCCAACTTAACCCCTTTTCCCGTAGGCCCACACTTTTTCTTGCTTTTGGAACTTTGCACATATTCAACAACATTAGCTTTTGGCATTGGAGGATTGAACGACTTCTTTTCATATTTTTTGTTGTTTTCCTCAATACGAAGTCTAACAACAAATTCTTCAATATTCATTTCTTTTCGCTTATGTTTAAAATAGTTATTAAAGTCTCTCATAGCTAGTGGCAATTTTTAAATGGTTCCAGCCACTTGGAAAGTTCCACTTAGAACCATTCACTCAGTATGAATATCATATATTATAGCTTGAATTTCTTACACCTGACTGATGACAAATTTTAGTCCAGCATTTTATAATCCAAGAAACGGCCAATAATAAATGTTTTCGCACTTGCATCCTCGGTCTATACTTATGGTCCAAAGACTGCCATAATTATTTAGCAGTTTTATTCGAGTTGTACACATTGTACAGTGAATCTACAAGACCATTCATGACATAAATTCTACACAAGAAATCAGCATGTGTCCAAACATCCAAAACATTAACCGTTTGTGCATTAGTCTCATCCTCACTAAGCTGTGGAGGATCTTCAGTCAAGCACTTTGCCAAGTTCAAGTTGGTCAAGTAGAAAAATATTTTCTGCTGCCACCGCTTAAAATTTAAGCCGTTAAACTTTTCCAGTTTTATTTATTTTTTAATTAAGTACCCCGACAAACATTGCCTCACTACTTTAGGATTGTTAAATAATTTTCGTGCTTTTTGTGAAAGAATAGATTGGGATATCTTGTTGAATGGAAATTAGCGAACTTATGTGGTTTTGACGCTTGAGTTTTTGAGTAGTTTAGAATTGGTTACTAGAAAGAGGATTTGATGGGAGTGAGGTTTAAAATGGTGAATGAGCCGAGGGATACATATTGGAGGGTTGGTTACACCCATCGCGAACACTTTAATGTCGATTTTAGCATTTAGGCGAGTGTAGGAGGTTGTAGAAAAAATGATTTAACTATCCTGTCTGCCATGAAGATGATTCAGTTAGATGGGCAAACTTATTGGCTTTTATGTGTGGATTGGACTAAAATTAAACTCCCAATCCGGATGCTACCTCAATTTGCGAAAATGGGTAATTATCTTATGAGGGATGAGGACAAGTTGTAATTATCTTATGAGGGGAGGACAAGTTGTAGCTGTACAAGAAGTTGCAAACGGGAATGAGCCACAAGTTGAGATGGATAGGCCGGAATCCTCTAGGCAAGGAGGTGGGTGAATGGGGGAATTGAGCAAAAGGATTGAGCAGTAGAAGTCCATGTGGGCTCTTTATTGGACGATACATAGCAATTGTCTGCTATGGATGATGAGTACCATACCAAGTATTTGCAGAAATTTGGTGTAATCACCCAACAACAACAACAACAGATGTACAAAATGATTTCTCGTATAGATTGGTGGCATATCCAGCAAGGCCACTATCCTCCCTCCAACACAGCGATCCAAGTACTTGTCACACATTCTTCTTTCTTTTGATAACTTCCTTATGTGTTCTGGACAAAATATGATTTAAGTTTAGGGGGGATCGTCAAGAATGCACAATATAGTACTATTGCATGTTTGTATTGCATTTAGGATTGCATGTAAATTCATATAAAAATTTCACATTTTTTTTTGTTTTTTAGTAGGCACATTAATTGTTTTAGCATGTTTATTGCTTTTGTGTGAGTTAGATTTAGAGAAACGGAATTAGTATAGAATGCCTCGTATGTTTTACTGTGAATACTTAATTTCATGAAAAGAAATACTTGGTGAATATGTGATAAATTTTTGAAAATGTGTATTTTGCTTGTTTGATTGATTGAGAAAGTTTGGTATTTGAACATGATGCGAAAAACAAGTCTGTGAGCTTTTGTGCCTTTAATTGTTTTTATCATATGCGATCTTATCTTTTTGCTGAGTGTGTCATTCATGTTGTTAGAACTATAGAACTTGCATTAGTATCTTTATCAAAACCACATGCGTGTGAAATTTTTAGAAATGATTTAATGTCATTTTTGTTGAAGCCTATTTTAGCCTAAAATGCCTACCTATGAACTCATGATTCCCTATTTAGCCAATTTGACTCTTAGTCGTGTTTATTGTTAGCCACATTTTGAGCTGTAAACTTGACATATCCTTATCCCAAAACATGAGATTATAAAGATGTTTATATTTGAGGGAGATGTGGTTCCAACGTTGAAAAATGTTGGCAAATGAGGGATGAGCAGTGAATAGGTGAATGAAGAAGCCTTAGATAAAATGAAAAGAACAAGAAAAGATCGAACAAGTGGAAAAAATTGAAAATTGAGAAAAATTGAGTTTAAGGCAAAGAAAAAAGGGCAATGGTCGAAGCATAAAAAGAAGGAAATGTTGGAATAAGAAGTATGAGTTGAAAAATAAAACAATAAAAGAATGCTTCTTTAGATGAATTGGATTTGTGAATTGAAAGTTGTACTTAAATTTTATTTGTTCAAGTTCGAGTTACTTAATCTATATTTTTCCTACCCTAACCAAAGAGCTTACATTACAACCAAAGAGTCCTTTTTGATTCTCAAATTGTGCACACTTAAGTGGTAGAGATGTTAGACCATTTGCAAGCATATGATAATTCTACTTCATTGAATTAACTTGAGAGTATACACTTCCTATTTACTTTGAGAGCTGAGTGATACCCATTATCGTATGAGTCGCAATGTCAAATAACCCGAACATGTATTGATTTGCTAAATTTGCAATGGATACTTTTTGAGAATGAGTTACATGTTTGCTAAAGTATGAATTTGATTGAGATTGTGTATTTGTAGTGTTTTATGTTGTGTAATCTACCCCATTGCATGTGGTTTTTTCTTAGTTTGCTTGAGGACGAGCAATTATTTAAGTTTATGGGGATTTGATAAGTGTAAAATATACGTACATTAGGGGCTTATTTGGACCTATATTTGATACATTTGTAAGAATATTTAGTGTGTTTTGGTTGGTTTCCTTTGTAGGTTTGATACTACATATTCTTGTATATTTTATAGGAAATAGAGCTTCATAGAAAAATATATTAGTAAGACGACCTAGACAAAAATATCGAATGCCAAGATATGATCAAATGCACGAAGAAAATGACGAAGAACAAAACACATGGTTTGTCTGTGTATTATTATACGACCATGTGAAGTGTCCCCGTGTCATTTTACATGCCCATGCGACTTGTTTGAGTGAAGAGTTTCAGAGACAAAGTACACGACCCACCCGTGTAAAAGTACATGATCGTGTGAAGTGATTCATGCAAAAATAGAGAGCAAAACAGAATACATGATCTGACCGTGTAAAAATACACGGTCGTGTATTATGTCAGCAGACTGATTTGTTTTCTAATTTCGTTGGGACTCCACTAAGGATCTCTCAAAGCATCTATAAAAGGAAGACCAAGCCCTAAAGCTGGATATACAATTACAAACGATTTTTCGAGAGAAAAACACGCAAACAACATAAGACCTTTTCCAACTACGAAGGAACAAGGGTTCAAGATTGTGAAGAAGAATCCATCTACACAAGAAGGGTTCCACCATTATAGTTTAGAGCTATTGTTTTGTACTTAACTCCATAACGAACTATTTGTTTTCAGATTTGTCTATGAATTTGCAATCAAATATGTTAGGCTAAATTTCTAGATCCTAGGTTATGATCAAAAATGTGGATTCATGTTAATTCTAATTTGATTGTTTCTTCTTAATTGGTTTCTTGTGTTCTATTTATGAATTCGTATGCTTATTCTTGTAGATTATCTGGCCAATAATTTGCATGTCTTATTTGTTAGTTCAAAATTCGGGATATGAGATCTAACTATTGATAAATGGGTATTGAGTCGGAGACCTATAAACGTCTTTGTGATTTTTACTTTAAATCTAAATACTTTTGGGAGTTGATGCTGCTTGTTGATTTGAGATACCTGCAATTCTTATTAATCAATGATTTGTTTGCACTCAGGAGAGAGAATAAACCACTTTAGAAATTGAACTCATAGATACTTAGAAACTGGTTTTGATGAAATATAAATTGGAATTAATATTGATGAAACATGTTAAGGTTATGTTCACAGGATTGCATTTCATAATTGTTTGAAATCTTGTGAAGTTTGAGGTTTTATAATACTTAGATATTTTAGTTGATAATTTTAGGATTAGTTTAGATAATACTTTTTGGTTATTGATTGCTTCAATAAAATGGGAGTACAATGTTTACTGTACTTTATGTATTTTGTATTCAATCCTTGAGGAATACGACCTTGCTCGCTACTACCTGCTAGCTACACTGTATACATGTGGTTTAGTGAAAGCATTTTCACAATCAACAGTCCAAAATCACGAGTATATCTAAAATACCTTAGTATTCTCACTATACCTTTCCAATGGTCATGCCTTGGGTTACCCGTGTATATGCTCAATTTACTCACTGTATAAGCAATATCTGATCTTGTACAACTAATTAAGTACATCAAACTTCCTATGACCTGTGAGTATTCTACTTGAGACACAATCTCACATCTATTCTTCGATATATGTTTGCTTGTGTCTATTGGAATTCTAGCTAATGACTTGTCATCCTTACTATATTTCTTTAGAATCTTATCCACATATTGTGACTAATCAAGTACAAGTCCAATTGAAGTTCTAGAGATCTTTATTCCGAGGATCACATAAGCTAAACTCATATCTTTCATGTCAAACATCAAGTTCAATATCTCTTTTGTGTATTTAATTATCTTATCATTACTTCCAATGATAAGTCTGTCATCTACATAAAGACATCATTGTCATTTCCAGTTTCATTAACATAGACACATTTATCACACAGACAGAGTGATGGCTCCTCATCTTCGACTGAGATCCCTGGTAGAGTCCCGATGAAATTAGAAAACAAATCAATTTGCAGACATAATACATGATTGTGTAGTTTTATACGGTCAGGTCGTGTATTCTGTTTTGCTCTAATCACTTCACACGGCCGTGTACTTTATCTCTAAAATTCTTCTCTCAAACAAGTCACACGGGCATGTAAAATAACACGGGGACACTTCACACGACCATGTAATAATATATGGGCAGACCGTGTGTTTTGTTCTTCGTTGTTTTCTTCTTGTATTGTATCGTCTCTTGGAATTCGATATTCTTTTTCGGGTTATCTTACTAATATCTTTTCCTATAAAGCTCTGTTTCCTATAAAAATATACAAGAATACGCAGTATCACGCCCAACAAAGGAAACCAACCAAAACACACTAAATCTTCATGCAAGTGTATCAAATATATATCTAAATAAGCCCATAAATGCAAGTATATTTTACACTTATCAAATGCACTATACAAGATATCCCATTGTCATTAAATGATACAATGATGGTAATTCGATATCTGATACTAAAGACTCTAAGTCTACAAGTGGATTTATTTTCACTTGAGGTGCAGCAATATCATGGAAATCTTCTAAACATGCAGTTATAACAAGATCCACAATGGAGTCTGAGTTTATTAATTGCTCTAGACTAGTGTGGCGAAGAAGTTGAATGGCTGTGAAACTTCTTAGAATATATTATAAGATGGCCAAAACTTGTGCCAGCAATTTGTATACATTGTGGTAGTCATCTACAATTGGTAGGGCACAGAGCAATATGTGCAATGGTTAGTCTAGACACATACATCTTAGACACAATACCATTAGACAACTACTCTCAACTTGTGTTATCTCTATTGACTACGTGAAGTCAAAGGATAATTTAGCGGATCCATTGACTAAAGGGTTGAATCGAGAGTTAGTTGTGAAATTATCAAGATGAATGGGACTTAAGCCTCTGAAAAATGAGTCGATACAATGGAAATCCAACCTAGTTGACTAGATATCCCAAGATCTAGGTTCAAAGGGACAACCTAGTTGTAAAAAGACTCTAGGATCACTGTGGGGGAGTTATCCCTAACCATTCTTTAACAGTGATGCCCGTGGAGAAAAAGGATAAGCAATTGACTTTTCATGATTCTTGTGCATCGGTAAGTCGAGTTGGGTAGTGTGGGCTATTCCTAAATGAGAATCATCTATGTGAAAGAGAAGTGGGGTTGCTTCGAAGAGGGAAGTGTGGGAGACTCAATTCTTAGAACCTCTTGCAGAACCAAACGTATGTTAGAATTTATCATCGTTTACACAAAAGGCAGAATAGTTCAAGGATATCACATCTACTGGTCAACTAGTAAAGTAAATATACTTTAAAAAGGGATGTTCGAAGGGTAACACCTACATATCCTATGTAAGGTTCAACTGTTGGAATTTATCACCAAATCTTTGTATCTTCGTAGTTTTTCTTCATGTGGATGATTGTTGGAAAAATTTTGAAGAAAATTATTTTTGACCTTTTCAATAGTAATACTTTTGACATTTTCAATAGTAAAGGGCAAATATTTTTGTGGTGAAATGTCATATTTATGCCTATAAATATGACTTGTTTCTCACATTTGAAAAATACACAAAAACTCACAAAACTCTTGTAATTTAATTTTGGTGATAATTTTCTGGCATAATTTTCAGTTTGTCGGAATAGGTAACCCAGTTTTCTCGTCTTATTTTGGGAAATAGACGTCCAGAATAGGGGACAAATGTGTTTTAAGGATAGTGTATTAAACACACAATTTGAGCTAATGTTTATTTTGTTTACTTTGCAAAATTTACCAATTCGGGTTTTTCGATTCATATAAATCGTACTAGCAGTAACATACTACTTTTTTCCTACACTAATTACCAATAAATCACCAATAATTTTAAATTTACTGGCAATATTATTATAGGTAGTTATTAACAATTTTAGATTTTGTTGATAAATATTTACCTACAACGATTTTACCTACACTTTATTTTAATACTTACAGATTTTTTATGTACGTAAGTTGGTTTTTTCTTGTGGTGGGACATCAGGGGCGGAACCAGGATCCGACATTGAGGGGGGGCAATAGTTGGAAGATCAAAAATTTATTTGACATTATGATAAATTCAAGATATATTATGTATTTGCATCCAATACAAATCAAATTGAGCATTCCAAAAATACATAGTTACAATCCAAAATTAACAAAATTTTCCTTTTTATAAAAAAGTTTGGGGTGGGGGGTGGCAAATAGAATTATACCCAAAATTTATCCATAAAATGAAAAAAAATAAAATATTGGGGGAGTCCGCCACTGTTGGACATAACGGTCTTGACTTAAGGGCGCCTAGGGTGATTTTGCCAGCAGTGCTTAAAAGAAGAAGAAAAAAGGGTTGAGGTTTTATTTTGATCGTTTGATGACTATTTGGTGTGTAATTTTTCGTACATTATCTATGAGAGATGATCCTCTATTTCATTTGGTGTTTCATCTTCTATTTTAACGGTATCAATACTTGTCACGTGTATATATAATGACATCATGATTGTACATATGACATTTATATAGTTCACGGGAGTATATGATGAAATATTAAATGGAATAGAATATATCAATTGGTTGTCTGCTGCTTTAGATTGATTATTAAATGCAGGAGATATTGACATTGTGATTATATGTTTGACAATATTAGTAATGCTTTGTTAGCTCACGTTCATGTATGGTGCAGAAAGACTGGTAACATGCTATAATATCTTGGGTTTAAAAGAGACAAAGATAAAAACAGTAGGAGAGAAAGTTTAATACTGATAAAGTGGTGGCATATGGCAATGGCTAATATTTATATATATTCCATCCCCGTTTTGATATATTCTATAAACGAGGAAAAGATTTGGGATTTATGTGAAAAAATAATAAAATATTAATACCCCGTTTTGTCTTTAGCAAATTATTTTTTCTATTGCAAAAAACAAATGGTCCTACCGAGTTATTCTATGGTGATTATTAGATGCACTACAGTTAATCCAATACGACATTAGATCATTGAAATGAATGGTTTACATCAAGTCCGAAGACTTAATTAAATTGTTGTCGTTATTGATATAAGAGGATAAAATAGACTTTTCCATATCAGATATAAGAGTTTTGATGGCAATCTCTTTAATTGAGTTTAATTTTTGTAGGATGCAAAGAGTTGAACCATATTTGGCCGATTTATGTGTAGAGGTCCTGATAAATTTATGGGATTGAAGGATGAACAAGATTTTGATCATTATGCTTTTAATAGCTAAATCTTGAAGCTTAAGAAAAAAAAAGGGCCGAATCTTGAGAGTTTTGTTAAAGTAATCTCTATATTCTGATTTCTTGATTCCTTGTTCTTATCAAATAGATAAATAAAAAAGGAAGTTGGATTATAAAATGCTAGCTTTCATCTAAACTAGGATACCATTTGGTTAGATTTGGGTTTGGATGGAAGGATTTGGATTTGAAAAGTAGATTTTGGTGGAATGATTTCACATGACTCCATATAAGATGGATTTGAAATCCACCATACTCACTCAAAAAATAGCTTGAATATGAACTTAAGGATTTGAATTTATTGTAAATTGAGTTCATACAAACAACTTCAATGAATTTACTGTTATGGAGTTGAAATCTTTAGCTCAGATTCATCAATTCAAATGAAGTCTTCATGTATTTAATTAGGGATCTATCTCATAAAGTTTGTACATAAATAAATAGCACACAAATATTCATAAGTCTCTTCTATCTGTGGATTTTCATAGAAAATATGAAATTATTCAAAGGGTGTCGACGAGCAACAGGTTCCCACTAAGAAAAAAAATCAAATCTTTAATGACATGATTGATATATGGGAATGGATTGGGTATTCATTTGTTCATTCTCATTGAATGCTTGGTATGTTTAATGATGGGAATATCCATTCTCATCTGAATCTCTATTCCCGAAAGTAAAAGTAAGGAATAGACATTCATCCTCTCCCTCATGTTACTCTAAATGGCTACAAAAATATCGAGGGGGATGAATAGATTTTTCCGATTTTTCGATTTGTGCCCTCTTTTTTAATTATGAAGATGATGAAGAAATAGAAGTGGAGAAAATAAATCAACACACAATGATTTATAGAGCTTCAACCCACCTAGGGCCTACGCGCTCTACCACTCGGTATGTCCGAGTGAATTTCGAAAAGGAAAAAGTTTATTAATTGAAACCAAAACAATTACAATCTTTACCTTGAAAAGTGCAAAACTCTTTTACAACAACACCTATGAAGAACACCAAACTCTTCCAACTCAAAGAGCACCAAACTATTCTTCACCTCGAATAACACCAAACTCTTCCAACACCTCGAAGAGCACCAAACTCTTCAACACGAAAGCACCAAACTTTTCAATCAATCACCTCTAATCAACCAAACGTGGTCTTGTCAAAAGACACTAACAAGGATTTTTCATGTTTTGGATGATGTTACATTTACAATCAAGATTACACTTTAAATGAAATATTACAACTCAAAAGTGCAAGTGTAATCAATAAGGAAAGCCTAATAATCAAGATGTGAAAGTGCAAAATTTAGGCTAATACAACAAGGATGATGAAAATGAAGAACAATATATTTTGCTGATTATTTTTGTTGTGTTGTATGCTTGTGTATTGTATTTGATCCTTCAAGCCTTCAAGTATTTATAGGAGAGCTTCTAGATGTAATCACCAGCATAAGCTCCTCCTAATTGAGTAATTTCTGCAAAATAAAAATCAAACAATTCCAAGAAATAGTTGTTAGAAGGAAAGCCACAAATTCATGGGAGTTGTCTGCTACAACGGATAGTTTCTGCTGATAAAACATTACGGCGACCAGTCGCGCTCTAACAAATTCGAATATTAAAGTCGTTGAAAAGTATTTTGACACAAGTTGCCATGGGGGTCGATCGGTCGACGCTCTAGGGGCGGCGAGCTATAGGACGACCGATTGCTCTAGGATTGTAATTGTTCGACCTCGAAACTGAGAGGAATATGCAAAAAGCTGTTGAACTCCAGGCACCGATCGCCCTAGGGGTCGACCGGTCGCCCTCACCGATTCCCCTGGGTTAGTGATATGTGTATAATATACATGCATTTTGGGCTTATTTTGATATATAATTGATGCATTTGCATGTATATTTAGTGTGTTTTACTTGGTTTTCTTTATTGGGCGTGATACTACGTACTCTTGTGAATTTTGTAGAAAATGGAGCTAAATTGGACAAAAGGTGATAGCATGTTTCAAATGATATGTCAAAATACAAGGTACGAGAAAATATATGAAGGAAAAAATCATGGACGATCGAACAAAAGGGAATTTCCTTCAAAAATGTCAAAACGCGCTAACAATTTCCAACACTAGCAGTGTTTAGTATTTTGGCCATAACTTTCTCTACTAAATTGATATTGAGGTGATTCAAGTGGCTATGGAAAGCTAAGCAAAAGTGTTACACCCTTCGTGAAAACCCCAGGAGCAAACACCGATCGCATGACACGAACATGTGGGTTGACATGGGCGTGCGATGTTTCTGGGGCTGAATTGGTCTCCTAATCCTACCAGAACTCTGCAAGTGATCTCTCCAAGCACCTATATAAAGGAACCAAAGCTTGCACGAAAATTCATTACTTAATACAGCATACAACACATTAAATTACACAGGAACACAAGATTCGAAATCTTCTGAGAGAGGAGGGCTAGGTCGCGAAGAACACCACAAGGCCTTTCGCATCTACGGGAGCACAGGAGCTTCGAAGGCTTAGGAAGGGAATCCATCCTGAGACGAAGGGATTTTCTTTCTATGTCTAGATCTCTTGTCTATGCTTAAACGATGTCATAATGTTGATTTCGAATTTGTCTACGAATTTGTTGTCAATGTTTGGCTAATCTTTCGGATCTTAGTGGCATAATCAAAATTGTAGATTCATGTTAAATCTTGATTAATTGCTTTCGTAATTGATTCATGTGTTCTATTTTATGAAATCGAGTGGTTATGTATAATTATCGATTATCTGATCAATAATTTGCATGTCATACTTGTTAGTCCATAATCCGAGAGGTGAGTTTTAACGAGACGGAAATCGAATTCAGACATAAACATGGTAATGTATCGGGAGACTACTTTTGTTTGTGGGGAGTATTTCAATTCAAAGATTATTTGGGAGTTAATAATAGTTGTGATGGATCGGGAGACCTTAATTATTATTAACCTACTGTTTTATGCGCCACCCAGGGAGGAGGAATAAACTATTTTAGGAATTGAACCCATAGAATTGCATGAATTGGTTATTGAAACTTTAATTGGATTTAATATTGAAGAATCATGTTGAGATTATGTGCCCAAGGTTGCTCCTGTAGTTGTTGAAAATACTTGAGGGGTTCGCAAATTCATTTATTTTCTTGTTATTTTCGATTTTTATCATAAACTTGATATTCGGCCGCTTCAATAAAATTGGAATACGATGTTATTATCGCCTAAAGTATTTCACATATCAATCCCTGAGGAATACGACCTTGCTTGCCATTATCTTATAAATTACACTGTACACTTGCAGTTGTATGATCCAAATATTTTTGGCGAACAAGTTTTGGCGCCGTTGCCGGGGATTGATGGATTCTACTTAGATTTAGTAATAAGTAGTTCAATCTTAATTGAAGCATTTATTTTTGTAAATATTTTTTTTCTTTTTTTTTCTTTTTTTTATTTTATTTTTCTCTTCTTCGTTTTTAACATCGTTTTTGTTGAATGCGAGACTGGAATCTTTGGAGATACAAGTAGCTCAAATCGCAACTGCAGTGGGAGGCCAACTTCAAAAGGGCAAATTTCCAAGCGATACTAAACTTAATCCGAGAAAACAGTGCAACACCATTCGTCTGATGGATGGTACAGAATATGAGGGCTCAAGGATTTCAACCGACATGGTTCAACGACAATGATGTTAGAAATCTGAAGTTTGGCTGAAGACGTAAAACTTAGCGCTTTGTGGGAGGCAACTCAAAAGACGTCGCGACAAACCCTTGGGTTATGCAAAAAAAAAAACCAAAACGAAAAAAACGAAAAAAAAACGAAAAAAATGAAAAAAAAAAAGATAGACGAACACGGGCGAGTGGACGCACACGACCCGACCGTGCGATCTGCTTCTCTAATTTAAAATTTGACAGACGAGCTTTCTGGCTTCACCGGAATGATGGTAAGTACTCTTTATGCATTCCTCTTTCTTTTGATAATTTCCTCATATGTTCGAGACGAAGCATATTTTAAGTTTGTGGGGGTTGTCAAGAATGCGTAATTTAGTACTTTCTTGCATTTTCCTTTTAGGACTGCATGTAGAGCACTTTGCATTAAAATTTTTTATTTTTTTATTAATTTTCATTTTTTATTTTTATTTTTTTAGCACGTTTATCGTTTTAGCACGTTTAATTGCTTTTGTGTGTAATTTTTAATCAAGGTTTTCAAAAATGCCCAGCTTCCGTATCATTTTACTATGAGTATTTTATAGAATGAGATAACATACTTCTGGGATTAATGTAATAAATTGCTGGGAAGATGTCATTTATTTGTTTAGCATTAGTTGAGAAAATTGGGTATTTGAGCATGTTGCGAAAAATAAGTCTGTGAGCTTTTGTGCCGTAAACTGCTTTATATTATGCAGCTTATTTTTTTCTTGAGTGTGTCATTCATGATTGATAGAACACTAGAACTTGCTCTAGTATCTTCATTGAAATCATGTGTGTGAGCAATTTTTGAAAATGATTTAAGGCCATCTTTGTTTAGCCTACTTAGCCTAAAAAAAAACCTACCTATGAACTCATGATTCCCTAATTAGCTAATTTTGAGCCAAAACTTTTATTCTTAGCCACATTGATCTTTAAAAAAATTGCAAAATGATTTTATCCCTAAAATTTCTTGAGCTTATAGAAAATAAATAAGTTTGGGGGAGATGTGGTGAAAATTTATGAAAAAAGAGAGGAAGTTGGCAAAAGAAAAAGGAATGAGCAGTGTCTGGGTAAATGGAAAAAAATTGAAGCTCGAAAAAGAAAGAAATATCTCTGAAAAAGAAGAGAAAATCGAGAAAAGCAAATGAAAAATTCTGAAAACTGTGAATGAGAGCTTGAGGCTAAAGAAAAAGAAAAAAAAAAACTAAGAATGAAAAAGGAGAAATATGGGTGGAATCGAATTGAAAAAAGAAAATGAGTATTATGCTGAAATTGGGTTGGTGAATTGCAAGTTTATGTGCTTAAATCCTATTTGCTCAAGCCAAGTCACTTAATCCAAATTTTCCCTACCCTTACCAAAGAGTCTACACTACAACCAAATGAAAATCCTTTTTGATTCTTAGATTGTGCACACAAAAGTGGTCGAGATGTTAGACGATTTGCAAGCCTATGATAGTTCTACTTTCACTGAATTGAAGTTGAGCGTAAATACTTTCCATACACTTTTGAGAGATGAGTGATACACTATCTACTTGTGAGTCGTGTTGTCGAGTACCCAAGAGAGTATTGATTATGCCGAGTTTATGAATGATGACTTCTTGATAATGAATTGCATGATTTACGTAAGTATGGAGTCAAATGAGATTGAATGTTCATAGTGTTATTGTGTGTTCTTTTTACCCCTTGATTTTATTTTTCTTAATTTGCTCGAGGACGAGCAATACTTTAAGTTTGGGGGATTTTGATACGTGTAAAATCTACGTGCATTTTGGGGCTTATTTTGATATATAATTGATGCATTTGCATGTATGTTTAGTGTATTTTACTTGGTTCCCTTTGTTAGGCGTGATACTGCGTACTCTTGTGAATTTCGCAGAAAATTGAGCTAAATTGGACAAAAGGTGATAGCATGTTTCAAATGATATGTCAAAATACAAGGTACGAGAAAAGATATGAAGCAAAGAAGCATGGACGGTCGAACAAAAGGAATTTCCTTCAAAAATGTCAAAACGCGCTAACAATTTCTAGCACTGGCAGGGTTTAGTATTTTGGCCATAACTTTCTCTACCAAATTGATATTGAGGTGATTCAAGTGGCTATGGAAAGCTAAGAGAAAGGGCTACAACTGTAGTGAAGACCACAGGAGCAAATTCGTATCGCACGATCGGGCCGTGTGGTTTGACACGGGTGTGCGATGTTTCTGGGGCTGAATTGGTCTCCTAATCCTACCAGAACTCTGCAAGTGATCTCTCCAAGACCAAGGCTTGCACGAAAATTCATCACTTCATACAACAACAACACATCAAATTACACAGGAACACAAGATTCAAAGTCTTCTGAGAGAGGAGGGCTAGGTCGCGAAGAACACCACAAGGCATTTCGCATCTACGGGAGCGCGAATGCTTAGGAAGGGAATCCATCCTGACACGAAGGGATTTTCTTTCTATGTCTAGATCTCTTGTATGTGCTTAAACGATGTCATAATATTGATTTCGAATTTGTGTATGAATTTGTTATCAATGTTTGGCTGATGTTCCGGATATTAGGGGCATAATCAAAATTGTAGATTCATGTTAATTCTTGATTAATTGCTTTCTTAATTGATTCATGTGTTCTATTTTATGAATTCAAGTGCTTATTTATAATTGTCGATTATCCGATCAATAATTTACATGTCATACTTGTTAGTCCCTATAGGGCGACCGGTCGACCTCAATACAGAAAAGTTGTCCAATTTTTGTCAAAAATAAAGTTCAAGAAGTACTTCAAAAACTTAGTAAAAATCATTGAAAATATTTTGAAGTATTTGGACAATATTTGGGGACATTATTTTGGTATAAAACTCATTTATATGAAATCATCAAAATCAATATAAAACATTTATCTAACACCTTGTGGGTTTAGCTAGGGGTGTCAATGGGTTGGGTTCGTGGGTTCGCGTGTTAGAATAAGCCAACCCGGATTAATTATTCGTGTCGAGAATCTTAAACCCGGATTCGCCTATTTATTTAACAGTAACCCGGACTCGACCGTTTAACCCATCTAAGAAATTAACTTTATATACATTTAATATTTCCAATTGAATAAATAACTTTTGACACACTATTCAATCAATAAAAATATTACAATTCACAACATACAAAAAGAAATAATAAATAATATAACATACTAATCATATTTTGAGGACAACATACAAAAATACCCGCAAAATAATAACAACATACATATTAAGGAGGTTTTAGTAATTAACTTTTAAGGAAATGTCTTGTTTTTTGTTTTTTCTTACAATTAATTATTTATTTATTTATTTTTAAAATTTACAAACGGGTCAGACGAGTTAAATGGGTCATAGTAGGTTGACCCGGACCCGACCTGTTTAATTGACGGATTATTCGGGTTTGACCCAATTTTGACCCGCACTCCATGAAGCATGGACCCGTACCTATTAATATCGTGTTAGGTTTGTGTCGGGTTTGCGTGTCGGGTCTGAAATTGACACCCCGTTTAGCTATCCTCAATCATCGAAAATGACTTTAATTTTTTTTTATAAAATTATTCTTCTATAAATAACTAAAAATGTTGGATATATTCTTGATTATTGAAACTAGTGTTATAAATAAAAAATATTTATTTATGATTTAGTTTTTTATAAATTATATTTAATATTTTAATAAATCATAGTCACTTTCTATCAATATTCAATAGTTAAATAAAAAACATGATATAAAATTCTTTTGTTGACTTTCTATATTTATTATAAATAAATATATTGTATAAAATATTGTTGATATCATAAATATATATATATGTATTATTTAACACACATTAAAATAATAGTAGATACATTTGTGCATAATATATTTAATAAATTTTTATCAAAGAAAATCTTATTTCAGAGTAATTTTTTCCTCCATTACAATTATTTATTTATAATTACCAATCAAGAGATTAAATCAAGTAAAAAAATTGTCTTTAATTTCTTTCTCCATTCCTTATATATGCCAAGCATAAGAATAGTTTCATGATATCATTCATTTTCTATATATCATTATTCCATCCCACTTCCCACCTAATTTTACTCATTTCATACCAATCATGCCTTAACTTAATTTATCCGATATTTCCCAAGTCCTCTCTTATATAGTAGAACTGTAGAACGTAGAAAATTTATCGGTGTAACTTAATTACTTTATGTAATTCAAGGTTTAAATTAGTTAAACTCAGTTACATAATACATTTTAAATTAGATTCGAACAAACTCTTAAAGAGTCCAAACCATGCAACTTTCACGTACAGACTTGTGGGCTTAACGTAAAAGATTACTTTGGTTGATTTCTCTTTCTCCCTACAATTACAACATTTTGAAAATGGCAGAATCGGTAGTAATCACTCAAAAAAACGTTTCTCAGCTTCTGGCTGAAAGAAGAAAAAAAATCATTTTTTAATGTTTGTCAATATCAACTTATGCTTATGATTCACGTTCATTTAGTCAGAATAAAAAGCAAGTGAATGAGTGCTTTAGATTTCTCATTCTTCTTCTAGTCTGACTTTTACAAATCAATGAACACTTTTACAAATTTTTCACCAAACGTTCTCAACTTATAATTCTATCAAAAACTACCAACTTCTGATTCACAACTACTATTACTTCTGCTATAATAAATCACTTCTAAAAGCAAGTTTTTGCACTCATTATATATGTATGCATACAACTGTGGCATCTAATCCTATCTAATTTGCACAAACAAGAACAACAAGAAATTCAATCACATTGCATTCAAAAGAAGAAGAAGAAGAAGAAGAAGAAATTCAATCAATTTTTTTCCTTCAAAAATTGGAGGCTAAATAACGAGAAAGAAGCTAATCAATGATTGCGCGCCCGAGTTCAATAGCCCAAAAAACGCAACATCGTTGATTGTTCCAAGTACAAGAACTCACTTATAACCTCAAAACAATACTAAGTGATCAACAATTATCGATCATCAGAGACGAATCCTCAGTGGGACTCACCTTTGTCAGATGGCCTCCCATGCAACTCCCTCAATATAGCCATGGTGGCAGCATCATTGTCACCACCGGATGGCCTAGCTGTCGAATTAGGCGTATAGGTTGTCGACCAAGATCCTCCGTTCGATCCAGCCAAGGCCATTATAACATCTGCCTGATGTCGATTACATTAAAAAGTTAAAAGAGAAATATTGAAGAGAAAGATAAACAAAGTTCAAGTGTCAATTACATGATTCTACGTACAAATTGTGAAGGCAGAATACGAATATATTTTCATATAACTCCTGTGCAACATAATGAAGTATTGTAGTAACGTTGTAGGAGAATAAAATGTGCGTTAAGACAATCCCGCATGGATCACCAATGCATAATTATCATCAATCGTCACCAACACTCATCAAGTGTATATAATTTTAAAAACAAAAATCGTCTGAGGTAAGGTAGCAGAGGAGCAAGGCTATGTATGTTGTGTTAAACTATTTTCCATTTTTCAACTATTCTGAAAAAAAGGTTTATGTTTGTTTATAAAAGTTCTCAATGGAAATAAGTCATTTCAGTTTTCACTTTTTATGGAAATATTCTTTGGGAAACACAGCTAAACAATTTTTCACCACAATCACACAAATCTATGTGAAAATACACTTCAAAAACCGTAACCAAACAACTTTTCACTATAATCACACAAATTTATGTCAAAAATACACTTCAAAATTTTAACCAAACATATTTCATTTATAAACATAAAATTCAGACAAAAAAAAACAAACATATTCTCAATTCTCACACGAAAACCAATAAAGTTTGAAAATTTATTTTCCAACATTGGAAACTGGAAATTGGACTTGGAAATACATCCATTCAAGGCCAGGTAACTCAATAACATGTGAAGCAGCCAGCATAACTTTAAGCAACATAGAAAACAGAGTACATAGATCTATGTTGATGTAAGACGATCGTTGGGTTGACTTGGAAAGACATTGAGTTATGAAAAGGTTGTTGTTACATATATAATAGCCAGTCATCAATTGGAAAACGGACATTGATAATCCTAGAATGATGTGTTCAGATGTAAGATCTTATTGAAGGAAAAAAGAAAACGATAGGAGCAACATTGAGAATTAACTTCCATTTTGTTTTCTTTTTTGGAATATTTATAAGCAGCAATTTGAATACCTCTTCTATAAAATGTTGTATCATTGAAGAAGGCGAGAAATAAATCTTCAATATGCACCTCTAGTACTTATATTCATACAAACATTTCCTTCATGTTTTCCTTCAAGACCAAATGGAACAAAATATTTCTTGTCATTTTCCTCGCTGAAATCCAAGATCTCATTTGACAACTTTGACATAAGAAAATTTGTAATTGTAGGTTTTATTTTTAACATTGTTAAAAAACATTGAAAATAAATTAACTAAAAGTTCCAAATTTGCATTAATAAAAAAATCAAGTTGATTGGCCAACACCACAAATTTGAACAATATAATCCTACATGGTATTACCAGCAATTCTACATGGCATTTCGTTGTTCCTGTCCAATCAATCAAACAAACAGAAGGTATCCAATCTTTTCATAGGGCACTAGAAATTCAGGCTATTTGCACTTAATTAGTTCTATAACTTAATAATCCAAAAAGGTACAGTAACAGACCTTATTGGGATGAACATTGTCAAAAACGTGGGCTTGACCACCATAAAATATAGTCATTTGGCGACCAGCCGATTCTGTCCCACGCTGACTGTCACAAAATTAATAAAGATATAGTCAAGCTTGTTCTAAAATTCATGCTAATAACTCAGGCGCAAAATATGCAAAATTCAAAACCCGAGTCCTGATTAACCTGGGCACACTAGAAGATTCCGGTTCAGAAATGCTAAAGCCAGACTTCTGTTTACCACTACGTATGAGCACCCCTGCAGGCTGTCTCCCAGAAAGAGCTCCAGTTGCATTAATTGAGCTCAACACTCCAGATCCTTTAATACCAGTTCTGGATCCTTCATCAGCCGCAGTCTGTGATATGAGAGGAGGGCCCACATTCGACCTATTTGAGGGCCCTTGATAGCCATATGGCATGACCTGACCACTACGTGGAGGATATTGCGATACAGGGCCCGGGTTTACGGCTGTGCCTCTATCCCATTTGGAGGGATTAGTATCAGTTCTACCACCGGTGGACGATTGAGATATGAACGACGCTGAAATTGGCCTCATTTGATGAACACCGAAGGATGTCTCGTCATCACGTGGCCGCCTAGGCCGCTCTCCACCTGAATATCGTAGCAACTGAGATAGAACAAAATTCACAATGTTAATAATTACAGAAACTACATTTAGAGGTCTAAATGCGTAATTCCTTAAAGATTGTTACAAGTATAAAAAAAAATACACCTTAGTTAAAAGAGGGCTGTCTTGTGAATCTGCTGGCCCTTGTGGAAATTTATCTCTTGATGAAATCATAAATGAATCGGAATTGCTTCGTTTATTCCCGGTAAATCTGTTACTGCTTTCAGGCCCTGTAATATCACCTCTTGATCCATAAAATGGTATCCCCTCCAAATGATTACCGGCGTTTCTTTCTAACATAATTGATGAGAAAACTGTCAAACTACAATTTCCTCAAGAAGTCATCAACACATTTAAAATCATAGAATAACAATTGGATTGCAATTTAAGAAACAAACTTCCATTTTTGTCAAGTGCTCGCACGTGCCACAAATTTACTGGTGAAGAAATGCAAAAGGAGACACTAATTTTCATTCAATTGAAGTTGGGTTCCCATATATGATCAGCTAACTGTCTTTTAGCAATAATCATTGTACTAAATCAGCAATAGCTTTTGTAAAACCTTAGGCTTCATTTGGATGGAAGAACTTGAAGTTGAGGATTTCAAATCCATAATAACAAATCAATTAAGCTTGTTTGGAATTTGGATACAATGAATCTCAAATCCTTATGCTCCGATTTTGAGCTACTTTTTGAGTCATTGCAGTGGATTTCAAATCCACCTTAAATGTAGTCATTTGAAATCCTTACCTAAATTCTCCTCTCAAATTCAAATCTTTCCATCCAAATGCAATCTTAAAGTAATTTGTTCAAATTACAAACAAACAAAGAGGAAAAGACACCGCACTAGCGCAACTCATTCAAATGCACACAGGAAAGTGTATCAAGGAACTATTCCACCAATGACTTCACATCAAACCACTCCATTGCCAAAGGTACCAATGACCAAATCCACCAAAAGGGAGCAGCAAAAGTTAAAGACCCCACGAATAAATTCATCCAAATGGCAGCAATAAAAAGTTAACAAAGTCGGGAATCAGACACTGGTCCAATGGTTAAGACTCTCATGCTCCAGACCTCTTGCCTTGGGGCTAGATTTCTAATACTCATCCACTCCCAGAATATGTACTCAAAACAAAAAAGTTAATGAAGCCGGATATAATGTTAAGCTCTAATTGAAACTTTGAAATGAAAGATACAATAAGGCCACTACATCAACTTGAAAATAAATATTTAAACCACACTCGACACCCAGTAACTAAAAAAGGCTTAATCAAATTAGAAATAAACACACAGATGAACAATTAAACAAGAAAGAAGGGGAAACAGCTATAGGAGCACTCAACAACCGAATTGATGAAAATATTATAACAAAAACCAAAGGAAAACGATAAATGGGGGTTGTGAGTTTTACTTTCTTCTTACCAGAACCCAGATCAGAAGTGGAAGAAGGCGACACCTCTGGCGGCGGCCGGCCACCGTCAACGGCCGCCGGAGTAGATTCATGGCCTTGGCCCTTGTTGCCAAGAAAATCATGAAAAGTAGTGGGCTTCACTTCAGTATCACCACCAGCATTAATACTAACATTTGCTTTGTTATTTTTACTGTTGCCCTGCTGAGCATGAGCCATGAATATATGGACAATAATCTTTGTTATATATGTTGCATCAGAAGTAAAGGTAGCATTTTTATCATTTTCACAGCGCCATCATCACCACGGTGATGAAGCTCAGAGCTCAAGGTCGAGTCTTTAGTTTTAAAAAAAATATCTAAAAAAAAGTACCCAAAAATAAATTAAAGTCAAGCGGTTATTACTCTGGGTTATTTAACTTGAGGGGTTTCAAGAAAGCTAAAACAAAGAAAATCCTAAGCTAGCAAAAGAGGGAATACTTGAGGGGGGAGCACGAATTTCAGAAAGAAAAAAGAAAGAAAAAGAAAAAAGAGATTCACAGGTTTTTAGGTGAGAGAGAGAGAGCAATAAAAAGCAAAAGTTTTTTTCTGGCAAACACAGATACAAATGTGCTTTATTCTTTTATTAATAGTTGCAGTATCTTTTCAGTTCTCTCTCTATGTAATTTTTTTTATTTTATTTTGATGATTCTTCTCTACCAGTAAAAAAATAAAGAAACATGCCATCAAAAAAAAAAAAAAAAAAAAAAAAAAAGAAACATGTGGGTTTTCTTTTGTTCAAAGGATTAATGCTTTTGTTCTTGCACACAGCACACACAATGAAGGCCAATGAGAATTATGTTCAAAGAATTAAAGATGAAATTTTTTATTTGTTTGTGGGAGAAAAATATGTGGAAAATTCAATGTTGGGGGCTTTTGTTTTGGAGGAGTTTAATGTTGCAATAGTCACTGAATCCACAAATTCATGATTGTGTTGGGAAATCACATGAATTTTAATGTAATTATTGCTTTTCAAGCCAAGAATTGAGTTTTGAGTATGAAGTACTAATTTGGAAAAGAAAAGGTTCAATTGATTGAAATATCAATTGAAATTGGGAAAAGTCTTCTTAATTCTGATTGATCATCATTTTTTTATGAAAAGATTACTATGGCAGTATTCTAAGCTGGTCTACTATGGATAAATCCAGTGATTGTAACTATTTTAATTTCTATATTATTATAAAATAATGTGGAATAAATTTTATTTTGATAGCATTAAAAATATCAATCTAGATCCATAATTATAAAATAATATTTTATTTTGTATTTCATTTAATCAATATATATTATGTAAGTATTAATAATGTCATTAATATACATATGATAAATGTATTTTTTTGTACATATCCTAATTCCTGGGAGTCGAGGGGTAAAGTGTATCGAACTTCAAATCTCTAGTATGTGGCTTGTGAGTCTTAACTATTCGACTACTATCTGATCCCCTACATAATGATAAATATTAATAATGGAGATCAAATAGTGGTCGAATAGTTCATACTAAAATTGTCAAACTAATCCGACCCAATGAAAAGGCCGGTTGAGCTGCAATTTCGTAGGCCCAAAAGCAACTGACATTTGGCCCGAAAAGTCAAGTGACTTGCAAGTGTTAAACATGTTGCCAAGATCGGCCCGGTCATTTGCCAAGTTGGACTCTAGAAATAGCGACCAATGGAACATTAGTCTGGCTCGTCTCAATTTTTCCATTTGGCAATACTAAATTGGTTCATTTGACAACTCTAGTTAAAACTCTCAAGTTCGATTACTATCACATTCTCTTTTAATAATTTGTATAGAGAGAGAAGGGAGAGAATGGGGACGTGTGAGTGGTGGTGAGTAGGGTTGTACACGGGACTTATAGATTACCAAAATCGAACTGATATTCGGACCGAAACATCTCCGAACCGAAAATATCCGTTGACTTTTTGACTTTCCCCGAACCGTATCATACCAAAAATATTTATTGTACGGTTCCGGAGATTTTTCAAATACCCGTACCGAAAACCGTACCAAACCGTACCGAATTATTCTGAACCGAGGACCCGAAGCTAGAACCAATTTTAAAGATTTTATATAAATACATATACATTATTTCTATGTCGTTTTTATTTTGATATTGAATTAACTACAAACTATTTGAAATTAAATTGAATATAAAGCATATTTCTGAAGAAAAAAAACCATAACACTGCAACTATTATGAATTTTTAAAAAACATTGATATTAATAATTGAGTAAATAATTTGAAATTAAAATTAATTAATTGATTAGTAACTTGCACTTAAAAGAGAAACAAGTAATAGTATCATATTATAATAATATAAAAAATCATATTTTAATTTTTTTTACCAAATCACATAAATTATAAATATAATTTTATTGATTATGTTAATTTGTTAAGTATGAGACATTTGAAATTATAAATTTATACAAGTTTTTATTTCATTTTAATTTATGAAAACTATCAATTAATTATATATGTTCTATGTCAATATAAGGACAATTGCCCAAATAATATACTATTATTGTATTATAAAGGTTATTAAGTTTAGAATTTTGGATTGTGTTACCTATTATAGTTTTAGTTTTTATTTTGAGACTACACTAAAAAGATACTAGAACTCTAGAAGTATATCCGTTTGGTGATTTTTATATTAATTTTTTTTTCTTTTTTTTTTTCAAATTTGTATGCTTTATTTAAAGCTAATCTCCGTCCCGAACCGAACCGTCCCGTCCCATTAGAATCGAATCTCTGTCCCGAACCGTTCCGAACTTTCGGTACGGTTCGGGACGGAGATTTTTTTCTATGATTCAATTCTGGAGATTTATTTTCAAAATTTCCGAACTTCGGAATGGTTCTGGAGATTTCCAAATCTCCAAATTGTCCCGTACCGTGCACAACTCTAGTGGTGAGTGGGGAAGGAATTTCGGAGTGTGTGTAAAGGTGTGAGAGAAAGAGAGATTGTGTTAGTGGATGTGTGTGTGTTTTGAGTACAAATGTTGACTGCAACCACACTCTCTATCTAATGTCTATGTCCTCTCTCTCCTCCTTTCAATCAACCCATTACTCAGCCGTCCTTTTCTCACATTGGCCTTCGTGCTTTATTTTTTATTAATATCTTTCCTCAAAGATTCTCCCTACTTGTCCGCTAGATATTTGCTCTTATTACATTTTCTTATTCTTTTCTTTCTTTTCAACATAGTAATAATATTAATTAATATCAAAGTATCTTGCAATGTATGGAATGTATGTATATAAGGTCTCCATTAAGTGAATTTTATCTTATTGCATTTGTAGTAATTTTAGAATAGCATCAAACAATATAAGAAAATATTTTGACAAAAAGACTTGTCAGACGATTTAACAGGCCAAAAATCATTAGATGGATCCAAAACTGATCTGGTGGTATTTCCATAATATTAGTAGTGATGTTTTAGTAGTTTTTAGGGACCACCGGTATTAACATTCATTCTGAAATGTATTAGCCGTTCTTCTAAAAAGTATTAGCAGTTATTCTGAAATGTATTAGTAGTTCCCTGGAGAGTATTTAGTATTTCTCCTAAATATACTCCCGAAATATATTAACAGTCCCTCAAAAAAGTATTAGTAGTTCCTCGAAAAAGTATTAGTAGTTCTCTGCAGAGTATTTTAGTAATTTTCTGAATATAATAAACTTTTTCTCCCGAAATGTATTAGTTGTCCCTCGAAAATGCATTAGTAGTTTCTCGAAAAAATATTAGTAGTTTCGTGAAGAGTATTTTAGTAGTGCTCCTAAAAAGTATTAGTTTTTCTTATAAAATGTATTAGTATTTCTCCATAAAAGTATTAGTTTGATCTCCTAGAAGTATTAGTTGTCACTTGAAAAATATTTATGTTGCCCCCCTAAAACATATTTGATGGCTCAAAAGCTACTTTAAAAACCTTAGGCAAGTGCACCTATCGTTTTATATTATAGATTATTGAGTATTAAGTGTCATTCCCACGAGTATTATAAGTATTAGTAATTACCGTCTTTTTGTTATCTAATTTAGCAATTTTCAGAGGTTTGTTGGATAAATAAGGAAAATAAAGAATCTAAATTAACAAATTACAATTGATACAAATAAATAAATATTTGTAAAATAAGAAATCAAGAGATAGAAATATGTTCGAATGTAAATCCTTCTAGAATATTTTTGTGATTTATCAAGATAAAAATACAACCATAAGCCCTTAAGCAAAAACCATCCTTTTTTATTAAAATCTCATGTTTTATGTACCGTAGAAATTCCCGATTTAAGTTAAACCCTTTTTCAAGGTGAAAAACTCCTAATCTCAAGTTGATTAACTGAAATCTCTTTCTAGTTAAAACCCCCAAGATTGCATTATAACGATTTATGAATTCTCATATTAGGTTTGACCCTAATCCAGAAGATTTATGTTGTCATATATCTAGGATTGCATGCAACTCTTTTCACTTATAAATGTTCTTTCTCACCATAAATCTCTTGATTACCCGATGAGGAATAGGTTTCAAATCAATATACCGGAAATATTAACTCGAATGAATAAAGCATAATATAAGTGAATCATACAAGACATGAAAATTTTATTAAAAACATACAAACCTTTATCACAAATCCATTTTAGAGATCATTACATTCAAACACTAAGAGTTTAGCTACACATGATTTTGACAAAAGAATAAATTACACAAGAAGATTTAAGTACTGTAGACATGGTGTACTTATCTTTCTCAAAATCTCAATGGACTTCTTTCTTGATTGATGTCAATGATGTTGCTCCAAGCCTTCTTTCCCAATATTGCCCCAAGCTTTCTCCTCCAAACCTCTTGATTCTAATTCTACTTAATGGATGTTATTCAATGAATATTTTCTGAATGTCCTCTCCCAACTCAAACTCTTGGCTTTTATAGACACCAGTTTTGTACAAGAATACATTAATAATGCTATCTTTTGTTAAATAATTGCTCCACTTTCATTGTTGGGTTGGTGAATTCTTGTATTCATATGATAATTGAGGGAATATGAGGATATGGTGCAGCAAAACAGGGTGTTAAAGGTATACAAAAGTGGTCAAAAAGGCTTGGTTGGTGAGTTTTTCGTAATTTTCGCATGAAAAGTATCAGAAAAGTGGCTCTGACACGGTCGTGTTGGGCAGCACGGCCAGGCCATGCTGTCCTGGAAGTTGAGCTTTTGGCCAGACACGGCCGTGTTGGCCGACATGGCCAGGCCGTGTTGTCCGACATTGCCATGTTGGGTAACACGGCAGGCCATGTCCGGCACTATTTTGTGCGGTTTTTCTTCTCTATTGATCCCCTTCAATATGGCCATGTTTGGCGACACGGTTTGGCCGTGTTGGACCCTTTTTCCAAATTTTCTTTAATTTATTTCCTTCTTTTTGAACATGGCCATGTTATTTGACACCCCCTAGTCATGTTGAGTGATTTTCTTGGCTTTTTTCACTTAATGTTGGCTCCAAATTGCTCCACCTATAATGTTGAAAATACCCCGCGATAAAATGCTTAAGATAATTAAAAAAACTGTGATTTTTTTAACAAAACAATTTAAAGTCTATTGAATTAATACAACAAAACATGTATAAAATGACACTTATCAATATTAGTTTTCCCACATAAAAGTATTAGCAGTCCTCCCAACAAGCATTAGTAGTTTCCCTAAAAAGTATTAGTAGTCCTCTGAAACTTCATCCAGACTTTCTTCTTCGTGAATCATGAATGACATGACATGAATGTACAAAAATTGACCAGCTTTATGAAAATGTCTGTGATATGCAGAGTTCTGATCAATCACCATCAAGGCCTAGTTTTGGATCCGATGGTGAGGAATCTCGGATTGATTCAGAGTTGCGGCATCTTGTTGGAGGAGAGATGAGAGAGGTGGAGATATTCGAAGAGGCCGAAGAGGTACACAACGATTATGGTTCAAAGAAAAATAGTTCATCGACAGTAAAGCTCAATAACTCTCAATTTGTTGGTCCAAGTACCCCTTATGCGCAATCAAAGAAAGCTTCTCATTTGCAGTTGGAACCTGAAGCTTCTGTGAAATCTAGTCTGAAAAGCAAAAGTCCGGCAAAACAACCCATCTCTCTCTCTCTCTCTCTCTCTCATCTCTGTGTGTGTGTATGTGCATATATTTTGGTCTCACATTCATTGTAGTTTATGCCGTCCTCCATTAAGAGATGGGATAGGGCAAGAGACGAGCGGGAGGATGATTAGAGACACAAATTTGCTTAATTTTTCTATTTTTTGGTTGGGTTGGGTGTGGATTGATTAGTGTGAGTTTTGCATGTATTTTGGGGTATAATTCTGGCTATAATTGTTGTTAAACATGCAATAACTCATGTGAAATAGGTCATATTCTCTTTTTGTGGAAAAGATATTACGCTTTGCTCGTTTTGCAGGAATTTAATGATATTTCGAGTATTTTGTAGCAAATCGAAGCATTTCAATAAGGAAGCATCAAGAATCAAGTGCATATATGAAGTTTAGAGCTAAATCGAGAAGAAGTCAGATGAATCGGGCAAAAAATGGCCACGTACAGAGCAGAATTGTGCCTTCACAGGGACGCACGGGCAGGGCGTGCGTCTAGCACACGGCCCGTGCGTCATTCCCAGATTGAACAAGTCATACGGCAGGACACACGACCCGTGTGTTATTTGGTGTAGCAGCAATTCTTATGGCCTGGCGCACGACCTGGTCGTGCGTGATGCGCAAAACCCGTGCGTCTGCGCTGGAATGTCACAAACTGACAGCACTTTGCCCTAGACTTTTAGAAAGGTATAAAAGGACTTTTGGGGGCGCACACCAGGGGATATTTCTGACATTTTGGACCATAGAACACAAGACAAAGCTCTACTCTTTCAAAGAGGAATCAAGAGGAGAATCGGGTCGCATACAAGCTTGAGGATTGAAGATAAATCGAGAGATCATCGACTTTCCTAAGTTTCTCTTACTTTTTTGTTTCTTAATCTTTCATTCGAGCTTAATATGACATTGAACAATTTGTCTATGAGTTGTTTAAACATCATGTGTAGCTAATCTTTTTGTGACTTCCGGGTTTTGGAAGTAGATTAATTAACTCTTGTTGGATGTTTTAATCTTAGTTGAAGTTATTATTTTGAAGCATATTTGAGTACTTTGTTCTTATTCTTGTTTATCATTTGGCCAATGATTTAGCATGTTTGATGTATTGATTCATAATTCTAGGGATGAGCTTCAATACTAGATCTTGAGTACTTGACATGGATATTTGCATAATCGAGAGGTTTGTAGATATTTGTGAGGATATTTTGATCTTTGGTGCATTTGGGAGTTGTATATGTATTATTGAGTAGAGATGCTAGTTGTGATTGTCTTATAGGAATACTGATAATAACTTTGGGTTTGATTAAATCGGATAACAAGAGAGATATTAATCGAAACCATAACTCGGGAATCCATTTTATTCTCTTGATAATTCTATTATTATTCTTGCCTTGTGTTTTTATAGTCTATCTTGTCTTTGCTTCCACAACAGCCATCAAATTTCGACGTCTAAATAAAAATAAGACTATTCCAATCTCAATACTTAGTATATTAATTTATTAGTCTCCGTGGATACGACCTTACTACCCTATTCTATAAACTACACCGTACACTTGCGGTGAAGCTAAAAATAAGGCGAACAAGGTTTTGGCGCCGTTGCCGGGGCGCCGTTACCGGGGATTAATTAAATGTTTGGTCTAATATTACGATAAATAGAATTATTTTTAATTTAGATATTTTTTCTTTCTTTTTATTTTACTTAATTTTACTCCTACATTATTTGATTTGTTTCTTTTAGTTTGGTCCAGGTAGTGCATGAACACCCGCTCTAGGCGAGGAGAATTAATACCGCTCATACCGGAAGTTGAGGCTTTCGCGAGGAGAATAAGTACATCTACCAGAGGGGCAGAAAGACTACAACATCAAATTATGGGGGATTTAGAAGGAAATAATGGGGGTAACAATGGGATCAACAAGATCAATAACGAGTTACCAATATCGGTTCAGCAACAAGCAATCTGTGATTACTTTCGCCCACAAACGAATCGTAATTATGGTGGTATTGCTCATGTTCCTCTAAATGCCAACAATTTCGAGTTAAAATCGGCATTGATTTCCATGGTTCAACAGAACCAGTTTGGGGGCTTTGCAACTGAGGATCACAATTCTCATCTTGCGCACTTTATACAGATCTGCAATACAATCAAGATGAACGGGGTTTCAGATGATGCTATAAGATTACGCCTATTCCCTTTCTCTTTGAGGGATAAGGCAAGAAATTGGCTAGGAACTTTAACTCAAGGAAGTGTGAGTACATGGGATGAATTGAGCCAAAAGTTTTTATTCAAATTCTTTCCACCGAGTAAAACTTTGCAGCTCAAGTGCGAGATTACACAGTTCCGACAGTTTGACTCTGAGTCATTGTACGAGGCTTGGGAAAGATTTCGGGATTTACTTAGAAGATGTCCACAACATGAGTTCCCAGAGGATCAACAATTGTGCTTCTTTTACAATGGTTTGATGGGGCAGACAAGGTCCTTTGTGGATGCCGCCACGGGAGGAGCCATATTAGCTAGATTTCCGCAAGATGTCTTTAATCTTCTTGAGGAGATGGCCATGAATAGCAATTAATGCCCATCCGAGAGTACAAATGTACAACGGGTAGCCGAAGTTTTGGATTCGGACCCAATTAAAGCATTAACGGCTCAAATGGCGGTATTGACAAATCACTTGAGTGTTCTTACAAAAGGGACCAAAGCGAGTACAAGTGGTGGGGAAGTTCCTCTATATCCGATGGAGGAGGTCAATTATGTAAATAACCGGAATTTCAACAATTTCTTAAACAATTCAACTCCAACACACTACCATCCGGGCTTGAGGAACCATGAGAATTTCTCATATGCAAACACCAAGAACGGGATGCAACCACCACCGGGATTCAATGCATCGAATGGTGTCACTAATGCGGAAGGTAAACCATCTTTGGAAGATGCCCTCACCTCGTTTATGAGTCAAACGAGTTCGTTCATGAGTGAAACAAGGAACCGCTTTACCAGGGACGAAGCGAAGATGGACAAGATAGAGTTACAAGTGACACAGTTGGCCAATACTATGAGCTCACAAATGAAAAATCTTGAGACGCAAATTGGCCAATTAGCTACTATTGTTGGTGGGCAACCTCAAAAGGGTCAATTCCCGAGTAACACTGAGGTTAATCCAAAAGATCAGTGCAAAGTCATTCGTCTAAAGAGTGGTACATAGTACGAGGGACCAAAAAATATGGAAAAATGGGAAAGTTCGGAATCACGCACGACCCATGCGTCAAAGCATGACCAGGTCATGCGTGATGCCGAAGGTGGGCAGGAATAAGGCATTGAACATATGACCCATGCTTCAGAGCACGGACAGGTCGTGCGAGGTACCGAAAGTGGAGCATCTAATTCTAGAGATGCTGAATTTAGAGATAATTATTTTTAACCACCTCAACTTTACCCCTTTTTACACTTCACAACCTATACTTTAATTTTTAACCTTTTGCATCCTGAACTACGAAAATAATTACTCTTTGCAACTTTTGGACCATTTTACCCCTAGGATTTTATTCTTTTAATAACAATAGTTCTAGTTATCCCTTTAAACTCTAATTTGTGGCAGATTGCTCCATAATGATAAATATATTGCATTATACAATAATCGTAAATTTTTACTCCATAATCAATTTGTTTTCGGATTTTTCGAGAAATAAGAACCCGGTTTTTCTATAACTTATTTTGTTCGTGGCATTGTTACACCTACTTAGATCCAGTCTCTATTCGAGAGGTTTTAAATGGATCATGTCGGGTTTCACTATAAACTCAACAAGACATACTTATATCCGATCTTATTTCAAGTATTTATCCTTATACAAATTGGGTCTTTAGATCAAAATGAAAATAGTCCATTACGACCATATCAGCCCAACATGCTTCCGTAAAATTAATAAATCCCTTAAAATTCATACCTCTTTTGACCGAAACAGCACCGGGTTAAGTGGTTCGCAATGCCACCAGATCGTTTGACAAACAGCTCCTCACTGTTCAACCTCACCCTCAGGGAAGATGATCTGTAAGTTATCCGACTCCTTCAGAAACCGCTCAGCACAGCCTTAGTTCGTTTCCTACTCCAAGGCGTAAAAGTAATTCTTCAAAGGGATGAATCAATAGTACATTATGAACACATGTTGAACAAACAACCTTTACTTTATTAAGAACTTAAAGGAAAATTTATTACATCAGTAATCTCCTTTTGGGAGGAGAAAAGTTGTTTAGCCTCTCATAAAGGCTATCACACTCTTGTACATAAAATTAAAAAACTAGACTCTAAAACTGAAAATTCAAAACTCACAACAGAATTTTACAAAGAAAGTTTATTGTTAGAAGACTAAGGAAAATGTTCGATGTTCTCAGCCTCCTTCAAACTCTGGTTTAAATAGATGTAAGTCCGGATTTCAATTTCGGACTTCAGCTCTTGTTGAAATGTAAGACGTCACTGCTTACATCAAAACTCTTGAATTATTGCTTGCTTCCACTTGCAGCAATTAGTTGGCCTTTCCTTTCTTCACATGGATTGGCCCCATCTTGTCTCAGTATCCGGTTCTTTATACAAACTTCCAAATCCTGCCGACTCGCCCTTTGTCTTGTAATACTTGGGCGGCATCTTTCATGGACCCACTTTTCGTCTTTTTTCCCGAGTGGGTTGTTACCTGTCTGGAGTCACATGTCTCTACTGACTTTGTTGGGGAATCTACTTTTTTGGTGGTCCCCGAAACTTTGGATACTTCTGTGACTTTTCTTCTCCGTCGTCGGGTCTTCTCCGATCGACTTTTGGCCGGAATCCTTTGCCAAATTCCGGTTCCTTCTGGTTTTGACATTCGGGACAAACCCGAAGTTCCCAATGGCCTATGTGAACCATATTGCAATATTTCCGTGAGTTTCTTTACTCCCCGGCTTTTTTTCCCACGTAAGATTTCTTTTCTTTTTGAATGCAGTCTTCTGCGAATCTTGTAGTTTTTCCCGTCATAGTATTCAACAGAATGATCCGTTCACCGAATTTTGATAAAACTTGAACGGAAACTTGACTTTGTCCATCTCGGTGAGAGAGACCCACAATCCCCACGCCCTTCTTGTTGAAATTTGATCTTGATGAAGGTCATGGCCAATTGTACTTCTTCTGAATTAGCCTCCTTAATATTTTTGAAGGCTTTTTCATCTGGTTGTCGAAGCCTGATGTAATGGAAGGCTTCATGTCCACCTTTTCCGACGGGCTCTGTTGCTGCACTTATGAAATACAACTCCAATGTATCCCCCCATTTTAGGCTGTCATTGTTGGACCAACACTCGTACACTGCTTCCTGGATCCATTTTGGTAATTTTGTGATCTTCGGGAAGCCTGGTGAAGTAGTATAGATCGAGGCCAAAGCCCCAAACTCGTACCACCTCTTCACTTCTTCAGGGATGGAATTTGGTAACATCCAAACCCTGGATATTTTCGAAATATCGATCTTTATTTTTTCGGAGATATCCCTTGCCTGGTAATCGCTTTATCCCACCCGCCTGGTATTCCTGCCAAGAAGAAGAAACTTTAATCTCGTTAATATCAACCTTAGAAGTGCCCATCATAGGCCTAAGGTTGATCACTTCGTCCTTTACCTCGGACGTGTTGGGTTGATGTGATAACTTGGGATTTGACTCCGGAGTATCAGTTTTTCCTTGGGCCAACATTTCGCGGCTTAGGACTTGTGCTAGGGTACTGGAATCCTCTCTGCTACGGGTTGGGGAGCCTGCGCTCTAAACGCTCTGTTTGCTTATTAGCAGCCCGGAGGAGTGGCCCTTGAAATGCCGTTCTCAACTGAGAGTGAGACCGGACACATGCTCGTATACGATCGGTTACTTTATCCCGATCATTCCTTTGTAATTTCCCGGCCAAATCAGCATTGATGACCAGGGTATCAAATTCTCGGAGTAGCATTTCCAGCTGGTCTCCAAGATGTCTTGAGGCTGTGAGGATGGAATCAACTTCAATTCCCTCCATCTCTTGTTAGAAAATCTGCAAGAACATTTTCATTAGATTTTATAATGACAATATCATAATCATAATATTGACATTCAGCTTGCCATCTAAGTATCCTAGCGTTTTCTGGTTTTGATTCAATTTTGTTTTTCAGAAAAGCTTTGACACTTGAATTATCAATTTTTAAGATAAACTTTTTAGCCAGTAGAAATAAAGGCCATTTTTTGAAAGCCTTTCTGACTGCAAAGAATTCTTTCTCGTTGATATGCCACCGAGTTGCTTCACTGTATGTAAATAGACCGCTGCAATATCTGCATGGCACTTCTCCGTTTGGTGTGCTTTTGTAAGAATCGTTGCCCACCAAAATCACCGCATCTGTGTAAAGAACCGTTCATCTTCATCCTGTGGAATTGCAAGTTTCGAAGCTTTTTGCAAACTTCTTTAAGTTGCTTGATTCCTTCTTGATGTTCATTGTCCCATTTGAATACTGCATCTTTTTTAAGCAATGGGCTAAACACCTTCCTGTAATGTGCTAGATTGTTTATGAACATTCCAGCAAAATTGACAACTCCTAGAAAACTCTGAAGTTGCTTCTTGTCTTTCAATGTATCCGGAAATCCCTGTATCTTTTCTACAATATGACTTTGTAGGATGATTCCGATTCGATCGATCTCAATTCCTAGGAATTCAATCTGTCTTGTTGCAATCACTGCCTTCTTCTCCGAAAGCACTAATCCTTCCTTGTGACAAACATCCAAAATATTTCCAAATGTTTGAGATGCTCCTTCATGTTCTTTGATGTGATTAGAATGTCATCGATATACACGAACATGAAACTAAAATAATCTTTGAAGAGATTATCCATCTTCCTTTGATATATATGGAGTGCGTTAGCCAATCCCATAGGCATCACGTTCCAAATATAGTGTCCTTGTGGTGTAGAGAAAGTCGTGAACTTCTTGCTTTCTTCATCCATCTTAATCTGTAGAATCCGCATTTGCAATCGAACTTTGAGAATATCTTGGCACCTTTGATACGATTAACCGGATGTTCTCTGCTTGGATATAGTATCCGTCGAACTCCAAAATGTTATTAATTCCCTTGTAATTAATAACAAGTCTTGGCTTTCCTCTTTTGAATTCTCCATGGTTTCTAACTAAGAACCCTGGACTGCTGTATGGAGAAACTCCTGGTGAAATTAACTTAAGGTCAAGATGTTCCTTAAGTATCTTCTGCATATCCTCACGATCCTCCTGGTTCATAAGGATTGGTTTGAATCTTACGAACTCGTACTCCTTTCCAGGTTTAACCTTTAAGGAAGCTTTAAGCTCGTTCTTATCCCACCAAGCCAAAGGATCTTCATTGTAATTCCTTTGGATCTTCTTCTTGATATCCTCGAGTGATATTTGTTCTTCTAGGGTCACGTCACTCTGCGGACTCTCCATTAGACTTATCCATAATTCTGCAATGGCTTCTGGAGTAACTTGTTCTTCTCCTTGTACTCTAAATAAATACAAGTTATTATCCCATATCTTCTGATCCTTCTGACTGTAACCAAATTGTCTATAGGATAATAAAGCTTCACCAAATTTCCTTCGATCCGCCATTTTTGGATTGCGAAGTTTGGCTTCATCACCATGCTTGCTGTGAAAAGTAATAGGCATTTTTTTTGTAAAATGCTTCCCGCAATCTTTGGACAATAATCTTATGATCACATAAGGTTGTGAAAATAAGTCTTCTTGTCTCGTTCTCCTGTGTAAATCGCTTGAATGTTTGTAGGAAGTTGTTTCCTAGCAAAACATCTGCACCTGTATCATGGAAATAGATTGGTGGCGTTTTCACCTTGTACCATGGGGTACCGCTGCGCCTCCGATCATGATTTACTCGCTTGTTTAATTCCCTGTTAAGGATAAGAATCCTTTAGAGAAATCTCTTCCTACAATAGCTGGTAAATCTTCTCCAATTTCTTTAGGAAAAACATCCTGCTTTGCAAGTACATATTCCGACTGGAATCAATATAGGAAATAATACTCGGCCAGTATTCAAGATATAACATTCCGATAGAAATGTATATGGAGAATGGACTAGTGGTCATCGATCCTATATCTTTTATCAGCCACTGTGAACTCCATTCCGTCTTGTAATCTTTCCCATGGTTTATGATCCTCGAGAAATTCAATTCCCAATATTAATTGTTCTAGGATTTTTCCTGCAACTCCTGTGATAGTAAGCTCAATTTCTCCTATCTTCAGGCTTCCTTGATACCTTCCAACTATTGGTTGTTGGAGATAATATAGCACATCACAAGGAAAAATATTATCCTTTTGAGTGATGTCGAATATTACTTCAACTTCTCGCCATCCTTCTGGACATTTCAGCTCTCCTGCTGTTTTGAAAACATCTGGGATACGCTGAACTGTACTTGGTCTCCTTTCTTCCCAACGGCTGCTACTCGTCATTTTGTCCTATTGGAAAGACATCCTTCTGGGCTCAACTCTGAAACTTCGACTTTTGTTGAAGACTGGTTGATCTTGTATTTTCATATCGATCTCCTTGATGATTGGAGACTCAATAATTTCTGGTAAAACCACCCTGGCAAAGTCCTCGAAGATTCTTGGGACTTCAATAAATTCCTTTCTCAAGAATACTTCTGAATGATGTGTATTCGAGAGAGCATAGGATATCTTGTATGTGATCGAGTAGGGTCTGTTCCCTTCTTTCATCAATTCAACTCTTTTGAAATCTTGATGAAGAGTTAGGACTCTATTGAAATCTCGATTTCCCACATTGTATGTAATTCTAAGATAGACATTAAATGCTAATTTCCTAGCATACAAATTTCTTGTTACTGCTCCAAGGCACGAATCCTTGAGATTTGAGATCCGCTTATCAAAGATAGCTAAATTGAGTGGCGAATCTATCCCTTCTTTGAATGTTGCTTTAATAATAACTCTTATGGCTCCGATATGAATCCATGAGAGTGTATTTGCAACTTCTCTTTTAACTCTGCTTTTGATCTCCTGGATTTCTCTAATAGGGACCAACTGCATCTCGATCAGGTTCTCGGTAAACTCCATTGGAATGGCAAATTCTCCGGCTGTTACCCTGTGGATAATTTGGTGTTTTCTATTACGAAAACCAATCTTATCCAAAGCCCTTTCCATCGCTCCAATTGTAAATCCATCATAGATATGAAGCTTTGGATCTTTCTTCATAATTCTCATAAGAGTCTTATGAGACACCGTAGTGTGAGAGAGGAATCCTCGACATATCCTCCCCCGGCCGTCTGTTGAAGAATTTCTTCTTCACTGATTCTCGAATCGATTCACTTCCATCATCGTAATAGATCTCTTCTTCATAGATGCTTTCATCCGAGGGAATATCTTCAAATTGATACACCTATATTAAATCCTGATAATAGACAGATTCTTTGATTTCTGGTGTGACCTCGAACTGTCGACACCTCGTTTTTAATTGTCCGGGCAATCCGTTGAGATATGCCTTTTGCTCCGCATGTCCAAAGAATTACAAATCTTTGAAACTTTCATTAGCTCGTGTGAGCACGCCCGAAAGTTCTTCTCCTGGATTCTCTTTGGTACTTGCTTGATTAGAACCTGATGATGAGGCTCTCCTCCCGCTTGGTACCGTCTTTGCCCCCCGATTTATAACTTTGGGCTTTTTGTTTTGACGAACCTTCTAGGTCTCCATGAAGACCGCTTTTTTGTTCTTCTTCGCTCGGCGGTATGGATGGCTTCTATCCTTCTTCTTATGCCGCCTTGGTTGACCTCCCACAACCGTTGGGATATCATTATCCACGCAACATAGAGGAACTGTTTTGTTAATTCCTCTTAATCTTTTGTAATTCTTGTATAGAGCTGCTTGGTAACACCATTCAGATAACTTGGCCTTTAGGAAAGACATTTTTTTGGCCACAGTTTCTACTTCAGCTCCACCCTTGTATTCCCTGATAAGCATTTCTCTCCAGGGACTCGGAATCTTGGCAAAAAATAGTCAGGCAAATGCTTCTTTTTCCTCAATCTTGGATTTCCACCGGTATTCGGTGAACAACTTGATATATTCGTCAATATCACAAATATCTAGTAACTCAAGGCTATATAGGGCTTGTTTATATCTCTTTCTTTTTTCATCCTCTAATCCCTCGAAATAACATGTGCCGATGAACTGGATTTTGAATAGTTTGGCCATACCATCGACAATTCCTTTAAGTGATTCCCCTGATGTGACCGAAACTTTTCGTACTAGCATCGGTCATATCCCAAGCAATCTTCACCGATCCTTCAAGACTTATTTCAAGGAGTAAGATGAATGAATCCTTTGTAAGATCGAGGGTTCCAGCTGAAATTCTCGTAACTGAAGCCCATTCATCAATGAGAACTTCTCTATTTTTAAAATCTGGGATGTCCAGATTTAACATCAACCCATATGGATGTATTGGGTCGAGGTGCGATCTTCCATAAGGCGTCGATAAACATTCGGCCTTCCAAAGAGGGTTGTCTAGTTCCTGCAAGAGGTTTCGACCTCCTATTCCCGAAAGTGGATCACTCCCGGTCGTGAAATCCCGGATGTGGCATCTTCTCGTCCCCGAGCTCCATGATGCGAACCCGTACTTTCTTCGACGTTAGGATTAATCGGTGGCGGTGGTGGTGGAATTGGTATACCTTGTGGGTCATAGGTAACCAAAGTCGATTCTCACTCACTGCGTTCATCTTTAAATCTACAATACCTAATCCCGAAGGATTCGCGCAGTCATGTAGATCTTTAAGATTCATCTTTTCAATATCCATCTTTTTAATTTTTGATGGATTTTCCTTTGATTAGAGCAATGAGCTTTTCCTCATCCGCCATCTTTCGTAGAACTTCGGTTGGTTTCCCTTTTTGGTGTAAATAGGGTACCGTCCCAAAATCAATACGTTTTCTTCCTCCGGATGAACTCGGCCCTGTTCTCCGGTTCTTGACTCGTTTCTAAATATCATGAAGGAGTTCAAGAGTTTCATTAGGAATTTTATTGTTTAGATTTTGATGAATGCCATGTAAAACTTAGAATAGAAAGTTGGCACCCCAATCCTTGTAAAATGTATTGTAACAATTAGAGTGCCAAGCCGAGTTAAGTCGCCTACGCCCCTAACATGCAAGAAGACAATCAAGACTTGAAGGAAAATCACGAGAGACAAATTTGAGTACGGCAAAGAAAAGACAGAACTCGATCAAGAAGCGGTGAGATGCGGTGAGTGGAACATCACCAAGTCAACTCAAGAGAAGCCAAGTCTCAAGTCAAGTGACAAAGAGTCATCCAATGATTGGAAGTGACCCTAAGTCACCTGGGAAAGCAAGGAAATGCGATCAAGTCGAGATAATCGTAAAAGAACCGTTGCCGCGAGAAATCAAGAGATTTACTTAAACAAGTAATATCTCCATACCACCTTTCTTGGAGTGCTCGGTCCGAAGCGTGCAAAAGGAATGAACCAATGGGAAGCACTACACCGTGTCGAACTCGAAAGGTGATAAAACAATTCATACGAGGAAATGGCAATTCCAAGAACGCAAGCCAACGATCGCAAAGTAATTTTCAAAAATGAGCCTATCTCTTCAACGGGCAAATTTTTGAAAGTTCACTATAAAAGGCCGAGGAGTTTGTTTGAGAAGGATGATGAATGACACACACGTGAGATATACAAGCTTATCAAAAATCAAACATTCTCAATCCTCAAGCCTACATTTCAAGTACATCAATCCAACACTTACCTGTGAAGGAAAGAGAACTTCAATCAGTTGAAGAGGAAAATATCGAAAACAAGGGGTCTACATTCCGGAAGGATTGTAGAAAGGTTCAAGGTGAACCAAGTCTTAAGCTTTTGGAGGGCTTCGTGATCAAATCCAAAGTGCTTGAGCAAGTGAGTCAGTAGTAGCAAGCAAATGCCCTGTGAAGAAGTTCGAGTCGTGCATTTAAGCCGGTGAGTGATCAAGGCGTCTCATGAGTCCCAAAGGATCAAGTCGGCCAGTGTGATCAAGACTTGTATCCGGACTGCTTACCACTTTGTAAACGATCATTACCTAGTGGATTCCTCCGAGTTGGAGAAGAGAGGAGTAGAAGAATTACCCCATCTTCGAACCTCTATAAAAATTTTATTGTGTCATTTACATTTCAACATTTAAATTCCTCGCACTTTTAACTCGCTTATATCTGGCACGATATTTGCTATCCATTTGATAATTTATAAGTACTAAATCAAGCTCTAAAATCTTGCTTAATTAAACGTAAGGGTGTTAAGTCTTCCAAAAAACAAAACCACAAATTGAGTCAAATTATAGCCAACAATGAGTTACTCCATTAATGCCACCGAAAGTCATAAGAGATTAACTCTCTTGAGTGACTAATTCGATTTGTCCATCAAGGACACAAATTGTAGAACTCAGTAGATTTAAAAGACTAAATCGAAAATTTGGTAAGGTTTATTCAACCCCCCCTTCTAAACCTTACACTTACACCCCTTGGGACCTACAAGTGGTATCGGAGCGGTTGGTTCATTGAACCCTCCGCACCGTTCTTGAACTAGATCTCCAAACTTTTCAAAAGTCTCGCTTTAGTACTTAAACTTTCAAAACTCTTTTCTATCATTAAAAGTTACTATCATGGAAGCAAATCTAACACGCATTCCTATGTTCACTATTGAAGAATTTGATGATTGGAAAATTCGTATGCGGTTCATCTATCAAAGATTACATGATGAGATGTGGATAGTGATAGAAGATGGGCCTCTGCAAATATTAAAGGTGAACACAAACTGCATTTAAGAGTTGCGGTGAAGGAGAGAAGAAGATCTTTGCTCGGACCACCATGGTTGAAAAACCAAGAACCGAGTGGACAAATGATGACGAAAAATGGTACAACCTGGACAATGTAGCCAAGGACATCCTGCACAAAACCTTGACAAAGCCATGTTCAATAAAGTCAAATCTTGCAAAACGGCTAAGAAATGCAGGACAAGTGACATTGATTTGTGAAGGCTCGAGAAAAAATCAAAGAAAACAAACTATCGGTAGTTGTACAAAAATTTGAGAACTTCAAAATGATCTCGGGAGAAAACCTGGATCAACTGGATGCTCGGTTCACGTAAATCACAAATGAGCTATCTCGCACTTGGAAAGGAATATACACGAAGGAAATGTGTATGAAAATCCTAAAAAGTCTTCCAAATGAATGGGAAATGAAGGTCATGGCACTGAGACATTCCATGGACCTATCAAAGACATCCAACCATGAGTTATTCTCAGACCTCAAAGCCTATGAGTTTGAGCTAAGAAGAAAAGACCAGGAAGAGACATCTGTACCCAAAACAGCTGCTCTAATTGCTAAAGATGGGAAGAGAGCCGAGGTCAAAGAAGTCATTGACCCGAAGAAAAATAGCCCGATGGTTAAAAGATTCAACAAGTTCTTTAATAAGAACTACAAGAGAGGAAAGGGTGAATCTTCCAGAAGACACTCAGCTCCCTCAAAATCAAGGGAAGACAGGCCAACCAAGAGAACAGATCATCAAAAAGTTGAATATCAAAGGACAACTCACTCAAGAATGGAAAGAGTCGATCAAAAGGTCAATATCTATGTTGGAACTAGACAACCAGGTCACTATGCCATTGATCGCTCATATCCTGTAGTCAAGAAATACAGAGATGAAGAAGAAAGAAAGGTCTTGAGAGAAAGAAGACAAGAAAAGAAAAAAAGGCAATGATGGCTACAGATCATCGAGACAGCCAAGTCAAGAGAGACAGTGACTCGAGAGTAGTGAAGGTGACTACTCAAGTGACTCGAAGAAGAAGCCCGATCCGCTTGATGGCCAAAGAACAAGATCAAGAAGATGAGGTACAATCTAACTCAACAAACTCGGACACTAGTGATAGTGATCGTGACACACACACACTTCATCACCCACGATCTTTATGATTCATTAGGCAAAATGATGAAAGATTTTGAGCACATTAAAACCTCACACACACTATTGAATGAGGAAAACAAACCTTTACTCAAAAGTCAAAACTCAAAGTCGACTAAGGAGCCGAGTACTCTAAGTCAAATAGGCGATGAGAATAAAAGTTTAAAGGTTTGAAAATGCTAAATTAATAAAGAAATTACTTTGCTATAGAAAAGAGGGAGAATGACCTCAAGAATGTTATTGTCTCATTCACCAAGGCATCTAAATCATTGGATGATCTTATTATGAGTCAAAGAGAATGTGGAGACAAGACAAAGCTTAGGATTTAATTCCTCTATGCTATGTCAAACCTCAAGAATAATTTTGGAAAAAGGATCTTCAAGTCATGAAGAGTCCGAAAAATCCAAAACTATAAATGTTGCACAAACATTCGCTCCAAAGCACAATAATAAGCAAACCGGCCTTGGTTACAAAGGAAAAGGAAAACAAACAATTGAGAGTCTTTGAAAGGACAAATGAGAAGAGATTCACGAGTCCTCAAAGAAACTCCAAACAAAAATACTCAGTAAAGAAAAAGCGAGCTACCAAAAACCCTTAAAATCCATAAAAGAAATACATATAATGGGAATGGTAGAAAATATCCAAGCCAAGTTGGGAATAATGTGAACTATCGCCTGAGACTTATGGAATACAAGCCCAAATGGCAAAGGCCTAGAACTCAAAGAAAGGCCATTCCAAAAGTATAAGAGCTTTCATCAACACACATATGCACCTAGGCACTACACTCAAAAACACCACAACTATCCAAGGAAGGAAATTGCTAAAACACATATGCAGCATACTGACAAAAGAGACAATTTGTATGAACCTAGAATCCCCAAGCAATTTGCCAGGATTAATTATGATTATGGCACTCGATAGATGGCAACCTCTTGAGTCAAATCATTTGGCTATAGGTTGGTTGGATCATCTTATAATTCTAACCCCTCGGACCCGCACAAGCATGGGTACCTAAAACTTAATTTCCTTGATTGCGGGTTCAAGGAACAAATGAGTGCCAAAGAACCTGGTACATGGATAGTGGTCGTTCCGGACATATGACAGAAATAAAAGAAATCATCAAAATTCAAGGAAGTTAAAGGAGCAAAAGTCATATTTGGAGGAAATGAAGCTCCAGGTGAAATAAAAGGCATTGGATCCATCAAGAGGAATGGATTAGAAATCACGATGTTGCATATGTTGAAGGACTAAACTTCAATCTACTAAGCATCATCAACTTTGTGACAAGGGCTACAATGTTGGATTCAACATGGGCATATGCCAAATCAAAGATCTTGAATCAAATGAAGTGGTGCTTTGCAAGGATGTAGACAAAAAAAATATGTATGTAGTAGATTGGTCAACCGCAACACCCAAAGACTGTCTACTTGCAAAGAGCACAAATGAATCAAGTTGGTCGTGGCACAAAAAGCCGAGTATACAAGAAGGACTTCCAGGACTCGAGTATACAAGAAGGAGAGTATATGTGACGCATGTCGAAGGGAAAACAAATCAAGTCGTCATTTAAAGAAAAGACATGCCCATCCTCAACAAGAATATTGCGCCGCTTCATATGGATCTATTTGGCCCAAAGGAACCAAACAAAGATAAGTGGAAAGAAATACACCTTGGTGGTAGTAGATGACTACTCAAGATATACATGGACAATTTTCATGTGTAAGAAGAAAGAAACTCTACAAAAAATCGCCACAAATGGTGATGAAGATGATTCAAAACGAGAAGAGTCAAACCATTATCAAAATAAGATCGGGCAGAACCGAGTTTGTCAATGGAATAATAACTCGATTGTATTGAGAATGGTATTGGTCATGAACTATCGGCAAAGACTCTCCACAGAATGGAGTTGCGAAAAGAAGAAATAGAACCCTCAAAGAAGCAAAGAAGGACCATGTTAGGCGCGAGTTACCAAAAAGATTTTGGGTCAAGCAATCAACACGACTTGCTACACTCAAAACAGGATGTATGATAAATAGACGGTGACAAAGACTCCTATGAGATCTGGATCGGAAGAAAACCAAGTGTTGCATATTTCGAATATTTGGATGTAAATGCTTCATCCACAACAATGGCAAAGACAATCTAAAGGCTTTTGATGCTAAAGGCGATGAAGGTATCTTTTTAGGATACTCACGGTGAAAAGCAAAGCCTACAAAATACTCAACAAAAGGACTATGGTCGCAGAAGAATCCATTCATGTGGTATTTGATGAGCCAAACATAAATGGAGAAGACATTGAAGAGTCACCGATGATAGTTTTAAACATCCAACCATACGAGCAGTCCTATCTTTGTCAAGTCAAGCCGAATTATCAATTCGTAAGAAGATGAGATGGTCAAATCTCAAAACTCGCCGGAAAATTTGCGGCTAAGTGATTACGAGAGAGTCGACCCGCAAAGAACACACGTACCGCAAGTCGATCAACCTAGCTAACTCACTCCAACTCCGATGTAAGATGGCCGAGAGACCATCCACCGTAACTTGTCATTGGAAATATAAGAGAAGGTGTCAAGACAAGATCCGAGAACTCAACAAGAAGCAATGTTCACATGCTTCATCTCGCAAATACCAAAAGATGTGTCACAAGCATCGATGACACACATTGATTCAAGCCATGCAAGAAGAGCTGAATCAATTTGAGAGAAATAAAGTATGGGAACTAGTGCAAAGACCCATACATCAAAATGTCATTGGAACCAAATGGGTGTTCGAAATAAGATGAACGAGGAAGGTTACGTGGTAAGAAACAAAGCAAGACTAGTGGCCAAAGGATATTGCCAAGAAGAAGGGATAGATTTTGATGAAACATTTGCTCCTGTAGCAAGATTGGAAGCTATAAGGATGTTTCTTGCCTATGCACTCACAAGAACTTCATTGTATATCAAATGGATGTAAAAAGTGCATTCCTAAATGGCTTATTGGAAGAAGAAGTGTATGTTGAACAACCTCCAGGATTTGAGCGGAGAAGACTCTTGAGACAAGGTATACAAACTCAAGAAAGCCCTGTGCGGATTGAAACAGGCACCCGAGAGCATGGTATGATACCCTGTCACAATTCCTAATCGAAAATGGATTCACTAAAGGAAAAGTAGATAGAACACTTTTCGAATTCAAGACAAGAAGAAAGTATACTTGCTTGTTCAAATATATGTGGATGACATCATTTTTGGATCCACTAACAAAGAGCTATGTGAAAAATTTTCAAACCTCATGCAAAGTAAATTTGAAATGAGCATGATGGGAGAGCCGACATTCTTCCTTGGACTCCAAGTGAAACACCAAGGATGGAACCTTCATAAGTCAAACAAAATACACCGAGAGATTTAATGAAGAAGTTTGGTATGGAGGAGAAGTCTTCGTAAAAATACCAATGAACACATCACCAAAATGGACATGGATGCGGATGGCAAGCCTCAGAGATCAAACAAGATACGAGCACTTATTGGATCATTGCTCTATCTCACGGCAGCGTGCCCATCACTTTTTTTGTAGGTGTATGTGCAAGATTTCAATCTGCTCCAAAAGAGAGCCATATGACAAAGAATAAGAGAATATTGAGATACTTGAAAGGAAGCCAAGAAGTAGGCCTATGGTATCCAAATGAAGGTGGATTCAAGCTAATTGGCTATTCGTTCTGACTATCTTTGGATGCAGAGTGGACAGAAGAGTACTTGTGCACATGTCAAATGCTAGAAACAGACTAATTTCCTGGTTTAGCAAGAAAAAAACTCAATAGCCACCTCTACAAACCGAGGCGAGAATACATAGGCATAGCTGCAAACTGTTGTGCCCAAGTCCTATGGATGAGACAAAGAATGAGAGATTATGAAGTTGAAGAAAAAGAAATTCCAATCATGTGTGATAACACAAGTGCAATTTCAATCACTCATAATCTGTGTTGCACTCAAGAACAAAACATATTGATGTCGAGATATCACTTCATAAGAGACCATGTTGAAAAGAAGGACATCATCCTGGAATATATCTCAACCGATAAACAACTAGCCGACATCTTCACAAAACCATTATGTGAGTCAAGATTTGAAGAACTCAAACATGAGTTGGGGCTAATTGAGCTAAAGCCGAGACACGTAAGAATCAAAGAAAAGAAATGGAACAGAAAGAAGGTGAAAAAGAGTCTGAAAACAAAAATCACCAAGAATCACCAGATCGGAAAGTCATATACCAAGTCACCGTGATAGTGAGTCACTAAGAGAAATGTGAGAAGCGAGTTAAATCGGCTAAGAGATAAGTCAATAACTTATGAGCAAAGTGACAAAAACGCAATGTTTTGACTTAGCGGGAATGTTTTAAGAAACACGTCGGATAATGATGATGTGTACGGACATAAAAAGCCGCACACCAAGCCTATGATTGGATATAAATGCCGCCGCATTAAATACGAGACATGAACTCGCTCAATATGCGTGCGATATCCAAGCCGTTGATTTCGATCACAATTCAAAACCGTCTGCGCACGCCCTTTCATAAACCATATTTAAACCATTTTCGCCGTTTCTCTCTCACACTTCTAAAAACTGCTCATCTCATTCTCTCAAAAGCAAAGGCAAAATACTCTCGAAACCCTATCAATCAAAATCATTTTCTCGAGTTTTTCCTTGAAATAATTCTCGAGAAATGGCACCAACTTATGACTTTACCAAGTTGGGAAAGCAAATCCACACCGGTTCGACGGTGGATTTCGACGGAATGGTGAAGCGGGTCCGACGACACCCTGGTAAAGAAAATCGAGAAGTTGGAAACGTCCGGGCTAAAACCGCTTCTAACACTAGAATATCCGATGACCTACGTGGAGGAGGTCGCACAATTCTACGTGAATGCCGAGATTCACGATAAGGGAATCAAGTCATCTGCTCACGGGGAAGCGGTGACTATCACCGCCAAGGATTTGGTGAATATTGCTCACTACCCAGGGAGCATCCGAGATTAAAGAGGCTGATGTAAACTTGGGCGACGCATGGAAAGAGATAGCCAAGTCCGACGCGTTCGGACAAAATAATATACACAAAGAAACAAGAGATCGCTGGCGGGAGGATTATCACAAATTGTTGGACATAGTTGCCAAGTGTATCGACATCAAATTTGGCGACTTTGACCAATCAAAAGGCAAAGCTGATTGATGGCCGCAATCATCGAGGAAAAGAAGATAAACTGGCCGAGTTTATCTACAAAGCAGTCGCCCGAACGTGGGAACAAGTCCTTCAAAGAAGATGGGTCATTTGGAGGATCCCTAGGATATGGCCTCGTGATTGGTCGGCTATTGGAGGTGAAAGGAGTCCCTCTTAGACATGGGAAGGCTTTCCATGTTAACAAGAGGATGTTCGAGCTAATCTCTCCGGTGCTCGAGAGCGGCGTACGCCAAGAGAGACACGACACGATGAGGGGAATCACCGGACCAAGACACAAATGCTTCCTCTCCGGCCAAGAAGAAAGCTTCGCCCTGCTGCAGTGCCAAGAAGACTCGCTTCCCCTGCAAAGAAAGAAAACCAAACATGCTCCCCGCCCGCAGAGTCACCCGCCCAAAGAACCATGTCCCCTCCCCGCGCCGTCGAGAAGGACTCACAAATTCCTTCTCCGATCGTCAAAAAGAGGAGAATCGACAAACCAAGACGGCCCTCGAAACAAACACTGCACCGCCCCGCCGCCCAAGACTCGGAGGACACCGCCTCCGAACTGAAATTCCCTGGTACAAACCAGAGACGAAGAAGACTCGTCAAGCGATCCGAGAGAGAAACCAACAGTCGATTACTCGGCTAGCACATATACCTGGAGACTACGGAGAAGTAGAGTCTCCGGATGTAATTGATGAAACACCAAGTCTGTGAAGGTGATCAAGCAGAGGCAACTCAAGACACAAACAGAGCTCACACAAATTGAAGCACAAGAAGAACCAGCCCAAGCGAGATAATGATGTAATGATCCTCTCTCCACCTTACCCGGACATCCAAAATCGTCACGTGAGTGGAGAAAATGGAAGCCGAGCAAGTCAGGAACAGTTCAACGGCCCGAATTCATAGAAGAAGAAGAAGAGGAACGCTAAATTTCCTCGATTAACTATCGTGCTCCTACGGATGAAGACAATCGCATAGACATTCTCGCAGAGATATACAAGGACAAGGAGAGAAAAGCAAGTCAGAAGAAGCCAAGCACGAGAGAAGGCAAGCATCGCCCTATCTCCGGCACCACAAAACACACACATCCTCTCCTTGATGTCTTCTCGATAGTGACGAGGAACCGATAATGTCACGCCACGAAGAGTTGCAAATGCAAAGCATTGCACGAATCAAGAATCCTTCACGAGCAAAGATTAATGGAGGGACCAGGAGAGTCCTCCGATCACACTGAAATCGATCCAATGGGAGTGGTTCAAGAAATAGCCACCGTTGTTGTTCTTTGCTACCACTTCCCACTCACTCAAGAAGCAATAAGGAATCGGCGATGAAATCGGGATAGTGGGGACCCCAATCGAGCCAACCCCTATTGAAGGTGTGCTACCACCGCCCCAACAAATGAACAATCAATCGAAACAAATGGGAGTTTGGAGACGAGTGACCCCATTCCAAGTCACTCACCGGAGCGCCACCGAGGGGGAAACTCCCCCACTGCGGCAAGGTCGGAGGATGTCTTTGCAGATGACTCCACAAAGAATGCGGGAGGTGGAGTAGGGACAATTCAAACGCAAGAAGAACAGAAGTTGCCATCAACGAAGCTCGAGGCGATTGAGACTGCCTCACCGAGGTGCCAATTGCTCTCAAGGCTAATGACGATCTTGATGCGATCGAGGCACGCGGAAAGGAATGTACAGGAGTTAACACTGCGGCGAAAAAGTGCAATCCATGGGGTTGAGACTCCAATGGATGCCATTGTAGAAGACCCTAAGACAACACACTTTGAAAGGGAGGAGCAAGGCCTCGCAGCAAGAGAGACTACCGGAGGAAATGAAGGCCCACGGGAGGTTGAGACTTCCCGGGTAAACCACCGGTAGAGAACATCCCTCCGGTATCATCGACCCATCCGAGAAGGAGATCAGCGCACTTCATGATTCCCGGGACAACCCCGATGTCACTTTTCCTCGGGATCGGAAAGCGAAGAAGAAGAAGGCTAGTCATCCCCATGACAAATCCAAAAGACTCACCATGGATGTTCCAAGCACGAGCAAGTCGATCCCAAAACTACTCGTCAAACCTTTAATTTTGATGATGAGCCACCTATGGAAATCTCATCATCGTCCGATGACGCTCGATAAGGCCGAGGACCGATCTCATCGAAATGGAGAAATCACCGAGACCAACGAAGGTTGTTAAGACAAATTGGGCTCGAGCTCGGCCAGTAGTCTACTCCACAATGAGAACCCAAATGAACAACGGACTCGCACAGCTCCTCAAGGCTGCAGCAGATCGATTCCCAAAAGAACTTCACGCGCACCGCTCATCATCGAATGGATCCCGGTTGGCGGTGATGATTCTTTTTGTAGAATCTTTCCCTTTCTCACCGGAGATACGAGAACTCCACGAAGAATCGAAAAGCGAACAAGCACGCTATTACAAACCAGCTCTGTTCTTCCAATAGACACCATTGTTCCGGTAGTGCCAACCCGACTTTGTCAGATGGCCATCACCGCAATGAAGAATCACCGGCTCGAGAAGTGTTCAAGGCACTCTTTGCCTTTGAGATTGAAAGGATGGAGAGGCATCGAACTCTTTGGACATGCGATTGGACAACGAGATGCCACCACTTACAACCGATTTAAGAGGCATAACAGCTCGGATAAGGGAATGGTGGCAACAAGAAAAACAATGCGTGTGGAATGGTGAGATACTTGAACAATTGTTCAATAAGTCTGCTGGTGTGGAGAGCGAAAATACCGATGCAAAGACAAAGCCGAGAGAGCACATTGAGCATATGCATGAAGCTCACACTAGATCAAGGCCTGCGTGAACAACATACACATGATCTACAAATACGTTTGGAAGAACACATGACAAGAAAATTCAGCCTTCTCATGGGTGAGATGAAGCGATTTCAAAGAGAATCCAACGCTACTAGATCGAATTCCGTCTTTGCAACGCAGCGGACTTGACTTGAGCGAACTCAACCATCGAAGACTCGACTTCATGCTTGCCAAGATTGTTCCCAGGGGTTCCTCTATCCTTTGATGATGCCAAAAAGGGGAAGAGGAATACCTTAAAGCAAAGAAAATCAAGCCGAAAAGAAAGGAGCAAAATTGAGTCGGGAAAATCACCGGTGAGGAAGTCTTGAAACAAGAAAGGAAAACATGTTGAGGGGAAGGATCAACGGATGTGACATTGATGATTGCACAAACCCCCAACAAGGTCTGTCACATCGACATTATAAGCGGCAAACTCCCTATGACTCGCCACTCCAACACTCTCTTTATCTATGGCGGAGAAGAGAAAATCAATTGAAGCGAGGGATGAAGGAAGTGGAAGGAAGAATGGATGCCAGGGTGATGAACATCTTAAAAGAACATGGAGGCATTCCGGTTGACAGAGACACCTATGCCATCTCGGATGTCGGGACGAGCCACGTTCGATCGATGAATTCAAAACACTCGAATCTGAGGGATACTTTGCAAATATGTCCATGGCTCAAGCTTGGGACTGTCTTTGGGAAAAGGGTCTCACATTATGTGAAGAAGGCCGACGAGCGACAAACAACCGTGATCGCTCTGCTGGTCACTCCCGGGCACTCACCGGAAAGAAGAAGACTCGATCAAGATACGCCCGAGGTAGAGGAAGAAGCGGCGGTGGAGGAAGAAGCTTGGACCTAGGCCTCGCCCAAGAACATTGAATACGTAGATCCGGGGAAGAAAGGAGGGATCTCTTTGGTGGGCTTGACCACCAGTGGCAAATTTGCGAGTGGCTAAAACTAACGCCGAGTATGCAAAAAGAATAGAAGAAGAAAAACAAGAGACAAACTCAGCTATGGCGGGAGAGACAGAAAGAATAAGAATAGATGAAGTCAAAGAAAAGCATATGAGAAGAAAAAAAGAAGGCGGTGATGACGAAGAAGAGAAGAAGAAGAGAAAGAAGATCTTGATCAAGACGAAAAAGAAGGAGACAAAGAAGATGAAGTATTCTTGTCCACCCCTTCGTGTACTTTATTATGTAAATACATACAATGTAAGTCTTCTACGTAATAAAGATATAAATTCTTTAATTTTTGTGAAGACAATTATATGCTCGATACACCTTGTAAACTTGATTGTGTTGAGGAACAAGAATGATATGATCAATAAAAAGAATTGATTCTCATGCGATACATTCTATGTCAATACACTATCTGTATGTATCATTCTTTGTTTGCATCTTTGAATAATTTAAGTTTTGGCATCATCAAAAAGGGGGAAATTGTTAGGAATTTTATTGTTTAGATTTTGATGAATGCCATGTAAAACTTAGAATAGAAAGTTGGCACCCCAATCCTTGTCTTTGTAAAATGTATTGTAACAATTAGAGTGGCCAAGGCCGAGTTAAGTCGCCTACGCCCTAACATGCAAGAAGACAATCAAGACTTGAAGGAAAACTCTGTGAGAGACAATGAGTACGGCAAAGAAAAAGACAGACAGAACTCAATCAAGAAGCGGTGAGATGCAAAATGTGAGTGGAACATCATCAAGTCAACTCAAGAGAAGCCAAGTCTCAAGGTCAAGTGACAAGAGTCATCCATGATTGGAAGTGACCCTAAGTCACCTGGGAAAGCAAGGAAATGCACGATCAAGTCGAGATAATCAGAAAAGAACCGTTGCACAAAAATCAAGAGATTTACTTAAACAAGTAATATCTCCATACCACCTTTCTTGGAGTGCTCGGTCCCGAAGCGTGCAAAAGGAATGAACCAATGGGAAGCACTACACCGTGTCGAACTCGAAAAGGTGATAAAACAATTCATACGAGGAAATGGCAATTCCAAGAACGCAAGCCAACGACGCAAAGTGACTTTCAAAAATGAGCCTATCTCTTCAACGGGCAAATTTTTGAAAGTTCACTATAAAAGGCCGAGGAGTTTGTTTGAGAAGGATGATGAATGACACACACGTGAGATATACAAGCTTATCAAAAACAAAACATTCTCAATCCTCAAGCCTACATTTGAAGTACATCAATCCAACACTTACCTGTGAAGGAAAGAGAACTTCAATCGAGTTGAAGAGGAAAATATCTGAAAAACAAGGGGTCTACATTCCGAAGGATTGTAGAAAGGTTCAAGGTGAACCAAGTCTTAAGCTTTTGGAGGGCTTCGTGATCAAATCCAAAGTGCTTGAGCAAGTGAGTCAGAGTAGCAAGGCAAATGCCCCGTGAAGAAGCCGAGTCGTCGAGAAGCCACTTGGTGAGTGATCAAGGCGTCTCGGATCGAGTCCCAAAGGATCAAGTCGGTTTGTTGTGATCAAGACTTGTATCCGGACTGTTACCACTTTGTAAACCGATCATTACCTAGTGGATTCCTCCGGGAGTTGGAGAAAAGAGGAGTAGAAGAATTACCCCATCTTGAACCTCTATAAAAATTTTATTGTGTCATTCACATTTCAAATTTAAATTCTGCACTTTTAACTTATATCTGTGATATTTGCTATCCATTTGATAATTTATAAGTACTAAATCAAGCTCTAAAATCTTGCTTAATTAAACGTAAGGGTGTTAAGTCTTCCAATGAAAACAAAACCACGGTTGAGTCAAATTATAGCCAACAACTCGAAGTTACTCCATTAACGGCTTCAAATGAGTGCATTAAGAGATTAACTCTCTTGAGTGACTAATTCGATTTGTCCATCAAGGACACATCATCGTGTAGAACTCAGAGATTTAAAAAGACTAAATCGAAAATTTGGTAAGGTTTATTCAACCCCCTTCTAAACCTTACACTTACACCCCTTGGGACCTACGCTTTCCTTCGATATTTCACCATTGTCTCCATCCTGTTCGATCGATGCACTTGTCTTTGGTAGATGAATTTGGCGGTTGCCATAATTACACACCGTCTTCGGACTTCTCTAAGATCTTCGTAGAACTTAGATTTGTCTCAAATATCTCGTTCCACTCCGGTACTCCATCGGGAATCATTGTTCGATGAGAATTTTCATGAACCGTTTCTTGAAGGTTCATCAAGTGAACATATAAAGTGCCGTTAAGCATCCGGAATCGCCTATAATATTCTGCTAGCATTTTGCATTGCCTTAAGGTTTCCCCGTCGACTCGCTGTTTCCTTTTCTTCATGTTGGTATTCCCATATGAAACCTGGTCAAGGTGTTCTTGTGCATATATCGTCAATATTTGACGATATGTCCTGTAAGGGGTACATCTCGGACATCGGTCCGGATCCATAATCTCGGAGTAATTTCTCCTCACCAATTGTTAATTACATAAATATAATAAATTTAACTAAAAGTTCTTAATAAACCTAGGCTCTGATACCATTTTCGTGGATCGCAAGACCTTAGGGAGTAATCATAGAAAATGCAATGAAATTTATCGTCCAGGTTGCAAAGTGCAACAACTTTAAAATTTAGAGTGTAAACTACAAACCAACTTTCCTGAAACCAGGGGTAAAACCGTAATTTTATGCAAAGTGCAAAATTTTGTAAAGTTAAGGTTGCAATCAGTAACTTTTCAAAGTTCGGATTGCAAAGCGTAAAAACCCGTATAGTTTGGGATGATAAAAAACGTTATCCCCTGAATTTATGATAAATGGCAATGTTGAGGTCGAGAAAGGAACCAAGGGACATAAAGATGAACAAAAAGGGGCTGAGAAACTTAAATCTTCTTCTAATTCTAATGTGTCTAAACTTCCTATTCCCCTTCCTTTCCCTCAACGATTTCAAAAGAAAAAGTTTGATGATCAATTTGCAAAATTCCTCGATATATTTAAGAAATTGCACATTAACATTCCTTTTGCAGATGCATTAGAACAAATGTCCAATTATGCGAAATTTCTGAAGGATGTGATGTCAAAGAAGAGAAAGATGACAAGCTTTGAAACAGTGAATTTGACGGAAGATGTAGTGCTATAATTAAAAGAAAACTACCACAGAAACTAAAAGATCCGGATTGTTTCATTATCCCTTGTGCAATTGGTGGTAATTTCTTTAATAAAACATTGTGTGATATAGGAGCAAGTATTAACTTGATGCCCTTGTCCATTTTCAGGAAACTTGGACTAGGAGAAGTGAAGCCAACCACAGTCACTTTACAACTTGCAGATTGATCACTAACGTATCCTAAGGAGATCATAGAAAACATGTTGGTGAAAGTTGCCAAATTCATATTTCCTGTGGATTTCTTGGTTCTAGACATGGAAGAAGACCGTGACGTGACGTCCATTCCTTGCCACCGGGAAGACCTTGATAGACGTGCAAAAGGGAGAGCTCACATTACGGGTTAATGATGAGCATGTTTTACTTTCTATCTATAAGGCCATGCAATTTCATAATAATGTGAAGAATTGTAATTCCTTAGACATAGCTGGTTCATGCATTGAGAATTATGTAGATCATACATTGTCGAGGGACGATTTAGAGTTTGGTTTGACCCATTCATGTTCGACGTCAAGTATAATACTTGATTTCGATAATCAAGACTTGTACGACTATGTTTGTGCTTTAGATAATATGCAGGAACTACCAAAGAGCGCGAGAAGAAAAAACACGAAGACGGACTTAAGGAACTCCAATTCGCAAACACGCATGGCCCATGCGTGGTGCCATTGTGAGTGATGAACAGGGGGAAGCACGCAAAACCCGTGCGTCTGAGCACGACCAGGTCATGCGTGAAGTCGAAGCTACACAGGTTCAAGACCAAGAACGCACGGCCCACGCGTCCGAGCATGGACAACCCATGCGTGACACCGAGGCACCCCATTCAACGCCAAAACTCAAGCCATTACCCGAGCACCTCAAATACGCATTCCTTGGGGAAAATAACACGAACCCGATAATCGTATTATCCCTTTTAACTTCAACTCAGCTTGATAAATTGCTTAGGGTGTTGAGAAAACATAAGTCTGCACTAGGATGGTCAAGAACTGATTTAAAAGGCATAAGTCCATCGATTGTCATGCATAAAATTCGGATGGAAGATGTGTATAAACATTCAGTGCAAAATCAACGGCGATTGAACCCTATTATGCAAGAAGTTGTTAGGAAAAAAGTCTTGAAATGGTTAGATGCAGGGATCATATATGCTATATCCGACAGTTCGTGGGTAAGTCCGGTACAAGTGGTACCAAAGAAAGGGGGTGACAGTAGTGAAAATGAGAATGATGAATTGATTGCTACTAGGATAGTTACTGGGTGGCGTATTTGTATTGATTATAGAAAACTTAATGATGCCACTCATAAAGATCATTTTTCCCTCCCCTTTATTGATATGGTGTTAGATCGTTTGGCGGGGTTTGATTATTATTGTTTTATAGATGGTTACTCCGGGTGCAATCAAATCATGATTGCACCAGAAGACCAGGAGAAAACGACATTTACATGTCCCTATGGTACGTTTGCATTCCGCAGAATGCCATTCGAACTATGTAACGCACCCGTGACTTTTCAGCGTTGTATGATGGCTATTTTTCATGACCTTATTGAGAAAATTATGGAGGTATTCATGGATGATTTTTCTGTTTTTGGAGATTCTTTTGATCATTGTCTTCATAATGTTTCTCTAGTTTTACAGAGATGCGAAGAAACTAATCTTGTTCGAATTGGGAGAAGTGTCATTTTATGGTATGTGATGGCATTGTACTTGGCCACAGAGTTTCTTCAGCAGATTTAGAAGTGAACAGAGCAAATATTGTGGCAATTGAGAAATTCCCGCCTCCAACAAATGAAAAAGCGATCAGAAACTCTTGGGGCACGCGGATTCTACAGAAGGTTAATTCGTGACTTTTCTAAAATCACTAAACCTTTGAGTCAATTACTAGAAAAAGATACATCTTTCACTTTTTCGAATGATTGTTTGTAGGCATTTGACGTTTTAAAGAAGGTGTTGGTGACCGCACCAATTCTAGTAGCACCGGATTGGAGTCAGCCCTTTGAACTGATGTGTGATGCTAGTGACTTCGCAATAGGGGCTGTTCTTGGTCAGAAAAGGGATAAATTGTTCAGGGCCATGTATTACGCAAGCAAAACATTAGACAGTGCTCAGTAGAATTACACTACCACTGAGAAAGAGATGTTGGCAATTGTGTTCGCTTTCGACAAATTCCGATCTTACTTGATTGGAACAAAGACGGTAGTCCACAATGACCATGCGGCTATCATATATCTCTTTGACAAGAAAGATGCAAAACTGAGACTGATTCGATGGATTCTTTTACTACAAGAGTTTGATGTGGAAATCAGAGATGGAAAGGGATGTGAAAATGTGGTGGCAGACCACTTATCCAGACTTGAGTATAAAAAAGATGAGAAACAGGGTACAAATTCGATCAAGGAAGAGTTTCCAGATGAGCAGCTTTTACTAGCACAGGCGAAGTTCCCATGGTACGCGGATTTTTTAATTATTTGGTAGCGGGAGTCTTGCCTCCAGATTTATCCTCACATCAGAAAAAGAAGTTTCTCCACGATGTCAAATTCTATATGTGGGACGACCCCTTGCTCTTTAAGAGGTGCGTAGACATGATCATCAGACGATGTGTACCTCAAGAAGAGTGGGAGGGAGTTCTACTACAGTGTCATTCGTCACCTTCGGGGGGACACTTTGGTCTAACACGCATTGCAACAAAGGTATTACAGAGTGGGTTGTACTGGCCCACTTTATATAATGATTGCTAATTGTATGTTCAACAGTGTGACAGATGCCAGCGAATGGGGAACATCTCTAGAGGACATGAGATGCCTATGACCAATGTGATAGAGGTAGAGCTTTTTGATGTGTGGGGGATTGACTTCATGGGTCCATTTCCATCATCTTCGAGCTATCAATATATTTTACTTGCAGTGGAGTATGTGTCTTGTTGGGTAGAAGCAATTCCTTCACAGACAAATGATGCACGTAGTGATGCAATTTTTAAAGAAAAATATATTCACTCAATATGGAACCCCAAGAGCTTTAATTAGTGACGGGGGTCACATTTTGTGAATAAATTGATGAGCAATTTCTTGGCTAAGTATGGGGTCTAAAATGGCATTGGCATACCATCCACAAAAAATGGGCAAGTCAAGTAGCCAATCGCGAGATCGATAAATCCTCGAAAAAATGGTGAACATAAATCATAAGGATTGGGCTATGAAGTTAGACGATGCTCTATGGGCGTACAGACAACTTATAAGACACCTTTGGGCACATCTCCCTATCAGTTAGTATTCGGGAAATCATGTCACTTGCCGGTGGAGTTAGATCATAAGGCATTTTGGGCCGTAAAAAAATTGAATTTTGACTTCAAAACGGCAGGGGAAGAGAGGCTGCTTCATTTGAATGAGATGGAAGAATTCCGTGATGAAGCTTACGAAAATTCCCAAATCTACAAGGAGTGCACAAAATGATAGCACGACAAAATGATAAAGAAAAGAGAGTTTTTACCGGGTGACCAAGTTCTCTTGTACAATTAACGTCTTAAACCTTTTCCCAGAAAACTCCAATCTAGGTGGTCAGGGCCGTTTGTAATAAAAAAGGTGTTGAATCCCCCAGGAGTAGTAGAATTGTTAACCCAGGATGGTGAGACGTTCTTGGTTAATGGTCAGATGATTAAGCACTACTTCCATAGAGGTAACAAAGAGGAGGTGACATCCCTCACCTTGCGGGATCCGTGATTGAGCAATACATAGGCGTCAAGCTATAGACGTTAATTTTAACGCTTGTTGGGAGGCAACCCAACGGTTTGTGGTGTGATTTTTGTTTTTGTTTTTCTTCTATTTTTAGATAGGATTTCCCAATTTTTTTTAAAATAAAAAAAATCTGAAAAATACCTGATTTCACTTAGCAACCACGCACGACTCGTGCGTGATTGCGAAATTTGGGAGGTTGCTATGGCATGACGCACGGGCAGGTCGTACGCAAGGCGCACATCCCGCGCATCCACAAAAAAGGTTTAAATCGATCGGCTCGACTCGTTTTTCACAACAATCACAACACCTCCCTCGCCCTCTAACGCAAAAAAAAAAAAAAAAATCCCACTCTTCTAAAAATTGTTTAACTCTTCGATAATTCATCAAATTCTCACATCCAATCCATTACCCCCTTCATATTACACATTAATCTTGCATCAATTTTGGAATTGGAGGAAGAACTGGTTGAGAAGGCACCTAGGGTTCCAAATTCACCCCTTTTGCGAATTTTCGAGAATTCTGGTAAGAACTTCGTGTTTTCATTTAAATTTCTTGTAGAACATGTATTAGGGACTATATATGGTGCATGCTATGATCAATTTGCCATGTTTTACTTGAATTTTTCTATGAGGCATATTATCGAACACCTTGTGGGCATATTGAATTGAGGCATTTTTGGTTGATTTGATGATGAATATTGCATGAGCTTGAATGTTTAGGGTGTTAGTGGCTATGATTCTCTACAATTGTATTGCTATTTAGATTTTGGAGCGTAATTGTTGATTAAAATTATAGGGAAAGGACATTATGCCTTATGTGAGTTGTTCGCATTGAATTCATCCTATTCGTAATTGTACTTAGTTTATTCGAAATCTCATAGATGCTTTTGCTAGGTACAAATTCAAACTAATGGCCGAAAGGAGAAGCCTTTAGAGTAGGAGGAGACGCCCTAGGGAAGCCGCACCGCAAGAGGGTACACCGGATAACCCCGCGGCTTACGGGGTTGTACTTACGGAAGACAAGGATATAGAGAGGTGGAATAAGCTAATTGCCCGACCCATGGCGATTACACGATGACGATTTCGATGGATTCTTTTACTACAAGAGTTTGATGTGGAAATCAGAGATGGAAAGGGATGTGAAAATGTGGTGGCAGACCACTTATCCAGACTTGAGTATAAAAAAGATGAGAAACAAGGTACAAATTCGATCAAGGAAGAGTTTCCAGATGAGCAGCTTTTACTAGCACAGGCGAAGTTCCCATGGTACGCGGATTTTTTAATTATTTGGTAGCGGGAGTCTTGCCTCGGTTTATCCTCACATCGAGAAAAAGAAGTTTCTCCACGATGTCAAATTCTATATGTGGGACGACCCTTGCTCTTTAAGAGGTGCGTAGACATGATCATCAGACGATGTGTACCTCAAGAAGAGTGGGAGGGAGTTCTACTACAGTGTCATTTGTCACCTTCGGGGGGACACTTTGGTCTAACACGCATTGCAACAAAGGTATTACAGAGTGGGTTGTACTGGCCCACTTTATATAATGATTGCTAATTGTATGTTCAACAGTGTGACAGATGCCAGCGAATGGGGAACATCTCTAGAGGACATGAGATGCCTATGACCAATGTGATAGAGGTAGAGCTTTTTGATGTGTGGGGGATTGACTTCATGGGTCCATTTCCATCATCTTCGAGCTATCAATATATTTTACTTGCAGTGGAGTATGTGTCTTGTTGGGTAGAAGCAATTCCTTCACAGACAAATGATGCACAGGTAGTGATGCAATTTTTAAAGAAAAATATATTCACTCAATATGGAACCCCAAGAGCTTTAATTAGTGACGAGGGGTCACATTTTGTGAATAAATTGATGAGCAATTTACTGGCTAAGTATGGGGTCTAAAATGGCATTGGCATACCATCCACAAGCAAAATGGGCAAGCTGAAGTAGCCAATCGCGAGATCAGACAAATCCTCGAAAAAATGGTGAACATAAATCATAAGGATTGGGCTATGAAGTTAGACGATGCTCTATGGGCGTACAGGACAACTTATAAGACACCTTTGGGCACATCTCCCTATCAGTTAGTATTCGGGAAATCATGTCACTTGCCGGTGGAGTTAGATCATAAGGCATTTTGGGCCGTAAAAAAATTGAATTTTGACTTCAAAACGGCAGGGGAAGAGAGGCTGCTTCATTTGAATGAGATGGAAGAATTCCGTGATGAAGCTTACGAAAATTCCCAAATCTACAAGGAGTGCACAAAACGATAGCACGACAAAATGATAAAGAAAAGAGAGTTTTTACCGGGTGACCAAGTTCTCTTGTACAATTAACGTCTTAAACCTTTTCCCAGAAAACTCCAATCTAGGTGGTCAGGGCCGTTTGTAATAAAAAAGGTGTTGAATCCCCCAGGAGTAGTAGAATTGTTAACCCAGGATGGTGAGACGTTCTTGGTTAATGGTCAGATGATTAAGCACTACTTCCATAGAGGTAACAAAGAGGAGGTGACATCCCTCACCTTGCGGGATCCGTGATTGAGCAATACATAGGCGTCAAGCTATAGACGTTAATTTTAACGCTTGTTGGGAGGCAACCCAACGGTTTGTGGTGTGATTTTTGTTTTTGTTTTTCTTCTATTTTTAGATAGGATTTCCCAATTTTTTTTAAAATAAAAAAAATCTGAAAAATACCTGATTTCACTTAGCAACCACGCACGACTCGTGCGTGATTGCGAAATTTGGGAGGTTGCTATGGCATGACGCACGGGCAGGTCGTACGCAAGGCGCACATCCCGTGCATCCACAAAAAAGGTTTAAATCAGTCGGCTCTGACTCAGTTTTTCACAACAATCACAACACCTCCCTCGCCCTCTAACGCAAAAAAAAAATCGCCCACTCTTCTAAAAATTGTTTAACTCTTCGATAATTCATCAAATTCTCACATCCAATCCATTACCCCCTTCATATTACACATTAATCTTGCATCAATTTTGGAATTGGAGGAAGAACTGGTTGAGAAGGCACCTAGGGTTCCAAATTCACCCCTTTTGCGAATTTTCGAGAATTCTGGTAAGAACTTCGTGTTTTCATTTAAATTTCTTGTAGAACATGTATTAGGGACTATATATGGTGCATGCTATGATCAATTTGCCATGTTTTACTTGAATTTTTCTATGAGGCATATTATCGAACACCTTGTGGGCATATTGAATTGAGGCATTTTTGGTTGATTTGATGATGAATATTGCATGAGCTTGAATGTTTAGGGTGTTAGTGGCTATGATTCTCTACAATTGTATTGCTATTTAGATTTTGGAGCGTAATTGTTGATTAAAATTATAGGGAAAGGACATTATGCCTTATGTGAGTTGTTCGCATTGAATTCATCCATTCGTAATTGTACTTAGTTTATTCGAAATCTCATAGATGCTTTTGCTAGGTACAAATTCAAACTAATGGCCGAAAGGAGAAGCATTTAGAGTAGGAGGAGACGCCCTAGGGAAGCCGCACCGCAAGAGGTACACCCGGATAACCCCGCGGCTTACGGGGTTGTACTTACGGAAGACAAGGATATAGAGAGGTGGAATAAGCTAATTGCCCGACCCATGGCAGTTACACGGTACGCTGATTCGATGGATTCTTTTACTACAAGAGTTTGATGTGGAAATCAGAGATGGAAAAGGGATGTGAAAATGTGGTGGCAGACCACTTATCCAGACTTGAGTATAAAAAAGATGAGAAACAGGGTACAAATTCGATCAAGGAAGAGTTTCCAGATGAGCAGCTTTTACTAGCACAGGCGAAGTTCCCATGGTACGCGGATTTTTTAATTATTTGGTAGCGGGAGTCTTGCCTCCAGATTTATCCTCACATCAGAAAAAGAAGTTTCTCCACGATGTCAAATTCTATATGTGGGACGACCCCTTGCTCTTTAAGAGGTGCGTAGACATGATCATCAGACGATGTGTACCTCAAGAAGATGTAAACAATCGCCAAGCATCCTCGTGTATCCCCAACTCTTGGGGATACACGAGGATGCTTGGCGATTGTTTGAGAGAGTCGGATGGACCGGGTTCATGAGGGGACGATGGCCGACTTACAAGAAAATCACACTAGAATTCCTCACCACATTTGAAGTCTTTAAAATGGGAGGAAATTCCGAGCCTTTTGAGGTGTACTTTTAGTTTGGAAACGTGCGAAAGTGATTATCTATCGCCCAACTGAACACCATACTTGAGGTCCCCACCAATGCATATTTTCGAGCCGCCAAGTACTACAACCAGTATGACTTCTGGCGACTGCTGGTACAGACACCGGAGACAGGCCTTGTACTATACGAGGTACGAAGTGCCAAATCTTCTTGGGTCTGGAACCCCATGTTCCGATATATTCAGCTGGACACGTCATCTTCCATCTTTGCCAGAGGAGATAACCAGGGGATGACCGTCAGGGAGCTTTATCTGTTGTGGTGTATGTTGACTGGTATACCCTATAACACGGCCGCCTACTTACGGAGCGGAGTTGAAAAGGTAGCCAAGCAGAACAATGGCACTATCGCGATTGGAGGTATGATCACTCATATAGCCCGGCACTTTGGTATTGACATGAGAGGCCTAGAGCTGATTGTGGGAGGAAGGTGGATCAACCTGGCAGTATTGCGCCAGATGAATATCATTACAGAAGAAGAGGGCACATACCCCTTCCAACAGATATGGGAGTGTTTTTCCACTGCCTAACACGGTGCTCACTGTTGGGAAATTTATTGTTTAGATTTTGATGAATGCCATGTAAAACTTAGAATAGGAAGTTGGCACCCCATTTTTGTTGTAAACTGCATTGTAATAAATAGGGCTGGTCAAGGTGAGTTAAGTCGGCTATGCCTAAACATGCAAGAAGACAATGGAAACTAGAAGGAAGACTCAGCTGCAAGACAACTGAGTATGGCAAAGAAGAGAAGACGGGAACTCGACTGAAGGTACAACTGAGATGCAGCTGAGTAAAGTATCAGTCAAGTCAACTCAAGATAGTCAAGTCTCAAATTGAAGTGACAGAAGAGTCATCCAATGATTGGAAGCTGACTCTAAGTCACCTGGAAAGCAAGGAAATGCGTCAAGTCGAGATAATCAAGGAGATCCGTTGCACGAGAAATCAAGAGAATTACTTAAACAAGTAATACCTCCATGCTACCTTTCTTGAAGTGCTCGATCCCAGGATGCATGCAAAAGGAATAAACCAATGGGAAGCCTTTGCACCATGTCGAACTCAAAATCAAGAACAATTCATACGAGGAAGTGGCAATTCCAAGGACTGCAACAAGACAAGCCAACGACCACAAGTGTCTTTTGAGAATAAGCCTATTTCTTCAACGGGCAAATTTTCAAAAGAACACTATAAAAGGCTGAGGAGTTTATTTGAGAGAATGTTGGTTACCTCGACATTTAAAAACAAATACGAGCTAGAAAAGCAATATCTGTAACCAAAAATATTCTCAAATCATTCAAGTTCAATCCTCAAGCCTAAACTACAAAGGAAATCAATCCAACACTCACCTGTGAAGGAAAGATAACTTCAATCAGTTGAAGAGGAAATTATTAAAGAATCAAGGGGTCTACATTCCACGGAGGATTGCCTACAAAGGAAATCAATCCAACACTCACCTGTGAAGGAAAGATAACTTCAATCAGTTGAAGAGGAAATTATTGAAGAATCAAGGGGTCTACATTCCACGGAGGTTTGTAGGAAGGTTCAAGGTCGAACCAGTCTCAAGTTTTTGGAGGCCTTCGCGATCAAATCCAAAGAGCTTGAGCAAGTGGGTGTAGCATGTAGCAAAGCCGCCCCTGTGAAGAAGGCGAGTCGTACGAGAAGCCACTGCGTGACCAAGGCATCTCCAGATCGAGTCCCAAAGGATCAAGTCACCGTGTGATCAAGACTTGTATCTGGACTGTTACCACTCTGTATATTGATCAATACCTAGTGGATTCCTCCAGGAGTTGGAGAAGAGAGGAGTAGAAGAATTACCCCATCTTCGAACCTCTATAAAAACTTATCGTGTCATTTACATTTCAAAGACTTTAATTCCTGCATCTTATTTATTTAACTCTGCTGATAAATTTGCTATCCACTTGATAATCTCTAAGTACTAAACCAAGTTTAAGGGTGTTAAGTCTTCCGCTGAAAACAAACTACAGTTGAACTAAGTCTTTAATCTTAACAGCTGAGTTATTCTATCAATAGCTCGATCGAGTTTGTTGAGTGACTAACTCTACTGATTAACCAAATTAGTCATGTCCACCAAGGACACAAAATGTGTAGTATCAACTCAACATTTAAAAGGACTAAATCGAAAAGTTGGTAAGGTTTATTCAACCCCCTTCTAAACCTTACACTCACACCCTTGGGACCTACAAGTGGTATCGAGCGAGTTGGTTCATTGAGCCTTCCGCACCGTTCTTGAACTAGATCTCCAAATTTTTCAAAGTCTGTTTTAGTACTTAAGTTTTTCAAAACTCTTTTTATCATTAAAAGTTATTATCATGGAAGCAAATTTGACACGCATCCCTATGTTCACAATCGAAGAATTTGATGATTGGAAAATTCGCATGCAGGCTCATCTATCAGCTTTACATGATGAGATGTGGATACTGATAGAGGATGGGCCACTGCAAATTTTAAAAGCGAACACAACTGTAAGGAGAGCTGCAGCTGAAGGTGAAGATGATGTTGCTCCTAGACCAGCTATGGTAGAAAAACCAAGATCTGAATGGACAAATGATGACAGAAAAAGATATAACCTAGACAATGTGGCCAAGGACATTCTTTACAAAACCTTGGACAAAGCCATGTTCAATAAAGTCAAATCATGCAAAACGGCTAAAGAAATGGGGACAAGCTAACATTGATTTGTGAAGGCTCGAGAGCAAATCAAGGAAAATAAATTATCGGTGGTCAGTCAATGAATTTGAGAATTTCAAGATGATCGCAGAGAGACCTTGGATCAACTGGATGCTCGGTTCACGAAATTACCAATGAGCTATCTCGCACTTGGAAAAGAATATACACGAAGAAAAAATATGTATGAAGATTCTAAGAAGTCTCCCAACTGAAAGGGATATGAAAGTCATGGCCATGAGACACTCCATGGACCTATCAAAGACATCCAACCATGAGCTATTCTCGGATCTCAAAGCCTACGAATTTGAGCCGAGAAGAAAAGACCAAGAGGAGGCAATGTGTGCCCAAAACAACTCGCTCTAATTGTTAAGGATAGCAAGAGAGCTGAGGTCAAAGAAGTCATTGAGCGGAGGAAATAGCCCCGATGGTTAAAAGGTTTAACAAGTTCTTCAATAAGAACTACAAGAGAGGCAAGGGCGAATCCTCCGAGAAGACACTCGGCTCACTCCAAGTCAAGGAAGATAGGCCAACCAAGAGAACAGAGCATCAAAAGATTGAATATCAAAGGGTGACAATCCAAGAATGGAAAGAGTGATCAAAAGGTTGAAAATCTATCTTTGAACCTGTAGGCAACCAGGTCACTATGCCATTGATTGCCCATATCCTGTAGTCAACAAATACAGAATGAAGAAGAAAGAAAGGTCTTGAGAGAAAGAAGACAAGAAAAGAAAAAGGCAATGTTGGGCGCAGAGACTCTGAAACAACCAAGTCAAGAGATACGGTGATTCGAGAGAGTAGTGAAGCTACTACTCAAGTGACTCGAAGAAGAAGCCTTGATCTGTTTGATGGCCAAGGAGCAAGACCAACCCGACCAAGAAGATGAGGTACACTCTAACTCATCACACTCGATTCTAGTGATAGTGACTGACACACACACTTCATCACCCACTGATCTTTATGATTCATTAGGCAAAATGATGAAAGATTTTGAACACATTAAAACCTCACACACACTACTAAATGAGGAAAACAGCCTACTCAAGCGAAACTCACAAACTGACTAAGGAGCCGAGTACTCTAAGTCAAATAGGCGATGAGAATGAAAGTTTAAAGACTGAAAATGCTAAGCTAATAGCGAAAATAGTCGCTATAGAAAAGAGGAAAATGACCTCGAAAATGTGATTGCCTCATTCACTAAGGCATCTAAATCATTGGATGATCTTATTATGAGTCAAAGAGAATGTGGAGACAAAACATGCTTAGGATTTAATTCCTCAGTGCTATGTCAAGCTCCAAAAGTGATTTTGGAAAAAGGATCTTCTAGCAATGAAGTATCTCAAAACTCCAAAACTCCAAATGGTGCACACACACTTATCCCAAAGCACAATTACAAACAAACTGGCCTTGGTTATAAAGGAAAAGGAAAATAGCCGATTAAGTGTCTTTGAGAGGACAAGCGAGAAGAAATCGGCCCGAGTTCCTCAAAGAAACTCCAAGCAGAAATACTCAGTAAAGAAGAAACAGAGCTACCAAAACCCCAGAAGTTCTACAAAAGAAATACATATGAAGGGAATGGTAGAAAATACCTGCCAAGCTGATTGGAATAATGTGAACTATCAGCAAAGACCTATGGAATATAAGCCCAAATGGCAAAGGCCTAGAACTCAAAGAAAGGCCATTCCAAAGGTCTAAGAGCTTTCATCAAGACACATATGCACCTAGGCACTACACTCGGAGATATCACAACTACCCAAAGAATGCAATTGCTAAAACACATATACGGGGCATACGGACAAAAGAGACAATCGTATGAACCTAGAATCCCAAGCAATTTGCCAAAATTAATTGTGATTATGGCACTAATAGATGGCAACCCCTTAGAGTCAAACCATTTGGCTATAGGTTGGTTGGATCATCTTACAATACTAACCCCTCAGGATCCAGACAAGTATGGGTACCTAAAACTTAATTTCCTTGTTTGCAGGTTCAAGGAACAACTGAGTGCCAAGGAACCTGGTACATGGATAGTGGCAGTTCCAGACACATGACAGGAAACAAGAAAAATCTGTCAAAATTCAAGGAAGTCAAAGGAGAAAAAGTCATATTTGGAGGAAATGAAGCTCCAGGAGAAATAAGAGGCATTGGATCCATCAAGAAAAACGGATTAGAAATCACAGATGTTGCATATGTTGAAGGACTCAACTTCAACTTGCTAAGCATCAGCCAACTCTGTGACAAGGGTTATAATGTTGGATTTAACATGGGTATATGCCAAATCAAGGATACTGAATCAAATGAAGTTGTGTTGCAAGGATGTAGACAAAAGAACATGTATGTCGTGGATTGGTCAACTGCAACACCCAGCACCTGTCTTTTAGCAAAGATCACAAATTTGAATCAAGTTGGGTGGTACAAGAAGTGAGTCACCCAATTCCAAAACGATTAACAAGCTTGCCGAAGCAATCTTGTGGAAGGACTTCCAGACTCAGTATACAAGAAGGAGAGTATATGTGACGCATGTCAGAGGGGAAAATAAATCAAATCATCATTCAAAGAAAAGACATGTCCATCTTCAACAAGAATATTGCATCTGCTACATATGGATCTATTTGGTCCATTGAACCAAATAGCATAAGTGGGAAGAAATACACCTTGGTGGTAGTAGATGACTACTCAAGATATACATGGACAATATTCATGTGTAAGAAGAAAGAAACTCTCAAAAACTACCACACGGTGATGAAGAGGATTCAAAATGAGAAGAGCCAAACCATTATCAAAATAAGATCTGACAGAGGAACCGAGTTTGTCAATGGTATAATAACTCAATATTGTATAGAAAATGGTATTGGTCATGAATTGTTATGCAGCAAGGACTCCACAAAGAGAATGGAGTTGCGAAAAGAAGGGATAGAACTCTCAAAGAAGCAACAAGGACCATGTTAGGTAAGCGGGGCTACCTAAAAGATTTTGGGCTGAAGCAATAAACACCAGCATGCTACACTCAAAATAGATGCATGATAAACAGACGGTGACAAAGACTCCATATGAGATCTGGGCAGGAGAAAACCAAATGTTGCATATTTTATAATATTTGGATGTAAATGCTTCATCCATAACAATGGCAAAGATAATTTGAAGGCTTTTGATGCTAAAGGCGATGAAGGTATCTTCTTGGGATACTCGGTGAAAGCAAAGCCTACAAAGTACTCAACAAGAGGACTATGGTTACGGAGGAATCCATTCATGTGGTGTTTGATGAGCCAAATGTAAATGGAGAAGACATTGAAGAGTCACCGATAAGTTTGAATCAACCAACCATGCGAGAAGAGTCCCTATCTTTGGCCCGAAGTCGGAATTATAAACCCAGGATGAAGATGAGATAATCGAGTCTCAAAAACACCGGAAAATCTGCGGTAAGTGATGACGAGAGAGCTGATCAAAGCAACATAGCCGCAAGACAATCAATCCGACTAACTTACTCCAACCTGATGTAAGATGGTTGAGAGACCATCCACCGGAACTAGTAATTGGAGATATAAGAGAAGGTGTCAAAACAAGATCCAGAACTCAACAAGAAGCTATGTTCACATGCTTTATCTCACAAATAGAGCCTAAAGATGTGCCACAAGTATTGGATGACACACATTGGATTCAAGCTATGCAAGAAGAGTCAATCGAGTTTGAAAGAAATAAAGTATGGGAATTAGTTCAAAGACCCACCCATCAAAATGTTATTGGCACTAAATGGGTGTTCGAAACAAGATGAACGAGGAAGGTTACTGTGGTAAGAAACAAAGCAAGATTAGTAGCCAAAGGATATTGCCAAGAAGAAGGGATAGATTTTGATGAAACATTTGCCCTGTAGCAAGATTGGAAGCTATAAGGATGTTTCTTACCTATGCGACTCACAAGAATTTTATTGTATATCGATGGATGTAAAGAGTGCATTCCTTAATGGTTTATTGGAAGAAGAAGTGTATGTTGAACAACCTCCAGGATTTGAGCGAAGACTCTTGGAGATAAGGTATACAAACTCAAGAAAGCTCTATATGGATTGAAACAGGCACCCCGAGCATGGTATGATACTTTGTCACAATTCCCGATCGAGAACGGATTCACAAAAGGCAAAGTGGATAGAACACTCTTGAGAATTCAAGATGCAAAGAGTATATTGCTTGTTCAAATATATGTGGATGACATTATTTTTGGATCCACAAACAAAGAGTCATGTGATAAATTTTCAAACCTCATGCAAGCAAATTCGAAATGAGCATGATGGGAGAGTGACATTCTTCCTTGGACTCCAAGTGAAAAACAACAAGGATGGAACCTTCATAAGTCAAACAAAATACACCGAGAGATTTAATGAAGAAATTTGGCATGGAAGAGAAGTCTTACGTGAAAATACCAATGAATACATCGATCAAAATGGACATGGATGCGGATGACAAGCACATAGATCAAACAAGATCTGAGCACTTTATTGGATCATTGATTTATCTCACGGCAAAGCGGGCTAGACATCACCTTTCTTTGTAGGTGTATGTGCAAGATTTCAATCTGCTCCAAAAAGAAAGCCATATGACCAAGACGAGAGATCTTGAGATATTTGAAAGGAAGCCAAGAAGTTGGCTTATGGTATCCAAAGGAAGGTGGATTTAAACTAGTTGGCTATTTAGACTCGACTATCTTTGGATGTAGAGTTGATAGGAAGAGCACCTCGAGCACATGTCAAATGCTTGGAAACAAAGCTAATTTCTGGTTTAGCAAAAAGCAAAATTCAATAGCCACCTCTGGTGACGAATACATAGGCTGCGGGCACTGTTGTGCCCAAGTCCTATGGATGAGACAAAGAATGAGAGACTATGAAGTTGAAGAAAAGGAAATTCCAATCATGTGTGATAACACAATTGCAATTGCAATCACTCAAAATCTGTGTTGCACTCAAGAACAAAGCATATCGATGTCGGATATCACTTCATAAGAGATCATGTTGAAAAGAAGGACATCACCTTGGAATATATTTCAACTCGATAAAACAGGTTGATTGGACATATTCACAAAACCATTATGTGAGTCAAGATTTGAAGAACTCAAGCATGAGTTAGGGTTAATTGGGCTGAGCTGACACTCAGAAGACTCAAAGAAAAGAAATGAAACACGAAAAGGGAAAAAAGAGCTGAACTCTCAAATCGGCTAAGTGAATCACCATATCGGAAAGAGGTTGTACCGAGTTAGGCCGACAAAATGAGTCACTAGGAGAACTGTGAGAAGAAGAGTTAAATCGGCTAAGGGATAAGCCGAGTCATTTATGAGCAAAGGGACAAAAACGCGATCGTTTTTACTAAGCGGGAATGTTTTTAAGAATGATGTCGGATAATTATGACGTGTACAGGCAAAAGCTGCACACCAAGCTTATGATTGGATATAAATGTTGCCGCATTAAATGCGAGACATTAAATATTAATCGGCATGCAAAATCTAAGCCGTTGATTTCGATCACATTTCAAAAACCACCCGCACGTCCTTTCATGAACCATACTTAAACTATTTTCGTCCGTTTCTCTCACACATTACCAAAAAACTGTTCATTTCTCTCTCAAAAGCAAAGGCAAAAACTCTCTAAAAACCCTATCAATCTTCAAATCATCTTCTAAGTTTCATTCGGTGAAATACCGACAAATGGCATCTACTCACGACTTTGTCAAGATGGGAAAGCAAATCCACACCGGGTCTATTGTGGATTTCGGGGAATGGTCAAACAGGGGTCCGATGACGTCCTCATAAAGAAGATCGCTGAAAAACTCAAACGCTTATTTGGCTAAAACCATTTCGGCGATGGACTTTCCGATGACCTATGTGGAAGAGGTCGCGCGATTCTACGTGAATGCTTGAGATTCACGATGAGGGGATCAAATCCTCTGTTCACGGGAAGGAGTTCATCATCACCGCCAAGGATTTGGCGAACACCGCTTTGCTAAATTCGTTACCGGAAGGAGCACCGAGAAATCAATGAAGCTGATGTTGACTTGGTTTCTTTGCTTGGAAGGAAGTAGCCAAGACCGACTATCTTTGAAAAGATAGTCTACACAGACTAACAAGAGGTGTGAAGGAGGACTACCACAAATTGTTGGACATCGTTGCCAAATGCATAGACGCGTCAAATTTGGCGGCTTTCACCAATCCCGTCAAAGCGAAATTGATCGTAATGGTTGCGATCATTGAAGAAAAGAAAGTGAATGGCCGAGGTTTGTTTGTCTAAAGAGACTTTGCCGAATGTAGGGAATAAATCCTTCAAGGAGGCGGAATGTTTGGAGGTTCCCTAGGATACGGTGCAGTGATTGGCCACCGATGGAGGTAAAAGGAGTCTCAGTAGGTCCCAAGGGGTGTAAGTGTAAGGTTTAGAAGGGGGTTGAATAAACCTTACAAATTTTCGATTTAGTCCTTTTAAATCTCTGAGTTGATTCTACACAAACGTGTCCTTGATGGACAATCGAATTAGTCACTCAAGAGTTAATCTCTCAACAGACTCACCGAGTGTTGATGGAGTAACTCAAATGTTGACTCTAATTTAACTCAACTTTGTGGTTTTATTTTTATTGGAAGACTTAACACCCTTAAGTTTGATTAAGCAAGATTTTAGAGCATGATTTAGTACTTATAATTTTATCAAATGGATAGCAAATTTATCAAGTAGATATAAGCGATTAAAAGTGCGAGGAATTTAAATCTTTGAAATGTAAATGACACAATAAAGTTTTTATAGAGGTTCGAAGATGGGGTAATTCTTCTACTCCTCTCTTCTCCAACTCCTGGAGGAATCCACTAGGTAATGATCAGTTTACAAAGTGGTAACAGATCCGGATACAAGTCTTGATCACAACAAAACTTGATCCTTTGGGACTCGATGCGAGACGCCTTGATCACTCGGTGGCTTCTCGTGCGACTCGAACTTCTTCACAGGGCAGGCGTGCCTTGCTACTCAAACTCACTTGCTTAAGCTCTTTGGATTTGATCACGAAGCCCTCCAAAGGCTTAAGACTTGGTTCAACCTTGAACCTTTCTACAATCCTTCCCGGAATGTAGACCCCTTGTTTTCGATATTTTCCTCTTCAACCGATTGAAGTTCTCTTTCCTTCACGGGTAAGTGTTGGATTGATGTACTTGAAATGTAGGCTTGAGGATTGAGAATGTTTGATTTTTAATAAGCTTGTATATCTCACGTGTGTGTCATCCTTGTATCTCAAACAAACTCCTCGGCCTTTTTTATAGTGAACTTTCAAAAATTTGCCCGTTGAAGAGATAGGCTTATTTTTGAAAGTCACTTTGCGATCGTTGGCTTGCGATCCTTGGAATTGCCATTTCCTCGTATGAATTGTTCTTTCACCTTTTGAGTTCGACACGGTGTAGTGCTTCCCATTGGTTCATTCCTTTTGCACGCTTCAGGGACCGAGCACTCCAAGAAAGGTGGTATGGAGATATTACTTGTTTAAGTAAATCTCTTGATTTACGTCAAACGGTTCTTTTCTGATTATCTCGACTTGACCGCATTTCCTTGCTTTCCCAGGTGACTTAGAGTCGACTTCCAATCATTGGATGACTCTTACCGGCACTTCAACTTGAGACTTGGCTTTTCTTGAGTTGACTTGATCGATGCTCCACTCAACATCTCACTTGCTTTTCGATAGAGTTCCTGTCTACTCTTCTTTGCCATACTCAGCTGTCTCGCAGCGAAGTCTTCCTTCAGGTCTTCAGTTGTCTTCTTGCATGTTAAGGCGTAGCCGACTTAACTCAGCTTGGCCAGCTCTAATTGTTACAATACATTTTATAGCAAGAATTGGGGTGCCAACTTTCTATTCTAAGTTTTACATGGCATTCATCAAAATCTAAACAATAAAATTCCTAACAATTTCCCCCTTTTTGATGATGCCAAAACTTAAATCATTCAAAGATGCAAAACAAAGAATGATACATACAGATAGTGTATTGACATAGAATGTATGTGCAGAATCAATTCTTTTTTATTGATCATATCATTCTTGTTCCTTAACACAACTGTTTACAAGGTGTATCAGAGCATATAATTGTCTTCAAAAAATTAAAGAATTTATACCTTTATTACGGAAGACTTACATTGTATGTATTTACATAATAAAATACACGAAGGGTTGGACAAAGAAACACTTCATCTCCTTCTTTCATCTTGTTCAAGATCTTCTTCTCTTCTTCTCTTTTTCTCGTCGTTAGTCGCTTCTTTTTTTCTTCTCATATGCTTTCTGGCGGCTTCATCTTTTCTTATTCTTTCTGTCTCTCCCGCCATAGCTGAGTTTGTCTCTTGTTTTCTTCTTCTATTCTTTTTGCATACTCGGCGTTAGTTTTAGCCACTTTCAAATTTGCCACTTGGTCAAGCCCACCTGATGATCCCTCCTTTCTTCCCGGATCTACGTATTCAATATTCTTGGGCGGAGGCCTAGGTCTGCTTCTTCCTCCACTCACTCGCTTCTTCCTCTACCTCTGGGGCGTATCTTTGGGCCTGGTCTTCTTCCTTCCAAACAGTGAGTGACCGGCGGAGTGACCAGCAGAGTGATTGCCGGTTGTCTGTTTGCTGTCGGCTTCTTCACATAATGTGAGACCCTTTTCCCAAGATCTGAGTCCCAAGCTTGAGCCATAGACATATTTGCAAAGTATCCCTCGGACTCGGCGTTTTAAATTCATCGACGATCGTGGCTCTGTCCCGACATCGAGATGGCATAGGTGTCTCTGTCTCTTTGGAATGCCTCCGTGTTCTTTTTCAAGATGTTCATCACCCTGGCATCCATTCTTCCTTCCACTTCCTTCATCCCCGCTTCAATTGATTTTCTCTTTTCACCATAGATACAAGAGAGTGTTGGAGTGGCGAGTCACGAGGAGTTTGCTTTGCTTATAATGTCACCGTGTGAGGACCTTGTTGGGGGTTTGTGCAATCATCAATGTCACATCCGTGATCCTTCCCCCTCAACAAGCTTTCCTTTCTTCCTGTTTCAAGACTTCCTCAAACTGATTTTCCTTCTCGGCTACTCCTTTCTTTTCGGCTTGATTTTCTTTGCTTTAAGGTATTCCTCTTCCCCCTTTTTGGCATCATCAAAGGATAGAGAACCCCGGGAACATCTTTGGCAAGCATGAAGTCGAAGTCTTCGATGGTTGAGTTTTGCTTCAAGTCTGCTGCGTTGTATGCGGACGGAATTCAGGTCGAGTAGCGTTGGATTCTCAAAAAATCGCTTCATCTCGGCCATGAGAAGGCTGAATTTTCTTGTCATGTGTTCTTCCAAACGTGTAGATCATTTGTATGTTGCTCACGCAGCGGCTTGATCTCGCGAGTGTGAGCTTCATGCATATGCTCAATGTGTTCTCTCGCCCGTCTTTGCATCGGTATTTTCACTCTCCACACCGCCACTTGTTGAACAATTGTCCGAAGTATCTCACCATTTCCACACGCATTGTTTCTGTCTTTGCTGCCACCATTCCCTTATCCGAACTGTTATGCCTCTTAAATCACCTGTAAGGGTGGCATCTCTCATTGTCGGTCGCATGTCCAAAGAGGCTTGATGCCTCTCCATCCTTTCAACCTCGGCAAAGAGTGCCTTGAACACTTCTCGAACTTCAAATGATTCTTCACATTGCGGTGATGGCCATACAAAGATCGAAGTCATAATCACCGAACGATGGTGTCGATGGAAGAACAGAGCTGTTTGTAATAGCGTGCTTGTTCGTTTTCCGACTCTTCATGGAGTTCTCGGTATCTCCGGTGAGAAATGGAAAGATTCTACAAAAGATTCATCACCGCCAACCGGATCTGTTTCGATGATGAGCGGTGCGCGTTAAGTTCTTTTGGGAATCGATCTGCTGCTGCGGCTTGAGGAGCCTGAGCGGTGGTCTCTTGTTCACTAGGTTACATTGTGAAGTAGACCCGAACTTGCTGAGCCTCAATTGTCTTAACAGCCGTTGGTCTCAGGTGATTTCTCCATTTCAATGGAGACGTCCTCGGCCTTATCGAAGCGTCATCGGACGATGATGAGATTTCCATTGGTGGCTCATCATCAAAATTAAAGGTTTGACGAGTAGTCTTGGGATCGGACTTGCTCGTGCTTGGAACATCCGTAGCGAGTCTTTTGGATTTGTCATGGGGATGACTCGGCTTTCTTCTTCGCCGATCACGGAAAAGTGACATCGGGGTTGTCCCGGGAATCATGAAGTGCGATCTCCTTCTCGGATGGGTCGATGATACCAGGAGGGATGTTCTCTACTTGTTGCTTTACCCTTTGGAAGTCTCAACCTCCCGTGGGCTTTCATTTCCTCCGCAGTCTCTCTTTGCTGCGAGGTCTTGGTCCTCCCTTTCGACAGTGTCACCGTGTCTTAGGGTCTTCTACGATGGCATCCATTGGAGTCTCAACCCCATGGATTGCACTTTCCTCGCCCAGCAGTGTTAACTCCCGGAGGGCATTCCTTCATGTGCCTCGACCGCATCAGCGCGTCATTAGCCTTCAGAGCGTTGGCACCTCAGTGAGACAGTCTCAATCGCTCCGAGCTTCGTTGATGGCAACTTGCTGTTCTTCTTGTGTTTGAATTTTCTCTACTTCGCCTCCTACATTCTTTGTGGAGTCATCTGCAAGCATCCTCCGACCTTGCTGCGGTGGAGGGGAGTTTCCCCTCGGTGGCGCACCAGTGAGTGACTGGAATAGGGTCACTCGTCTCCAAGCTCCCGGCTGCTTCGATTGATTGCTCGGCCGTTGGGGCGGTGGTAGCACACCTTCAATAGGGGTTGGCTCGCCTGGGGTCCCCACTGTCCCGATTTCATCGCCATCTCCTTATTGCCTTCTTTTCTCGAGTGGTGGGAAGTGGTAGCGGCAACAACAATGGCTATTTCTGTCAACCACTCCCATTGGATCGATTTCAGTTGTGTTCGGAGGACTCTCCTGGTCCCTCCATTAATCTTTGCTCGTGAAGGATTCTTGATTCGCGCAATGCTTGCTGCATTTGCAACTCTTCGGCGGCGGCATTCTCTCTCTAAATTCCTCGTCACCGCCGAGAAGACATCAAGGAGAGGATGTGTGTGTTACGGTGCCGAGATAGGGCGGTCTTGCCTTCTCTCGTGCTTCGGCTTCTTGACTTGCTTTTCTCTCTCCTTGTCCTTGTAGATCTGCGGGATGTCCGTGCGATTGTCTTCATCCGTCAGAGCTGGGAGCACAGAGTTAATCCAAGGAAATTTAGCGATTCCTCTTCTTCTTCTATGAACTCGGTCGTTGGAACTGTTCCCTTGACTTGCTCAACTTCCATTTCCTCCACTCACGCAGACGATTTTGGATGTCCGGGTAAGGTGGAGATAGGATCATTACATCACTATCCGCTCTGGCGGGTTCTTCTTGTGCTTCAGCTGTGTGAACTACAGCTGTGTCTTGAGTTGCCTCTGTGATCGCCTTGACGAGACTTGGGTGTTTCATCAACTACATCTGGAGACTCTACTTCTCCCGTAGTCTCCCGTATTTGTGCTAGCTGAGTAACCGACTCAGCTTTGGTTTCTCTGTTCGGACTGCTTGACAAGTCTTCTTCGTCTCCTAGTTTGTACCGAGAGGATTTACTGTTCGAGACGGTGTCCTCTGAGTCTTGGCGGGTGGGGCGTCTTGGTGTTTGTTTACGAGGAGCCGGCCGTCTTGGCTTGTCGATTCTCCTCCTTTTGACGATCGGAGAAGGTATTTGTGAGTCCTTCTCGACCGCTAGCTGCGGGGCGGGGGACACGGTTCTGGGGGCGCGGTGACTCTGCAGGGGCGAGGCATGTTTGGTTTTCTTTCTTTGCGAAGCGTGATCTTCTTGGCATTGCGGGCGGCTTTCTTCTTGGAGAGAGGAAGCAACAGTATCTTGGGGTCACTGATTCTCCCTCACCTGTGTCGCTCTCTTGGCGTAAGCTCGCTTCGAGCACCGAGAGAGGTTAGCTCGAACATCCTCTTGTTAACATGGAAAGCCTTCCCATGCCTAAGAGGACTCCTTTCACCTCCAATAGCCGGCCAATCACCAGGCCATATCCCGAGATCCTCCAAATGTGCCATCTTCTTTGAAGGACTTGTTCCCCACGTTCGCAGAGTCTGCTTTGTAGATAAACTCAGCCCAGATTTATCTTCTTTTCTTCGATGATTGCAGCCATCACAATCAGCTTTGCCTTTGTGACAGTTGGTCAAAGCTGCCAAATTTGATGTCGATACATTTGGCAACTATGTCCAACAATTTGTGATAATCCTCCTTCACCAGTCTCTTGTTTCTTTGTGTATATTATTTTATCGGCAAAAGTCGGACTTGGCTATTTCTTTCCATCGTCGGCCCAAGTTTACATCGGCCTCTTTAATCTCGGATGCTCCTTCTGCGGTAGTGAGCAATATTCACCAAATCCTTGGCGTGATAATCACCGCTTCCCGTGAATGCAGATGACTTGATTCCTTCATCGTGAATCTCGGCATTCACGTAGAATTATGCGACCTCCTCCACATAGGTCATCGGATATTCTAGCGTGAGAAACGGTTTTAGTCCGACATTTCCAACTTCTCGGCGATTTTCTTCACTAGGGTGTCATCGGACCCCGCTTCACCATTCCGAAATCCACCGTCGAACCGGTGTGGATTTGCTTTCCTAACTTGGTAAAGTCATAAGTTGGTGCCATTTCTCGGGATTATTTCAAAGAAGAACTCGAAAATTGATTTGAAGGTTGATAGAGATTCGAGAGTATTCTCGCCTTTGCCTTTTGAGAGAAAGAGATGAACAGTTTTTAAGAGTGTGAGAGAGAAACGGACGAAAATGGTTTAAATATGGTTTGTGAAAGGGCGTGCGGTTTTTGAATTGTGATCGAAATCAACGGCTTGGATTTCGCACGCCTATTGAGCATTTCATGTCTCGTATTTAATGCGGCAGCATTTATATCCAATCATAAGCTTGGTGTGCGGCTTTATGTCTCACACATCATCATTATCTTTGACGTGTTCCTTAAAACATTCCCGCTTAGTCAAAACGATTGCGTTTACGTCACTTTGCTCATAAGTTATTCAACTTATCACTTAGGATTTAACTCTACTTCTCACGATTCTTTTAGCGACTCGGCTATCAAATGACTTCGGTGTAGCTTGTCTTTCCGATCTGGTGATTCACCTGAGTGATTTCTATTTTCAGCTCTTTTTCTCCCCTTTTGTTCCATTTCTCTTCTTTGATTTGTCCGAGTGTCACCACCAATTAGCCCCAACTCATGCTTGAGTTCTTCAAATCTTGACTCACATAATGGTTTTGTGAAGATGTCGGCTAGTTGTTTATCGGTTGAGATATATTCCAGGATGATGTCCTTCTTTTCAACATGATCTCTTATGAAGTGATATCGACATCAATATGTTTTGTTCTTGAGTGCAACACAGGATTTTGAGTGATCGCAATTGCACTTGTGTTATCACACATGATTGGAATTTCTTTTTCTTCAACTTCATAATCTCTCACTTTGTCTCATCCATAGGACTTGGGCACAACAACGCCGCCCGCAGCCTATGTATTCTCCTTGTCACCGTAGAGGTGGCTATTGAGTTTTGCTTCTTGCTAAACCAGGAAATTAGTCTGTTTCTAGCATTTGACATGTGCCTGAAGTGCTCTTCATGTCCACTCGCATCCAAAGATAGTCGAATCAAATAGCCAATTAGCTTGAATCCACCTTCCTTTGGATACCATAGGCCTACTTCTTGGCTTCCTTTCAAGTATCTCGGTATTCTCTTAGGCTCATTTGTCATATGACTCTCTTTTGGAGCAGATTGAAATCTTGCACATACACCTACAAAGCAAAAGTGATGTCTAGCCTACTAGCCGTGAGATAGAGCAATGATCCAATAAGTGCTCGTATCTTGTTTGATCTACAGCTTCCCATCCGCATCCATGTCCATTTTGGTGATGTGTTCATTGGTATTTTTACTGAGGACTTCTCCTCCATACCAAACTTCTTCATTAAATCTCACGGTGTATTTTGTTTGACTTATGAAGGTTCCATCCTTCACCGTTTCACTTGAAGTCCAAGGAAGAATGTCGACTCTCCCATCATGCTCATTTCAAATTTACTTTGCATGAGGTTTGAAAATTTTTCACACAACTCTTTGTTAGTGGATCCAAAAATGATGTCATCCACATATATTTGAACAAACAAGTATACTCTTCTTGTCTTGAATTAAAAAAAGTGTTCTATCTACTTTTCCTTTAGTGAATCCATTTTTCGATTAGGAATTGTGACAGAGTATCATACCATGCTCTCGGTGCTGTTTCAATCCGTGCACAGGGCTTTCTTGAGTTTGTATACCTTGTCTCCAAGAGTCTCTCGCTCAAATCCTGGAGGTTGTTCAACATACACTTCTTCTTCCAATAAACCATTTAGGAATGCACTTTTTACATCCATTTGATATACAATGAAATTCTTGTGAGTCGCATAGGCAAGAAACATCCTTATAGCTTCCAATCTTGCTACGAGAGCAAATGTTTCATCAAAATCTATCCCTTCTTCTTGGAAATATCCTTTGGCTACCAATCTTGCTTTGTTTCTTACCACAGAGCCTTCCTCGTTCATTTTATTTACGAATACCCATTTGGTGCCAATAACATTTTGATGTATGGGTCTTTGCACTAGTTCCCACACTTTGTTCCTTTCAAACCGATTGACTCTTCTTGCATAGCTTGAATCAATGTGTGTCATCCAATGCTTGTGACACATCTTTTGGCTCTATTTGCGAGATGAAGCATGTGAACATAGCTTCTTGTTGAGTTCGGATCTTGTCTTGACACCTTCTCTTATATCTCCAATGACAAGTTAAGTGGATGGTCTCTCGGTCATCTTACATCAGGTTGGAGTAAGTTAGTGGATTGATCGACTTGCAACGTGTTCTTCTTGTCGTTGTCTCTCTCGTAATCACTTAGCCGCAAATTTTCCATTGTTTTTGAGATTGACTATCTCATCTTCTTCTGAATTGATAATTCGGCTTGGCTTGAAGATAGGGACTCTTACGTATGGTTGGATGATTCAAATTATCGGTGATTCTTCAATGTCTTCTCCATTTACGTATGGCTCATCGAATACTACATGAATGGATTCTTCGTAACCATAGTTCTTTTGTTAAGTATTCTCAGGCTTTGTTTTTGTTGAGTATCCTAAGAAGATACCTTCATCGACTTTAGCATCAAAAGCCTTTAGGTTGTCTTTGCCATTGTTGTGAATGAAGCATTTACATCCAAATATTCTCAAATATGAAACATTTGGTTTTCTTCCGATCCGATCTCATAGGAGTCTTTGTCACCGTATTTGTCTTTTATCATACATCTGTTTTGGGTGTAGCAAAAAGCGTGTTGATTGCTTGACCCAAAATCTTTTTTACCCCCTGCTTGACTAACATGGTCCTTGGCTGCTTCTTTGAGAGTTCTTCGTTAAGCCTTCTTTCGCAACTCCATTCTCACGCTGGAGTCCTTGTCTGGCGATAGTTCATGACCAATACCATTCTCAATACAATCTTGAGTTATTATTCCATTGACAAACTCGGTTCCTCTATCCGATCTTATTTTGATAATGGTTTGACTCTTCTCATTTTGAATCCTTTTCATCACCAGTTGTGGTAGTTTTTGTAGAGTTTCTTTCTTCTTACACATGAATATTGTCCATGTATATCTTGAGTAGTCATCTACTACCACCAAGGTGTATTTCTTTCCACTTATCTTTGGCCGGTTCCACTTGGCCAAATAGATCCATATGAAGCGGTCTGAATATTCTTGTTGAGGATGGGCATGTCTTTTCTTTGAATGACGACTTGATTTGTTTTCCCTTCCCGACGACATCGTCACATATGCTCTCCTTCTTGTATCTTGACTCAGTCCGGAAGTCCTTCCACAAGATGACTTCTTGCAAGTTTGTTGATCGTTTTGAAATTCGGTGACTCGGCTTTTTGTGCCACGCAACTTGATTCAAATGCTCTTTTTGCTAGTAGACAAAAAGTCTTTGGTGTTGCGGTTGACCAATCCACTACATACATATTTTTCTGTCTACATCCTTGCAAAAGACAACTTCATTTGATTCAATATCTTTGATTTGGCATATGCCCATGTTGAATCCAACATTGTAGCCCTTGTCACAAAGTTGGTGATGCTTAGTAAATTGAAGTTTAGTCCTTCAACATATGCAACATCTGTGATCTCTAATCCATTCCTCTTGATGGATCCAATGCCTCTTATTTCACCGGAGCTTCATTTCCTCCAAATATGACTTTTGCTCCTTTAACTTCCTTGAATTTTGACAGATTTTTCTTATTTCTGTCATATGTCCGGAATGACCACTATCCATGTACCAGGTTCCTTGGCACTCACTTTGTTCCTTGAACTCCAATCAAGGAAATTAAGTTTTAGGTACCCATACTTATGCAGGTCCGAGGGGTTAGAATTGTAAGATGATCCAACCAACCTATAGCCAAATGATTTGACTCTAAGAGGTTGCCATCTATCGTGCCATAATCATAATTAATCCTGCAAATTGCTTGGGGATTTTAGGTTCACACATCTGTCTCTTTTGTCCGTATGCTGCATATGTGTTTTAGCAATTGCCTTCCTTGGGTAATTGTGGTGTCTTTGAGTGTAGTGCCTAGGTGCATATGTGTGCTTGATGAAAGCTCTTATGCTTTTGGAATGGCCTTTCTTTGAGTTCTAGGCCTTTGCCATTTGGGCTTATATTCCATAAGTCTATCTTTGATAGTTCACATTATTCCAATCGACTTGCTTGGATATTTTCTACCATTCCCATCATTTGTATTTCTTTTATGGATTTTAAGGGTTTTTGGTAGCTCTGCTTCTTCTTTACTGAGTATTTTCTGTTTGGAGTTTGCTTTGAGGACTCAAATGAATCTCTTCTCACCGTCTTTCAAAGACACTCAACCGGTCATTTTTTCCTTTTCCTTTATAACCAAGGCCATTTTGCTTATTATTGTGGTTTGGAGTGAATGTGTGTGCAACATTTAGAATTTTGGATTTTTCAGACTCTTCATGACTTGAAGATCCTTTTTCCAAAATTACTCTTGAGGTTTGACATAGCACGAGGAATTAAATCTAAGCCTGTCTTGTCTCCACATTCTCTTTGACTCATAATAAGATCATCCAATGATTTAGATACCTTAGTGAATGAGGCAAACATTCTTGAGGTCATTCTCCCTCTTTTCTATAGCAGCAATTTCTGCTATTAATTTAGCATTTTCAACCTTTAAACTTTTATTCTCATCAGCTATTTGACTTAGAGTACTCGGCTCCTTAGTCGACTTTGAGTTTGACTTTTGAGTAAATGTTTTCCTCATTCAATAGTGTGTGTGAGGATTTAATGTGTTCAAAATCTTTCATCATTTTGCCTAATGAATCATAAAGATCGGTGGGTGATGAAGTGTGTGTGTCATACGATCACTATCACTCAATGTCCGAGTTTGATGAGTTAGATTGTACCTCATCTTCTTGGTCGAGTTGATCTTGTTCCTTGGCCATCAAGCGGTCGGGGGCTTCTTCGAGTCACTTGAGTAGTCGGCTTCATCGCTCTCTGAATCAATTGTCTCTCTTGACTTGGTTTGTCTCGGATCTCTGCAGCCATCATTGCCTTTTTCTTTTCTTGTCTTCTTTCTCTCAAGACCTTTCTTTCTTCTTCATCCCCCTGTACTTGTTGACTACGGGGATATGAGCGATCAATGGCATAGTGACCTGGTTGTCTACAGTTCCAACATAGATATTGACTTTTTGATCGACTCTTTCCATTCTTGAGTTGCCAGACCCTTTGATACTCAACTTTTTGATGATCTTTCTCTTGGTTGGCTGTCTTCCCTTGATTTGGAGGGAGCTGAGTGTCTTCCGGAAGATTCACCCTTTCCTCTCTTGTAGTTCTTATTGAAGAACTTGTTGAACCTTTAACCATCGGGGCTATTTCTTCCTGGGTCAATGACTTCTTTGACCTCGGCTCTCTTCCCATCTTTAACAATTAGAAGCGTTTGTTTTGGGTGCAATTGTCTCTTCCTGGTCTTTTCTTCTCGGCTCAAACTCGTAGGCTTTGAGGTCGAGAATAGTTCATGGTTGGATGTCTTTGATAGGTCCATGGAATGTCTCGATGCCATGACCTTCATTTCCCATTCACTGGAAGACTTTTTAGGATCTTCATACACATTTCATACGTGTATATTCCTTTCCAAGTGCGACATCTCATTTGTGATTTACGTGAACGAAACATCCAGTTGATCCAGGTTTTCTCCGAGATCATTTTGAAGTTTTCAAATTTGCTCATACGGCCACCGATAATTTGTTTTCTTTGATTTGCTCGAGCCTTCACAAATCAATGTCAACTTGTCCCATTTCCTTAGCCGTTTTGCAAGATTTGACTTTGTTGAACATGGCTTTGTCGAAGTTTTGTAAAGAATGTCCTTGGCTACATTGTCCAGGTTGTATCTTTTTCTATCATCGTTTGTCCATTCGATTCTTGGTTTTTCAACCATGACCGGTCTAGAGCAACATCTTCTTCTCCTTCACCAGCAACTCTTCGTGACAAATTTGTGTTCACCTTTAATATTTGCGAGGCCCATCTTCTATCACTATCCACATCTCATCATGTAATGCTTTGATAGATGAGCACGCATACGAATTTTCCAATCATCAAATTCTTCAATAGTGAACATAGGGATGCGTGTCAAATTTGCTTCCATGATAATAGCTTTTAATGATAAAAAGAGTTTTGAAAATTTAAGTACTAAAGCGGACTTTGAAAAAGTTTGGAGATCTAGTTCAAGATAACCGGTGCGGAGGGTTATGAACCAACCGCTCTGATACCACTTGTAGGTCCCAAGGGGGTGTAAGTGTAAGGTTTAGAAGGGGGTTGAATAAACCTTACCAAATTTTCGATTTAGTCCTTTTAAATCTCTGAGTTGATTCTACACAGTGTGTCCTTGATGATGGACGATCGAATTAGTCACTCAAGAGAGTTAATCTCTCAACTGACTCACTGGTTGAGCCATTGATGGAGTAACTCAAATTGTTGACTCTAATTTAACTCAACTTGTGGTTTTATTTTTTTCAGCGGAAGACTTAACACCCTTAAGTTTGATTAAGCAAGATTTTAGAGCTTGATTTAGTACTTATAATTTTATCAAATGGATAGCAAATTTATCGGTAGATATAAGCGATTAAAAGTGCGAAATTTAAATCTTTGAAATGTAAATGACACAAGAAAGTTTTTATAGAGGTTCGAAGATGGGGTAATTCTTCTACTCCTCTCTTCTCCAACTCTGGAGGAATCCACTAGGTAATGATCGGTTTACAAAGTGGTAACGATCCGGATACAAGTCTTGATCACAACGGCCGACTTGATCCTTTGGGACTCGATGAGACGCCTTGATCACTCACCAAGGCTTCTCGTGCGACTCGCTTCTTCACAGGCAGTGCCTTGCTACTCTGACTCACTTGCTTAAGCTCTTTGGATTTGATCACGAAGCCCTCCAAAGGCTTAAGACTTGTTCAACCTTGAACCTTTCTACAATCCTTCCCCGAATGTAGACCCCTTGTTTTTTGATATTTTCCTCTTCAACGATTGAAGTTCTCTTTCCTTCACGAGGTAAGTGTTGGATTGATGTACTTGAAATGTAGGCTTGAGGATTGAGAATGTTTCAGTTTTTAATAAGCTTGTATATCTCACGTGTGTGTCATCCTTGTATCTCAAACAAACTCCTCGGCCTTTTATAGTGAACTTTCAAAAATTTGCCCGTTGAAGAGATAGGCTTATTTTTGAAAGTCACTTTGCGATCGTTGGCTTGCGATCCTTGGAATTGCCATTTCCTCGTATGAATTGTTCTTTCACCTTTTCGAGTTCGACACGGTGTAGTGCTTCCCATTGGTTCATTCCTTTTGCACGCCTGGGACCGAGCACTCCAAGAAAGGTGGTATGGATATATTACTTGTTTAAGTAAATCTCTTGATTTACGTACAACGCGTTCTTTTACGATTATCTCGACTTGATTTGCATTTCCTTGCTTTCCCAGGTGACTTAGAGTCGACTTCCAATCATTGGATGACTCTTCCATCACTTCAACTTGAGACTTGGCTTTTCTTGAGTTGACTTGACCGATGCTCCACTCAACCGCATCTCACCGCTTTTCCAAAGAGAGTTCCCGTCTACTCTTCTTTTCCATACTCACTTGTCTCGCAAATGAAGTCTTCCTTCAGTCTTGATTGTCTTCTTGCATGTTAAGGCGTAGCCGACTTAACTCACTTGGCCACTCTAATTGTTACAATACATTTTATAGCAAGAATTGGGGTGCCAACTTTCTATTCTAAGTTTTACATGGCATTCATCAAAATCTAAACAATAAAATTCCTAACAGAGTCCCTCTTTGACATGGAAATGCGTTCCATGTAAACAAGAGGATGTTCGAGATCAAACCTCTCTCGCGCACGAAGAGAGCCTACGCTAAGAGAGGCGTCACAGTGAGGGGAATCAATCGACCACGAAGATACGATTGTCCCCTCTCCACCTAAGAAGAAGGTTGCCCCTGCGCAGTGCTAAGAGAATCTGCGCCCCTGCAAAGAAAAACAAGTTTGCTCCACCCCTGCTGCGGTAAGTCACTGCCCTGCGACGCGGGGAGAAGGAACCATTAATCCCTTCTCCGGTGATCAAGAAAGAAGAGGATCACACAACAAGGAAGGCGACTACTCTAAGACATCTGCGAAGGCATTCCACCTTCAATGAACCTAAGGAAGTGGAGCCGTAAAATCCCTTTGGTTAAAACAAAGAGAAGAAGACTTTCCAAACTCTCTCGAGCTTGAAAAGACAACTCGAGTCTGTCACTCAACCGGAGAAGATACCGAGATCTGGCTGGAGAAGTAGAGTCTCGAGTGATTGATGAAACGGCCAAGTTCGGCCGAGGCCGATCAGCGGAGGCAACTTGAAGACCAGTTTTGTAGTCGAAATAGGCCGAGGAACAGAGAATGGTGCCGAGCCGAATCACTTGTTGACAGGGGTTGTTTCTCCACCAGTAAGCAGGCTGAAGGTGTTGAGCAAATAAGTCTGCTACCCTCAATACCGGAAACGAGGGCCAGCAAGAGAATGATGAAGACGATGTAATCATGCACTCTCCATTGTATCCGGACATCCAAAATCGCCTCTGCGAGTGGGAGAAAATGGAAGGCGAGCACATCTAGAGTGCGGTTTGAATATCCGAGTTAATTCTTTGAGGAAGAAGAACTCTTGATTTCTTGAGGTGGACACAGATCTTTGCAAGCCCTTGACGAGGATAATTGCATAAATATACTTTGGAAATTCGAAAAGAGAAATGAACGGGCTAAAGCAAATGAGACGAGAGGCACGTGAGAAGCCAAAGATCTGCCTCTCTCACCGCACCACGAACATACACATCCTCACCTTGACGTCCTCTCGAGAAAGTGATGAGGATCTGGACCTATTCTTGCCCCGTAAGAATTGCAAATGCAAGACGCAATGCGAGAATCGAGAATCCTTCATGAACAAAGAATGATGGAGGGACCAGGAGAGTCCTCCAAAACACACCGTGGAGATAGACCCAATGGGAGTGGTGCGGCATATTGCAACCGTTGTTCTTGCCACCACTTCCCGGCTCACTCGGAAGAAGGAACTAAGGAACTCTGCGATGAAATTGGGATAGTGGGGACCCCGGTTGAGCCAATCCCTAATGAAGGTGTCTTACCACCCGCCCGATGGCTGAATACTCAATGGGAACAGTAGGGAGTCCGGAGACGAGTGACCCCATTCCAAGTCACTCGGTTGGTGTGCCACCGAGGGGGAAACTCCTCCACTGCGGCAAGGTCGGAGGAGGTTGCGGTGACTCCACAATGAATCTAGGAGGCGAAGTGGAGAAGGAACAAACACAAAGTACACAACAAGTTGTCATCAACGAGGCTCGGATAGTTGAGACTGTCTCACCGAGGTGCCAACGCTCGAAGGCTAATGACGCCGATGCGGTCGAGGCACGAAGGAACAGCCCTGGAGTTAACACTGGGCGATTTAAAGTGCAATCCATGGAGTTGAGACTCCAATGGATGCGACCGCGAAGACCCTAAGGCAGTGACCGACACTGCGAAAGGGATGTCCAGAGCCTCGCCGCAGATTGAGACTGCAGGAGGTAATGAGGCCAACGGGAGGTTGAGACTTCCCGGGTAAAAGAAGTCAAATGAACATCCCTCCTGCTATCATTGATCCATCGAGAAAAGGAGATAAGCGCTTCACGATTCCCAGGATAATCCTCGATGTAACCTTTCCTCGATCGAAGGAGACAATGAAGCCGAGTCATCCCCGTGGTGATCCAAAAGATTCGATTGAGGATGTTCCAACCACGAGTAAGTCTGACCTCAAGTCTACTCGTCAAACTTACAACTTTGATGATGAGCCACCCATGGAAATCTCATCATCGTCCGATGACGCTTCTGATAAGGCCGAGGACCAGTCAACTCACGTGGAAAAACCACCAGACCAACGGTTGTGAGACATACCGAGGCTCGGCAAAGGCGGGTCAACTTCACAACAGACCCCAGCTGAAACAGAGTCCACTGCGCAAGGCTCCCCAAGCGGCAGCAGTTCGACTCCACAAGGAACTTCACGAGCACCACTCATCATTGAACAAATCCCAGTTGCCCGTGATGATCCCTTTGTAGAATCATTTCCCTTCTCTCTGGAGGTACCCGACCTCCTGAAGAGTCGAAAAAAGAGATCTCGAGCGCTTCCACGACCAGATCCTGTCATTCCATCGATACCATCGTTCGGTGACTATGATTTTGACGCCTGGCCGTCACCGCAATGAGAGGAACAATCGAAGTTCGGGAGGTGTTCAAAGCATTATTTATTGAAATTGAACGGATGGAGAGGTACCAGGCCTCGATGGACATGAGACTGGATAACAGAGATGCCAACCTTACGGGCCGACTTGAGAGGAATAATAGTCGAGAATTCGGGAGTGGTGGCAACAAAGAAGAAACAATGCGTGTGGAACAAGCTAGATATTTGAACATTGTTCAACAAGTCAGTTGGTATGGCGATCCGAGAATGTTGATGCGAAGATAAAATTGAGAGAACACATTGAGCACATGCATGAATCTCACACGCTTTGAGATAAAGGCTGGCTGCGTGAGCAAAATAAGAATGAAGGCGCAAAAGTCAATCCAACGCTACTCGCTTCCGAGTTTCGCGCGACATACTACCACAAATGCGACTCAAAGCGAACTTGGCTATCAGGACTCGACTTCCTGCTTGCTAGTTTATTTCCAGGGGTTCCTCTCTCCTTTGATGATGCCAAAAAGGGGGAAGAGGAATACCTAAAAGCGCTGAAGGGATCTGAAGTTGAGAAGGATGGAGCAAGCTGTGTGAAGGAAAAGACAGTGAGGAAGTTTCAAGAGAAAAGAAAGGGAAGTCTGTTGAGGGGGAAGGATCGAGAGATGTGACCTTGATGATTGCACAAACCCCCAACAAGGTCTTGTCACAACTGATATTATCAGCAAACTCTCAGTGACTCTGCCACTCCAACACTCTGATGTACCTATGGTGACAAGAGAAAGACAATTGAAGCGAGGGATGGAGGAAGTGGAAGGAAGGATGAATGCCCGAGTTATGGATATTTTGAAACAACATGGAGGTATTCCAAGAGATGAGAGACACTTATGCCATCTCGGATGCCGAATCGAGCCAAGATCGAGTTGATGAATTTAAAACGCCGCATCCAAAGGATACTTCGCAAACATGTCCATGGCTCAAGCCTAGGACTTGTCTTTGAAAAGGGTCTCACACTATGTGAAGAAGGCGACAGACATGACGACTCTACGGTCACTCTGGCTGGTCACTCCGCTAGTCACTCACCGGGAAAAAGAAGGCCCCGACAATACACGCCCGAGAGGAAGAGGTAGAGGAAGAAGCGATGGGTGGAGGGAGAGGTTTGGACCTGACCTGCGCCCCAAAAATATTGAGTACATAGATCCAGGCAAAAGAGGAGGGATCTCTTGGGCTGGTTTTGACGAAGTAGCCAACTGCAAGTGGCCAAGAACAATGTTGAGTATGTGAAAAGAATTGAAGAAGAAAATAAAAGACAAACTCAGCTATGGGAGGAGAGACAAGAGAGAATAAGAAGAGATGAAGTCTGCCGGAAGGCGTATGAAAAGAAGAAGAAAAGCGGTGAAGATGAGAAAAAGAAAAGAAGACCGAGAAGATGAGAGTGAAGAAGAAGAAAGAAGGAGGAAGCGAAGGAGATGAAGTGTTGCTATCCACCCCTTCATGTATTTTACTACGTAAATACATTTTATGTAAGTCCTCTGTAATAAATCTGTAAATTCTCTATTTTTGCGTAGACATAAATGTTTGCTCTGATACACTTTGTAAACAGTTGTGTAAAGGACAAGAATGTTATGATCAATAAAAGAATTAATTCTACGCATACATTCTCTGTGAATGCACTATCTGTATGTATCTTTGCTATTTACACTTTGAATGTATAAGTTTTGGCATCATCAAAAAGGGGGAAATTGTTGGGAAATATATTGTTTAGATTTTGATGAATGCCATGTAAAACTTAGAATAGGAAGTTGGCACCCCATTTTTGTTGTAAATTGCATTGTAATAAATAGGGCTGGTCAAGCTGAGTTAAGTCAGCTATGCCTAAACATGCAAGAAGACAACCGAAACTAGAAGGAAGACTCACATTGCAAGACAACCGAGTATGGCAAAGAAGAGAAGACGGAACTCGATCAAGGTGCACAATGAGATGCGGTGAGTAAAGTATCGATCAAGTCAACTCAAGATAGCCAAGTCTCAAATTGAAGTGACAAAAGAGTCATCCAATGATTGGAAGCTGACTCTAAGTCACCTGGGAAAGCAATGAAATGCAGTCAAGTCGAGATAATTGAAGGAGATCCGTTGCACAGAAATCAAGAGAATTACTTAAACAAGTAATACCTCTATGCTACCTTTCTTGAAGTGCTCATCCCGGTCGAAGCGTGCAAAAGGAATAAACCAATGGGAAGATCTTTGCACCATGTCAGAACTATGAAAAGCTGAAGAACAATTCATACGAGGAAGTGGCAATTCCAAGGACTACAACAAGACAAGCCAACGACCACAAGTGTCTTTTGAGAATAAGTCTATCTCTTCAACGGGCAAATTTTCAAAAGAACACTATAAAAGGCTGAGGAGTTTATTTGAGAGAATGTTGGTTACCTCGACATTTAAAAACAAATACGAGCTAGAAAAGCAATATCTGTAACCAAAAATATTCTCAAATCATTCAAGTTCAATCCTCAAGCCTAAACTACAAAGGAAATCAATCCAACACTCACCTGTGAAGGAAAGATAACTTCAATCAGTTGAAGAGGAAATTATTGAAGAATCAAGGGGTCTACATTCCACGGAGGATTGTAGGAAGGTTCAAGTCGAACCGGTCTCAAGTTTTTGGAGGGCTTCGTGATCAAATCCAAAGAGCTTGAGCAAGTGGGCTGTAGTAGCAAAGCGCAAAATGCCTGTGAAGAAGGCCGAGTCGTCATGAGAAGCCAGTGCGTGACCAAGGCATCTCCCGATCGAGTCCCAAAGGATCAAGTCACCGTGTGATCAAGACTTGTATCGGACTGTTACCACTCTGTATATCTTGATCAATACCTAGTGGATTCCTCCGGGGAGTTGGAGAAGAGAGGAGTAGAAGAATTACCCCATCTTGAACCTCTATAAAAACTTATCGTGTCATTTACATTCAAAGACTTTAATTCCTGCATCTTATTTATTTAACTCTGTGATAAATTTGCTATCCACTTGATAATCTCTAAGTATTAAACCAAGTTTAAGGGTGTTAAGTCTTCCGCTGAAAACACACTACAGTTGAATTAAGTCTTTAATCTTAACAATGAGTTATTCTATCAACGGCTCGGTCGAGTTTGTTGAGTGACTAACTCTCTTGATTAACCAAATTAGTTGTCCACCAGGACACGGCTACGTAGTATCAACTCTGAACATTTAAAAGGACTAAATCGAAAAGTTGGTAAGGTTTATTCAACCCCCCCTTCTAAACCTTACACTCACACCCCTTGGGACCTACACTCACCACCGTGGATAACATCAATGATCATGCCAATTTTCTGCTCAACTCTGAAGCTCATAACAGAGTTGTAGAGGCTCAGGTAGCAAGGAAAAAACGAAGGGTCGAAGGTTTTCTTGACGAGGATGATGTGGTGGCTGAGGAGGCGGAGTCTGATAGGCAAGTTAGGGGATTTGAGCAAGACATTACTCAAATACAAATTGTGATATCCCCGGAACCTCTCATGGAGAAGAACAACAAGGAGGGCATAATTTTAATGACCGATTATTTGCCCTTGAGGAGAGCATGTGGCTGCACCGGGATAAATTCCACGCTTTCAGGATGGAACAACAGTAGCGGAGCTTGGAGCAGGAGCAGAGGAGCCTGGAGATGATGTAGATGATGCATCCGATACACCAGTGGCACTTCTCCCAGGGCCACTTTCCACCGCCTCCTCCTTCAGTGAATCAGGTACATCCATACTTTTCAATATTGAAATTCTATCTTTCCTTGCGTGCGATATAATTCCATTCAAGTTTGGGGAAGAGATAGTTATTTTGATATGAAATGTGTGGATATAAATTTTTTTTGTGTGTTTTTTGTGTGTTTTCATATAGTTGCATGTAGAGTACTTTAGGATGCATTTGCATTAGTAGCACGTTTATAGTTTTAGCACGTTTATTGATTTCATATTTTTTAGGGAGTGAGTTGATCTCTTGTTTGCGACTTGAGCTTAAATTTCAAAATTTTATATTGTTTGGATTGGATGTTGAGTATGAATTGATTGAGCTATGAATAGATGATATAGAGCATATGGATGTTGAGAACATGGATTTGATGCTTTGAATTATGAATTTACAAGCCTGTGAGCTTTTGAGCCTTTACTGCTTTCATATTATGCAATTTTGTTTGTGATTTGAGTGTATCATTCATGTTGTTTAGAATTCTAGAACTTGCTCTGGTATCTCTGTCAAGGCCACATGTTGCATGCTATTTGTGAAAATGATTAAAGGCCATTTTTGTTAAGCCTTTTAAGCTTTTTTGCTTACCTAATGATGATATTGAAACTCCTAGTTAGCCAATTTGAGCCTATTGCCTAATTATTTTGATAGCCACGATTCAAGCCTTAACTTGATATATCTATTACCCTACACTTGAGCGTATAACATTGAGTAAAGGGATTGAATGAGGTTGGAATTGAAAAGTTGGATAATTGTGCAAATATTGGTTGATGGGAATAAGAGGAAGAAAATGAGGAGAAATGAAGAAAACTCATAAAAGAGTAAAAAAAATCGGCTTTATGAATGAGTTTTATACAAATGAACTTGGGGGCTAAGGGTTGTAATTTGAGGTGTTTCTCAAAAAAAAGAATAGGGGATGGAGATAAGAAAAGTTGATAAAATTGAGGGATGATTTGTGTAGCATATTGGGCTTTAATGAAGATGATTGATAAGCTTACCGGACTATACGCTCGAGTTTGAGTCACTTTACCTATATTTCCCTACCCGAACCAAAGAGCCATCATTACAACCAAATAAGAAAGTCCTTTCTGATTCACAAAGTGCATGCATTCTAGTGGCGGAGATATGAGACGATTTGCAAGCCTATGGTAATTCTGCAACATTGAATTGATTTGAGCGTAAACACATCCCATATTCATTCCAGATGAGAGCATACACTTAATCTATGAGAGTCGTGATTCAAAGCATTTGCCATAGATTGATTGATAAGTGTTCTACATTAGATGTTCGAAGCTTGATAAATTCATTGCTTGATACCTATGATGAGCAATATGAGTTTTATGTTGTTGTTCTTGCCTATTTGCTTTTCATTCTTCCCAATTGTGTTTTGTCTTGTTTTTAACCGTTGACCGGGACGGTCAACAGTTTAAGTTTTGGGGTTTGATTAGTGTGAATTTTGCATGTATTTTGGGGTATAATTCTGGCTATAATTGTTGTTAAACATGCAATAACTCATGTGAAATAGGTCATATTCTCCTTTTGTGGAAAAGATATTACGCTTTGCTCGTTTTGCAGGAATTTATTGACATTTCGAGTATTTCGTAGAAAATCGAAGCATTGCAATAAGAAAACATCAAGAATCAAGTGCATATATAAAGTTTAGAGATAAATAGAGAAGAAGTCACACGAACTGGGCAAGAAATGGCCACGTACGGAGCAGAATTGTGCCTTCACAGGGACGCACGGGCAGGGCGTACATCTTGCACACGGCTCGTGCGTCATTCCCAAATTGAACAAGTTATACGGCAGGCACGCACGACCCATGCGTCATTTGGTGTAGAAACAATTCTTATGGCCTGGCGCACGACCTGGTCATGCGTGATGTGCATGGCCCGTACGTCTGCGCTGGAATGTCACAAACTGACAGCATTTGCCCTAGACTTTTAGAAAGGTATAAAAGAACTTTTGGGGGCGCACACTAGGGGATATTTCTAACATTTTGGACCATAGAACACAAGACAAAGCTCTACTCGTTCAAAGAGGAATAAAGAGGAGAATCGGGTCGCATACGAGCTTGAGGATTGAAGATAAATCGAGAGATCATCGACTTTCCTAAGTTTTTCTTACTTCTTTATATCTTAATCTTTCATTTGAGCTTAATATGACATTGAAAAATTTGTCTATGAGTTGTTTAAACATCATGTGTAGCTAATCTTCTTGTGATTTCTGGGTTTTGGAAGTAGATTAATTGACTCTTGTTGGATGTTTTAATCTTAGTTGAAGTTATTATTTTGAAGCCTATTTGAGTACTTTGTTCTTATTCTTGTTTTACCATTTGGCCAATGATTTAGCATGTTTGATGTATTGATTCATAATTCGAGAGATGAGCTTCAATACTAGATTTTGAGTACTTGACATGAATATTTCCATAACCGAGAGGTTTGTAGATATTTGTGAGGATATTTGATCTTTGGTGCATTTGGGAGTTGTATATGTATTATTGAGTAGATATGATATCATAGATATTTCAATCTACACTTTATATACATCTCGAGAGGGAGATAAAATACCGTTGTGATTGTCTTATCGGATTACTGATAATAACTTTGGCTTTGATTAAATCAGATAACAAGAGAGATATTAATCGAAACCATAACCCGTGAATCCATTTTATTCTCTTGATAATTCTATTATTATTCTTGCCTTGTGTTTTTGTAGTCTATCTTGTCTTTCCTTCCACAACAACCATCAAATTTTGATCGTCTAAATAAAAATAAGACTATTCCAATCTCAATACTTAGTATATTAATTTATTAGTCTCCGTGGATACGACCTTGATACACTATTCTATAAACTACACCGTACACTTGCGGTGAAGCTAAAAATAAGGCGAACATGGATCGTGTCGGTTGTTGGGGCTCCATCTGACAAATTCGATCCGTCAGACCGTCTGACTGGAGACTAGCTCATATATTTTTTATTTGATGAAGTCAAAAAAAAATTATCATGCATTAGAATCATCAAAAATGAATTCAAGACTATGTATATTTGCTCGATTTTGGAAAGGTGGTTTTTCATAAATCGCACAAGACTCAAATTCATCGTCCATTGCGTCTTAGTAGAGCTGTCAAAATGAGCCCAACCTAGTAAAAAGGTTGGATTGGGCTTTATTTTTAGAGGTCCGAAATGAACTAGACCTATTTGGCTCGGTCCATTCGGCCCGAAACACCGGCCTGACCCAATCAACAAAATATTTTGTGTAGTTTCATGGGTTTGATTGGACTGGGCTCCAAAAATAACGACTCCATCACTATTTGGCATGGACCAATAATTCCCTTTGGCTCAGCTCGACCCGTTTGACAATTCTACGTCTTAGTCATGTTTCGAAAGTTTAATACAAAAATACGTTTAATAAGTATAAAAAATAATCTATCAACTTGCAAGTGTGTTCATAAATATAAAAAATACATGTATATATTATTAATATAATTTTATATATAATTTAATTTATTATTACATATATATAATTTTATGTATGGATATATGTGATATACCTATAATATTTGGATACATATTTTGAGATATTTTATTCAACTAAAATAAGTATTTTTAATTGAATTTAATCAACTTAAATATAATTATATATCACTATGAAGAAATGCTCTAAGCTCGAATAACAACTATGCATATATCACAACTAGCCAAAACATATGAATGTACAAATTGATGTCAAATAACTCGAAATTTTGAGTAAATATATCTTATAAATTTTATATTTTATGTTTATTTTTTTATATATGCAATTTGGGTATCAACTGAAGTTCAGAAAAAAGACAATAATTTGATATATTATACGTTAAAAATAGATCAAAAACGAAAAAAAATATTAAATTAAAAAAATAAATATAATAATTAATGCAGCACACACACAAATTTGAACAGATAATTTTTATATAGTGATGTTATTTATATATATATATATATATATATATATATATAGTTTTCTAGGAATTAATTCAGTAATTACCAAAATTGATGTTACATATTTCAATTATATTTTACTATTTTGGGAGTGTGGTTTAGGCAGAATATTTTTAACATACTATTTATAAGTGACTCGCTTTATATATATATATATATATATATATGCCTGAAAAAAATAATAAATATTGATAATTATTGGCTTGTATTATCTAACTATCTAAATATGGTTAATTAGAAGTTACCTAATCGAGTGCTACCCAACTCCCTTGTAATTTAGATATGTGTCTCATTTTGATTTTTTTTTTGTGGAAAAGAAATACATACATATTTTATAATGAAGCACGTGTTTAAAGGAAAATTTGAGAAATTCTCCCTCCTTCTAGGGGCATTTTTCACCTAAAGTATTAAAACTTGGTTTATGCCCATGCACTCCTACTGCTCACCAAGTTCAGTTCGAAGAAAAAATTGAATTCACAATTATTTTTTGCACATTTCAAGAACAGTTACAGCTATATACTTATTGCTTATATTATATCTAACAATTCCAAATTATACCCGTTCTAAAAATCCTAGTCAAGTCAATTTTGATAGTGTTCATTATATTTAATTAACTTTGAGTTTAAATTTTATTTGAAAATGGTAAATTGACCAAATTTTTAGGATTTTTAGAACGAGTATAAATTGGCATTGTTAGATCTAGTATAGAGAATGAGTATGTAGTTGTCATTGTTCTGAAATGTGCAAAAAGATTGTGAGTTCAATTTTTTATTCGAATATAATTTGGTGGGCGGTGAAATGGACAATTAGGTAGCAATAAAAATATCAGTATAAATCAAGTTTTAATTATTAGAGCATTTTTCGTTAATACCCCAGGTGGGGGCAATTTATCAAATTTCTCATGTTTAAATCACAAGATATCCTTTGACATTTAAGGATAGCGAGACAAATTCGTAGAATGATATTTTTTTACATTTTTCACATTCTATTTTTACAAAGATATTTAATGATGAATGCAAAGTATAAAGCAATATTTTGAATTTGAATACACAAATCAATGAAAATGATGTTAATGGTCAGTTAACTCCACTCCAACCTCCAGTAAAAAAAACTAATAAGGATATCAAATTGTCAATGAGTTGTGTTACCTATTTTTTGTTTTTTTGATCAAAAGCATCTCCACACCAGTTCAGGGTACAGACCCAATACTTTTTTGGACAATAGGACATCCTAGCACACACCTCCATACTTCTTTGGATGATGAGACTTTCGTCCTCCCTAGTAATGGTCCTAATCTCTGAGAGAAGAGGGGCAACCCCAACCCCCCATTCGCGTTAGTCAATGTCTTAATCCAGGACCTCGAGGATGCAATTTCCAAGGCCACTAGGCCAACCCTTGGGATTTAATAAGCTGTGTTACCGAATCACCACAAACTAACTAGTGGATTTCAGAAAGATCATTGTTTACAAATCCGTCTCATTTTATTTTTATTTCTAAAAATTTATTGTATACATTATTCGATTATTTTTTAAAATACATATTTTTATGGAATTTAGATTTTATTATTGCAAAAGAAGTATGTTTTTGAATTTTTATATTTAAATTAATAAAAGAGTTTGACCAATCTAGTCCCAAATAAAACACCTCGGATAAAGCGTGTCTCGAATTCGATAAACACGCTCCAAACTACATCCTTTAATTTGCATCCCATAAAGTCATGCCTATTTCAAAAATTAACAATTAAGGTTGTGATGGATGACCTTTCATTCCGTTTTATTTCATTCTGTAAGTGAATAATGATAAAAAATAATAATATTTTGAAAGATTGTGAATTTCTTTGAGTGTGTGATTGGATGTAGGATGAAAATGTGATGATCATAGTTGATGTAATGATTTTTTAGTAAAATACTATTGGATATAATTGGTGATTAAAAAATTAATAGATAGTGAATAGTGTGTTTGTGATATGATCATAGTTAAATTAATCTTTTATGTGATTGATAATTGAAAAAGTGAGAAAAGGATGAATAGTTTATTTTTTGGTAAAATACAACATCACCCCCTAAAATTTGCCCTATGTCTTATTTACCCCCTCTAAACTTGCAAATGTAACACTTACCCCCTTCAATTAAATTAAAATATAATGTATGGACAAAACTACCCTTATTAAAAATGAATCTACACAATTTTTAGTAAATTTTGAATATTTTGTAACCTATTTGATTTACATTCTTATTAAATTCAAAAAAGTGATTTTTTAATTATATATTAAGAAATTTAAAATTTGAAAAACTAAAGCATTGTACAATAACTACACAAAAACACTTAAATATGAATGATGGACGAAAAAATAATAACTATTTAATTTAAATAAACTTTCAATATTAAAAAAATATGAATAAATATGTTTTCTTAAACCTTGGTTATATATTTTACATTTCTTCATTTATTTTTTGCTTATCTAATATGATTTGCAGTTCCAAACAATGATACTTTTATATGCTCCAAGTCTAGTGTGTATTTCCCTACATTAACGTCGTCACCAGACTATCATATGAATCCAGGATAGATATAACTAAAATACTTTATTTTCTTCCTCAATCTTTACACCAACTTTCCCCAGTTGATCCACCAATCCATGAAACTGGTTCATGTGATCCATTAGATTGTCACCCTCTACCATCTTCATCCTATATAATTGTCGTTTCAGAAGCAACTTTGTGGATAAATTTTTTCCAAGATACAAGTTCTCCAATTTTTTCCACAACGTTGGTGCCAAATCTTCAGTATCATCATCCATGTTGTCCGCAATGCAAAGTCAAATTGTACTGACATAACGCAATTTCAGATCCACCCACTGTGTGTCTTTCATTTATGTTGGTTTCCCCTCCTCTCCCTTCAATGCCAGCGTCGGGCCCTGTTGAACTAGAAAATTTTTCACCCTTCGTTACCAAAGATGAAATTTCCTTTGCCGTTCAAATTGTTGCACCTTGAATGAATTTGCATTGCCACTGTGTCCATTTGATAAAATTGAATCTCAATTTTCTACCTTACCCGAGTTACCAAGTGGCTCTGATACCACTTGTTGGCGCAGCGGAGACGTGTCGTGATCTGAGATTTAATTTATCCGAAATATCCGACAAATCACACCAACAAAATGATGGCAAAAATAAATGACACCTGCAAAATATAAAATGCACGTAGAGATTTTAATGGTTCGGTGAAACCCACCTACATCCACAAGAGTTTTCATTCTTTACTAATAAATAATTTTCTAATACAAGAAAATTATAACTCTTGAGTTTTATGGACAAAACCCAAGAAAATAAAAGACTCGTACAACCACTTTATTAGTTATCAAAGAACCTCTCCCAACTCTTTTGTATTGACCCAAGAGAAAAAATACTCTGAGTGTTTCCCCGCACTTATCACAATTTGACTCACACAAATTGATCCTCAAATGCCACATTCTATCTCTCTCACTTAGACTCTCCGGTTGGTTGTGATTTTACATCTCCTCCCCAAGCCTTTTTATAGCAATAAGGGAGCAATTTCACCGAGGAACAAAAAACAAGCCAATTTGAAATTTGACATGTTGCGCCAACCTTGGAAAAAATAACAGCCCCCCAAGATTGACCTTCAAATATTACCCGTAAACCAAAACATCAAATATCATTGGCCTTCAATTCTCTACACATGTCGAATCAATAAGGTCTTGAGTCCACATGATTCAATTGGCCAATGCACATGTGCAGTTTAGTTAACACCACTAGTTGATTGTCGAGAGGGATGACCTCAATCTATCCTCTCGACCAGCAGGATTTTCCACACACCCGTCTGCACCCTGGAAGCCTTCTTGCGCGTTCCACTTCAAGTAATCATTTGAAGTCACCAGACGATACAAATTTCGATACTTCTCTCCCATCATTAGGACCTTTCCGCCATGTGTGACTTTCAGGACTCCACCTCTAGCTGAATACTCACAGTTAGGGTGTGCACGAGACTTGGAGATTATCAAACCTGAACCAATATCCGAGCCAAAAAATATCCAAATTGAAAATATCCTTTGACTTTTTCCCGCACCAAATCGAAACAAAACGATAATTCTCATGGTACGATTCTGGAGATTTTTCAAATAGTCGCACCGAGAATCGTACCAAATCACACCGAACCATACCGAACTGAATATATGAAATTATAACCAATTTTAAATAATTATATATATATATACATATATAATATTTTCATTTTCTTTATATTTTGATATTGAATTAACTACATTTTTCTTTGAAATTCAATACTATATCAAACATAATACTAAAAATTATCAAATTAAAAGTTTGACATATTTTATTAATATATTAAATGAATAATTGAATATGAATTTAATTCACTAAGAATTACATTATATTAATTTTTATCAAAAACTGGTTGTCGTCATATTAATTTATTTGAATGTGCCCAATAATTTAAATTATAAAATCATATTTGATTTGTAGAAAATATTTAAACTTGACGATATTTTACTTAAAGGATCATAACTTGACTCATGAACTAATGAAGAAGATTGATTGAACTAAAATTAGTTAAATGATTAGTAAATTTCACTAAACTAGAGTAAACGTCTAATCAAGAAGTTTAGACATTGAGATTATAAACTTTTATTTCATATTAATTTATCAAAGTTATTAGTTAATTAAAATTTCCCTAAGTCAAGAGCCCATGTCAATTGGGGTAAGATTGTATTATATTATTGTGTGATAGAGGCTAATAAATTTACCATTCGTTGAGATTCTAGATTTTTACTACTAACTATACGAATAACGTGATATCTAAAACATATTATGTTAAAATCCAAAAATAAAAATCAATACTTTTAACTATAAATTAGATAAAAAAAAAGGAATATTTAAAAGATAAATTGATAGTAAACTAATAATGTAGTATAGTCTATAATTATATATCATGAAAGAAAGATTACAATATTAAAAATTTAGCACTTAAATATGAATTAAATAAATTTTATGTATAAGTTAAATATAAAAATATCAAAAAGTTAAACTCATGTATTACTAATGGTTTTAGTATGTGTTTTTAAGATTACACTAAAAAAATATTGAAAGGATAATCGTTTAATAATTTTTACATTGATTTTTCCTTTCACCTTTTTGTGTGTGTTTTGTTACTGAATAATCTTTAAATCTTCGTTCTCCGAACCATCCCATACCATCCCATTAGAATCGAATCTCTGTCCCGAACAGTCCCGAACTTTCGGAAAGGATAGTTTTTTATAGTTTGGTTCTGGAGATTTAATTTTGGGATCTTCGAACTTCGTGACAATCCTGGAGATTTCTAAATCTCCGAGCCGGACCGTGCATACCCCTACACAATCCTTGGAATCCAATTGGCTCAAGGAAATTAGATTCTTTTGCATCGTTGGGAAATATGTCACACCATCCAAAGTACGATCGACTTCATTATCCTTTTTGATTTTCACCACTCCCATGATTCTACAAGTATAACCATCACCTACAGACAAAGTTCCTGCCATCTTCCATTGAAGTGAATCAAAATAATCTCGTCTGGAGCACACATGATTATGTATCTAGAATCTAAAAACATCCCATCTCGAGAAGAAGTATCTATACTTGTGGAGACTTTGTAAACATCTTCGTCTTTTGCAGCTATCACAACCACCTTTATCGTCATCATCATTCTTTCTTCGAGGACAATTCCTTTTAATGTTACCTTCCTCGTGATGATGATAGCACACGATACCCTTTCCCCTGGTCCTTGAATCTGACCTGCTAGTCATAGACCCACCACCACCAGATTTTCTCCAGTACCAATTCATGCCCCAAGCAACCCAAGTAGATTCATGTCTCTCATCTTGGTTTACTTATTTTATTTTATTCATGGGATAACAATGATGCTTTTATATGCTCCAAGTCTAGTGTGTCTTTCCTATACATCAACATCGTCACCAGACTATTATATGAATCCGAGATAGAGGTAAGAAGTAAAAGAGCTTTAGCTTCTTCCTCAATCTTTATACCAACTTTTCTCGCCAGTTGATCCACCAATCCATGAAACTGGTTTGTGTGGTCCATCAAATTGTCACCCTCTGACATCTTCAGTCTATATAATTGTCGCTTCAGAAGCAACTTTGTGGATAAATGTTGGGAAAATTATATAATAGATTTTGATGATGCTATGTAAAACATAGATTAGGAAGTTGGCACCCCAATTCTGCTGTAAAATCAACTTGTAATAGATAAGATTCTATTAGCTTAGTCGAAGTGGCCAAGTTTAAGATTGCAGAAGTCGACTGGAGACCAAGATGAAGAATCAGCTAAATAGCAGTCGAGTAAAGTGAAGACAAGTCTCAGTCAAGTATCAAAAAATCTATTTTTGTCAGCTAACAGGCAGTCAAGTCATTCCAAAATGATTGGAGCTGACCCAAGACAAGGGGAAAAGCATATGTTAAAGTCAAAGTCGATTGTGAAGAATCCGTTGCACTCAAGACGAGGAAATTACTTATTTTAGTAATGCATCCACAATACCATGCTTAAAGTAGCTATCCCTGAAGCGTGCAAATAGAATAAACTAATGGAAAACACTGAGCAAGTGTCAGACCCTGAAAAGCTATAAAGTTCAATTAAACTAGGATATGTCACCATCACCTACTGCAGCTCAAGACAAGACAAGCCAATGATCTCAAAGTGTAGTTTGAAAAATGCATCTATCTCTTCAACGAATACATTTTTCAAACAGGCACTATACAAGGCTAAGGAATTCATTTGAGAGAGGGTTCTGAATAACAAGCTATATACACATACTTGCAAGCAAGAGAAAGCTACTCTCAAGCATTCTATTCAAGTCCTCAAGCCTAAAACTAGAAGAAAATCGATCCAACACATTCAGTGAAGGAAAGACAACTTCAAAATTTGTTGAAGAGGAAATCTTTGTTTAAAAACAATGGGTATACACATCCAAGGTTGAAGGAAGTGTAGTGAGGTTCCAGTTTGAACCAAAGCTTTAGACTGTTGGAGGGTTGCATGATCAAATCCAAAAGTCTGAATGAGCTGAAATGGCAGGACAACTGTCTTGTGAAGAGCTGAGTCCCAGAAGCAAAACCAGTTGTGTGATCATCAAGGCCTAGCTTGAACTGTCACCATTTTGTAACAAAGTCACCGTTACTTAGTGGATTACCTCCAGGGTTGGGGAAGAGTGCATTAGAGGAATTACCCCATCCTCGAACCACTATAAAAATTGCTCTGTGTCTTTTACATTCAGCACTTTAATTTTTGCATATCTTATCTGTTGTTTATTATATTTGCTAAGTGTACTGATAATAACTACCCCAAAAACAAGGGTTGAAAACGTATTTTGATCAAAGGGTGAAATACTTCCGCTGAAAAACCAAGTCTGTTGTTTCTGAGTTATCTTATCAACAGCTCAGTCGAGTATGTCAAGTGACTAACTCTACTGTGAAGGTTGAACTAAGATGTCAATCAAGAACTAAGCTGACTTGTGACTAAACTTTGATTTAAAGGGACTAAAATCGAAATTTGCTAAAGTTTATTCAACCCCCCCCCCCTTCTAGACTTTAAATTATCACCCTTTAGAACCTACAATAAATTTTTCCCGAGATACAAGTTTTCCAATTTTTTCCACAATTTTGGTGCCAAATCTTCAGAATAATAATCCACAACATTATTGATAGTGTTGTCCACAATACAACGTAAAATCTTGTTGATGAAGTGCGATTTCAGTCTGCCCATTGTGCGTCTTTCATTTCTACTGTTTTTCTCCTCTCCCTTCAATGCCAGCACTAGACCCTGTTGAATTAGAAGATCCTTCACCCTTTGTTGCCAAAGAATGAAATTTCCTTTGCCGTCAAAATTTTGTACCTTGAATGTATTTTCCATTGCCACGGTGTCCATCAAAAAAATCGAATCTCAATTTTCTACCTTGCCCGAGTTACCAAGTGGCTCTGATACCACTTGTTAGGCGTAGCAGATGCGTGTCGTGATTCTAGATTTGATTTGTCCGAAATATCCGAAAAATCACACCAACAAGATGATGGTAACAATAAATGAAATCGACATAATATAAAATGCACGCAGAGATTTTAATGTGTTTAGCAAAACCCGTCTACATCCATTAGAGTTATCGTTCTTTACTAATAAAGAATTTTTTTGTACAAGAAAAATACAACTCTTGAGTTTTATGGACCAAACCCAAGAAAATAAAAGAGTCGTATAACACTTTATTAGTTATCAAAGAACAGTCTTCTAACCCCTTTGTATTGCCCCACGAGAAAAAATACCCCGAGTGTTTCCCCACACTTATCACAATTTGACTCACACAAATTGATCCCTAAATGCTACACTCTATCTCTCTCTCTCTCTTACACTTTTTGAATGGTTGTGATTTTGCATCTCCTCTCTAATGCCTTTTTGTAGGCAATAAGATAGCATTTCAATGAGGAATAAAAAAAACAAGCCAATTTGAAATTTGGCACCTTGTGCCAACCTTGGAAAAAATGACAATCCCCAAAGATTGACCAATTATATTTGGTGGGGGATGCTACCTAACAATGAGACATAGAGCTAGGGGTTTTATTGTATTTTTCCCTTTATTGTTTCAAAATTTCCACAAACAATTCAAACGGTGGAGCAAAAAAGGCTTTTTGAGGAAATATTTACAAATTATTTTGAGAACCAATCACACACTAAATAATCCAAATTAAAATTAGTCTCAGATCAATAACTAGGTTTGGTAGTTGAATCATACCCGAATGATAGACTTAACCCCTAGACCTAATTATGACAATCAATTTTATATGCATATATCTTTTTAAAATATCATATATGCTAATCAGCCCAAATTTTGTTTGCCCTCCAATTTGAACCTAATGATATAACGCATAGACGCATTACTTGATGTCAAACTTATATAAAATCAAATTTTGTTTACATTAAATCCAGTATAGTTTATAATAAAATTATTGCCTACTTAATTAAAGTTTAATATAATAAGTAAAATAAATATAATGTTCAAGACTTTCACTCAAATTTTATTAATAAAAATCCAAATCGGAAAACAAGTGGATATCAAAATTCCAAATCTAGGACGGATAAGTGCAAATATGGCTATTCATAATCTATCCAAATGACATGAAAATTTCAATAGATCTTGTTTAGATAATATAATTGGAAATTTGAAATTTAAATAAAGAAAATAACCTTATTTCCTCTTTTTTTTTGGGCAAAAACTCATATAGGACCGTCTTACGGGTCTAAATTCGTAAGACGGATCCTATTGACCCGCAGATCCTGTTGACCAGGTCCGGGTCAAAGGCATCTGCTCTTTTTTTTCTTCCTCAGTTAAAGTAACAGTTTTATAAGAAAAAACATCGGTTTGTTTAGATAAAGTATCATATTTTTAATATAGCCACATATTATAATTACCTTACAGTGAAGGAAAAAAATATATATATCAGAGTTAAAGTAACACCTTTATGAGTGAAAATATATAATTTTGGAGACCAAATATCATGTTTTAAGAGTAAATGTATCTATTTTTTGAAATAAAATATCATGTTTTTTAATATAGTCACATATTATGAATTCAATACAAAGAAAGAGAGTAGGGAGTAAAAAAGGGTTTGAGATTTTTCTCTCTCTATAGAATTCTCTCTAGAGAAGACCCACTAATTCCTCTTTCTAATCCATCGAATTCTTAACATGTTTTATTGTTCTTATCTTGTTCATTACTTTTAATTAAACCGTCCATTAATCTGCTAACTTAAAACACAAATCTTGTGTTTTTCTTGCCATTTCTCCAGAACATTCGAAACTTAGGGTTTAACTGGGAGCTTGCTCCATCCTGCGCCGCTAGGGTTCCGCCCTTTGTGGCGTCGTAGCCTCATTGGAACCCCTATCTCTATTCAAAATATCATTCTCCATCATTTTATCTCCATTCTCACCAAAGGATTTGAGATTTCTCCAAACCCTGAGAAATTTCTCTTCGAGGGTTTTTGTTTACTTTGCTCAAATCGAATCCTCCCTGATTTGCTCTTTTGTATCCTCAGTGTGGGTTCTTAGAGGTTATATTTTTGGGTTGACTCGTTAATCTCTTTGGACTCATATTCCTATGAGGTTTCCTAAGGCTCCCTGTGAATCTACCAGTTGGAACTGTGGACTTTTCTCGATCTACTCCGGTAACTTAGTTTGCACTCGATCGAGTGATAGTGAAGGGTTTCTCGGGTTTTCAACCTTAAATCCCATCTCTCTAGGTGGATACGTGCTGGGCTGTGGGTGTCTTTTTGTTGCTAGTATAGGGTTTCCGTAACCCTTCTCCCTCATGGCAAAACAACTGCAGATATCTCTTACTCAACTGAAAGGAGTTCTAAGCATGTCTATTTTGAATCCCTAACCTAACTTCTTCTTAAATCTAAATCTTGATCTCTGCGGGTCCAAAGAGATTCTCAAACTGCAAGGTGAAACCGATTCATCTTCTACCCAACAATCTAAGTACGATCCAATATATGTATCTTACTCGGGTTACATCAACCTCCCCGATGAGGACACTCTACTTCATGGCCCTGGTGGAGAAAACCATGACCCTAAGCCTGATAACATTGGAGACGAGGAGGACTTGTGCCCTAATGGTAACAACCCCTCGAAAAGGCCCTGGTTTGGGGTTGCCAACCCCAACATCCTGGTAAGTTTAAAAGGAAGCCATTTGCTGATCTCATCACTGTTAAACAATGTGATGAATTGAAAATTAAACCTCTTTTATGTGATCCTCCTGACTGTGATGTTGTTGAACTGGATGAAGATGAATTATGTGATGTGCCCAATGAATGGGGCTATTGCTTACTTGCTTGCTTTGCTGGGAAATGGCCTGGTATGATTAATATAAAAAAAAACTTGTCAATTTCTGGAATGTTGTTTGTGAAGTTCTTCCCTATGTCAATGGATGTGTCATATTTAGATTTGGTAAGCTAGCTAACATGGAAAACGTTTTACAAGGGGGCCCTTTCCACTGTCTTGGGGGACCCCTTTTACTTAAGATTTTTTATTTTTAAAATCCCTCAACGGATGCAAAATTTTCAATTGTGCCCATCTGGGTGAAATTCCCTTTCTTACCTGGACCTTGTTGGCACCCTGCTGCTTTCAGTCGTTTTTCTCATAAAAATGGAACTCCTATTTGCAGTGATAGACCCACATTTGAAAAACTAGATCTGTTTTTGCCAGAATTTTGATTGATATTGACCCCTTTGTTGAACCCCCCAATTCTGTTTCCACTAGGCTTCCTAATGGCAAAACTTTTGAACAAGAAGTTGTTTATGATTTTATACCCCAAATTTGCAAAAGATGTAAGAACTTTGGGCATTACTCAAATGATTGTGTTGGAAAAAAAACTGCCCTCCCTAAGTCTGCTGCTGCTAAAAATCCACCCCCTATAGACAAAAGGAAGAAAATTATTAAAAATGTTATTATTGATCCCACTTTTAACTCTGTGAATCTTGAAAAATAGAAAAATGATGGTACAAGTACCAAACCCTTACACTCTAACCCCCCCCAGGTTGAGTCTAAGTGTCCCCCCACCTGTACCTCATTCTTCTGTTAACCCTATAGGTAATGATTTATCTCTTGTCCAGAACCAAGAGTTGGCTGCGAATGATTCATCTATTATTTCTATGGGGGAATCACTTGTGATTCAACCCCCTTCTACTGTTGTCACTAACAATTTGCAAGAGTTAGTTGTTCCAAATGCTTTACAGACCCTGTAGTGACTGAGCCCATTGGTACCTCAATCACCAAGGCTCAGTCATTGGACAAAATTGGAGATAGTGCCCCCAGGCCCCTCCTCTCCAACCCCTTATCCTGTTCAAACCTCCCATGAAGATGAGTCAGAATTCTCTCCTGCACTTTCCAAAAGTGCCAAAAAGAGGCAGAAAAAAAAAAAACAAAAAAGAAGAACTTAACCAGGAGGCCTCTTCTAATGTTGTTGATACATGTAAACCTAAGGATGGAGGTAAACACCATTCAGGATCATATAATAGTTCAATCAGCCTAGTACTGTTGGCAAAAATTCTTCTGTGGGTAATGGTAAAAATACTATTCCCAGATCATCTACTGGTAATAATCCTAGAAAAAGATTTGCTTCAAAATGATAGTTGTTTCCTAGAATGTCAGGGGTTTTAAGAACCCTATTAAACAAAAAAAAAAGCAGTATTTCTTTTGTAAAAAAAAAAAAGAAAGTTGATGTCTTGTGTTTTTTGGAAACCAAACTTGAGACTGAAATTGTCTCTCAGTCCAATCTCTGTGATTTTATTGTTAGAAATAAGTTCCTTGGTTAGTTGGCAGTTAACAACTTTCATTTAATCAAAAATGGTAGGATTTTGGTTCTTTGGAACCCCTGTACTGTTGATCTTCAAGTTTTGGATTTAGATCCTCAAATGATTCAATGCTTTTTAAAATGTAAAATCTCCCAAAACTCCATAATTACTTCTTTTATCTATGATCTTAGTATTGTAGGTGAAAGAAGACTTCTATGGAATAAAATGTTGGATTTAGGTGAACATATTTCTTCCCCCTAGTTGTTGCTTGGTGATTTTAATAGTATTAAAACCCCTGATGAAAACTCAATGGGGCACCATTTACAAGTAAATATGTGGAAGAATTCTATGACACTTGTGCTTATCTTGGTCTTAGTGAAGTACATTCTACTGGATGTTATTACACCTGGACCAATAATACTATTTGGTATAGGCTTGATAGAGCTTTGATAAACTCTGCCAGGACCAACTCTAATTGGAGATGCTCAGCTGAAATCCCAGTCCCTAGGAATGTCTATGATCATTCTCCCATAGTGGTTTCTTTCTTTAAACAAAATATTGTTCTCTCTAAACCTTTTAAATATTTTAATATATGGGCTTTACACTCTGACTTCCTCCACACTGTGCAAACAACTTGGAATATATCTCTATGGGGTAAGGCCTAATTTATCCTTTGTAAAAAACTAAAAACCCTTAAACATTCTCTCAAAAACCTGAATAACCAACACTTCGGCCACATTCCCTCAAGGGTCAAGCAAGTAAAAAATGCTCTAAAAAACACTCAAGTTCAGCTTCATGGTGATCCCCTTAATTCCTCCCTTATTGACTCTGTCAAAAATATTAAATCCAAAGAAACTTTTTTGGCCAAAGCTGAAAGATATTTCCTTTCCCAAAACGCCAAATGCGAGTTTCTTAATAATAGTGATATAAATACCAAATTTTTCTCAGTATTGTTAAAAGGAATTCTCTTAGAAAACAAATGAATTCTGTTTTTCTTGAGGATGGTTCTCAAACTACTTCCTTTGAAGAACTCTCTAATGCCTTTGTTAATTATTTAAAAGTTTGTTTGGTACTAGAACTCACACTAGTCCTGTGGATTTTAGTATTTTACAGTCTGGGCCTTATTTAAGTTTTGAAGCAAAAAATTCTCTACTGAATCCTATATCTTCCCAAGATATTAAAATGGCCCTCTTTAATATTGCAGATGAAAGGTCCCCTGGACCAGATGGTTATTTATCTGGCTTTTTCAAAAAGTCTTGGGACGTAGTGGGAAGTGAGGTGATTGATGCCGTGTCTGAGTTATTTTCTTCCTCAAAATTACTTAGACAAATTAATCATACCTCTATTGCCCTCATACCAAAAACAGTACATGCTCCAACTGTGGCATATTTCAGACCAATTGTCTATTGTAATGTAATATATAAAATCATCACAAAGATTCTAGCATCTAAACTTGAATCTGTTGTGACTGATCTAATAGATCTTGCTTAGTCTGTTTTTTTAAGTGGTAGAAATATCACTGATAATATATTTTTGGCTCAAGAAATCATTAGAAATTATTGCAAGAAGGAGAATTTCTCTTAGACGTGATATTAAAGTTGATTTAAAAAAGGCATATGATACCGTCTCTTGGATTTTCCTTGAATAAGTTACGTATGGTCCGGTTTCCCTCCTTTTTCATTTCTTGGGTCATGGAATGTGTTTCTACTGCATCCTATTCTATTTGTATAAATAGATCATTACAAGGTAAATTCCCAGGCAAAAGAAGTTTGAGACAGGGTGACCATATGTCTCATGCTCTATTTCTTCTTTGCATGGAATATTTGTATAGACTCCTTAAAGTTAATCCTCCTCTCTCGAGTTTAATTACCATCCCGATGTGGTGACCTAAAAATCACCTATCTAGGTTTTTTGATGACCTAATCTTTGTTTTCTAGAGTGACCCTCCCTCTGTCAAGATTCTAACTGATTGTTTAAGTGATTTTAAAAATGCATCTGGTTTGGATGTTCATCATCATCATCATCATCAACTGCACCTTATCCCACTATGTGGGAGTCGGTGGTGTGAAGTTTATAGTGTCAATTAACTGCTAAAAATTAGTTAACACTACAAATTCACACAAAAAGCAAAGTGGCAAAGTTTTACGGATGCCCTTCCTCGACGCAACCTTCATACGAAGGAGAAATGAGATGAAATTCCAAAACCATCACCACCATAAGTTTTTCCACTTGCATGGAAAATACGATGAGAGACAGCGATGAGTTGAGATAGTTGCTCTAGTCATATCCCATTACATAATTGATATAGTAAAATCAACATGTACATCATGGAACATGACCAATCTGGTTTGGATGTTAATTCATTCAAATCCAACATCTTTACTGTTGGTGTTTTTGGAAAAGATTTGGACAAAATCCTTGAATTGTTAAACTTTCCCCTGGTACCCTTCCAGTCAAATGTCTGGGTATCACATTAACAGCACAAAAACTCACTTGTAACCACTATGCCCCTTTTTATGATAGAATTGTTGCTTATATTAATAAATGGACTGCAAATTCTCTTTCATATGCTGGGAGACTTCTTCTTATCAAAACTGTTTTACAAAGTATTGAATGTTTTTGGCTCCAAATTTTTCCTCTCCCCAAAACTATCATTGATAGAATTTATAGGTTGAATAGAGTTTTCTTTTGGGGCAAAAAAACCTCTCCCATAGCTAAGTTTGTCTCCCTTCTGAAGAAGGTGGAATGGGAATTAGAGATGTCCACTCTTGGAACAAGGCTCTTTTAGCAAAAATCTTGTGGAATATTCACTCTAAAGCTGATTCCCTTTGGGTCAGATGGGTCTATTCCTTTTATCTCAAAATCAGTCCATTTGGGATTGAGATCCCAAAAACTCTGACTCTTGTCTTTCAAAGCTTTCCTCTTTTGCCAAACACAAAGGGTTAAGTTCTTCAAATATGTATGATATTTTTAGGGATCATGGCCCTAAAGCCTTTTGGCATTCACAGTTTGGAAAAATTTCATCCCCCCAAAATATTCTTTTTGTGTGTGGCTAGCTATCAATGAAAGAATGGCTACAATCAACAATTTAAAATATTTGGATTTAGATCATACTTGTAAACTTTGTGGTAATTTCCCAGAAACTGCTGCTCACCTATTTTTTTCTTGCACTGTCTCCAGGATCATATGGGACAAGGTTAAAAAAAGGCTAAAGTTTAGCCATTCCATGAGCACCATTGTTGGGGGCACTTAAATGGACAAAAAAAGAGCAAGCCCCCCTGTTCTTAAAAAGGCCAGGTCTGTTGTTGTTTGTTGTACCATTTACCAAATTTGGAAGGCCCGGAACTGTCAGGTATTTGAGGGTACTTCCTTTTCTGAGGATGCTGTATTTGTCAATATTCAAAAAGGTGTGTACAAGATTGTTTATTTCCATTATCCAATCCATCTGGTCAATTTTTAACTCCCTTCTGTTGGGATTTTTTCCATGTCTTTTAATTATTAACCCATTTGTGGGTTATTTTCCATTTCCCTATTTGTCTGTAAATTGTAATAAACAATCATTAGTGGAATCCCCCCTGAAAACCCCGCTCTTACTTGTTCTCTGCCTATCCAAATCTGCTGCTACAGGTGGCTTTCCCCCAGTTTGGATTTTGATGCTGCCCAAATGATGTATTTTTTTCAAAAATTACTTCGGTTGGGTTGTTCTAATAGGATGGACAATGTTCCCCTTTGGTGTCTTTGTATCTGTTTCTAAGTTCTCCTGGATCTTATACAATTTCACAACTTGTGAACTATTATCCCCCTTTTATTTATGAAAACTGAGTTAGCCTTTAACGGATGACTTCTTTAGAATTGATTGGGGCTGCTTAGTCTTTTTCACAAAAACTCCTGTCAGACCGTCTAACGGGTCAAACCTGTTAGACGGATCTAACCCGCGGATCCGGTGGCATTATCGTAATATTAGCAGTGGTGTTGTAGTAGTTTTCAGGGAGCACCAGTATTAGCAGTCCTTCTGAAATGTATTAGTCGTCCTTCTAAAAAGTATTAGAAGTTCTTCTGAAATGTATTAGTAGTTTCCTGAAGAGTTTTTTTAGTATTTCTCCTGAATACACTCCCGAAATGTATTAGCAATCCCTCAAAAAGTATTAGTAGTTCCTCGAAAAAGTATTAGTAGTTCCTTGAAATAAATTAAATTTTTCTCCCGAAATGTATTAATAGTCCTTCTGAAAAGTATTAGTCGTCCTTCTAAAAAGTATTAGCAGTTCTTCTTAAATGTATTAATAGTTCCCCTTAATATAATTAAATTTTGGGTTATTGATTTTTAGTACGACCTATAGGCACTTTCTTTGGTTTGGTACCTGACATTTCCGAGTTACCAATTTAGTACTCATACTTCACATTTTTTTATAAATTGGTACCTATTCACTTTTAATGACGAAAATGCCCCCAAGAAACATAAGTATATTCAGAAAAATAAATAATTTAAAATTTTAATTAATTTAATTAAAATAAATTATAAAATAAATTTTAATTAATTTAATTAATAAAAAATAAAAAAGAAGTTTCTAAAAATATTAATGAATTTATAGAAAAAAATAAAATTATTTACATTAAATTAGTAAATTAATAAACATAAATTAAAATTTAATTAATAAAAAAGAAAAATTAGTTTACTTAACTAATTTTAAAAATTAAAATGAAAAAATAATATAAAAATTAAAATTTAGATAGTAAATAAGAAAATTATAGCAATCTTTTATTAATATATTAAATTTTAATTAGTTTTTTAATCGAATTTTTAAAAAATAATTATTTTATTTTATTTTTTACAATGAAGAATTTAATAATTTAATTTAAATAATAATAAGTTATTTCTTAATTAAATTTATTTTTAAAATTTAATAATTCTAATTAAAATTAATTTTTTTACAAAAATAAAAAAATTTGGGGGCATTTTCGTCCATAAAAGTGAATAGGTACCAATTCATAAAAAAATGTGAAGTATGGGTACTAAATTGGTAACTCGGAAATAAGAGGTACCAAACTAGCAAAGTGCATATAGGTCAGGTACTAAAAAATTAATAACCCTTAAATTTTTCTCCCGAAATGTATTAACAATCCTTCTGAAAAATATTAGTCGTCCTTCTAAAAAGTATTAGCAGTTCTTCTGAAATGTATTAGTAGTTGCCTGAAGAGTTTTAGTATTTCTCATGAATATATTCCTGAAATGTATTAGTTGTCCATCGAAAAAGTATTAGTAGTTTCTCGAAAAAGTATTAGTAATTTCCTAGAGAGTATTTTAGTAGTGCTCCTGCAACGTATTAATTTTTCTTATAAAATGTATTAGTATTTCTCCATAAAAGTATTAGTTGATACTAAGACTTGTATCATTTAGTGCAAATATTCATTCTTCATATCACCTGAAGGAAAAAAAATAGAGCAAATCTTAGACTTATTCCCTAAACTGCCACCCCTTGCACTCTTCTCCACCATTTCCTGGACCAAATTATTTTGAGAAGCAGTAGACTCAAGAAAATTCCTATGACAACTTTGGAAAAATTTCCGCATTTATATTTGTTGATACCACGAAAAATTGAATTTGAAGGTAACAAGATTTTCGATTCTCCATACAGTTTCTCTAGAATTGGAATTCTGTATTAACTTGAGGATGATTTCAAAAGAAATTAGATTTATTGCTACACTCAAGGAATTGGTGATTGTTAACATGCTTGATGCTTTTAGGCGCAAGGTTCGAAAGGTACAGGACGAAAGGGGAGTGTCGGTGCAAAGCTGCCCATTTGGGTTGGTTGTTGGGTCTGTTATTTTTTTCACTGATTCGGGTCAAATATGCGAGATGGGTAGGATATTTAAACCCGTCTAACGAATCTAAATCCATTAGACGGTCTGACATGAGACTAGCTCAGTCTTTTTTGGCTGAACCCCTTTCTTTTATTAAAAAAAAAAAACTCTTTTCGTTGGAATCTGTTGGAACCCCAGTCTTTGGGATTGGTTGGTTCCCTCATTCCTCCACTATAGTTTGATCTTATTCAGAAGCAACCTGAAGGTTAACTCTGCTTGATTACTTTTCGTTTCTGATGGGACTTTAGTACTCTTAACTCCTTCTGGGTGGAAAGCTTGAATTAAAATGAACAGTTAACTAATGGGGTATGCCCCATCACCAAACTGTACTTTTTCTTGTAAATCTCTCGCCACCTTTTTTCAAGTTTATTTTGGTTGCCTTAAGTCGGGACTGCCTACTCCTGATTGTCTACTTGATTAATTGGTTGGAGACCCTTTAATTGTTTTGTTTAACCTCTGTTGAAATTTTATAGTCTCTCTTGTTTCCATTATTAGTCCACTAGTTCGGTTTGAGAAGACTTTAGAGATCTATTGTGTTTTTGGGCCTGTCCATTAAACACTATTTTTTATTCAAGCTGGGGTATGCCTCTTTTAATTTGTATTTTTACATCCTTTTAATGAAATTTTTACATTTTCATTAAAAAAAATACAAGGAAAGATGAATAATAAATATGATAGAGTTAAAGTAATACTTTTATAAGTAAAAGTATTTATTTTTTGAGATAAAGTAACAAATTTTTTAATATAGTCACAAATTATAAATATATTACAATAATATATATATATATACTTATAAAACAGAGTTATAGTAACACTTTTATATGCTAAAGTATCTATATTTTGATATAAAGTATCATGTTTTTTAATATAGTCACAAATTAGGAATGAAGGAAAGAAGAAAAATAAAAACTAAATATGATATTTAAAGTAACACTTTTATAAGTAAATGTATCCATTTTTTGAGATAAGGTATCATGTTCTTTAATACAGTCACATATTAGGAATTCAGTACATCTAAGAAGGAAAAATATATTTGATAAGAGTTAAAGTAACACTTTTATGAGATAAAATATCAGTTTTTTGAGATAAAGTATCATATTTTTTAGTACATTGAAGAAGGAAAATAAATATGACGAGCTTTGAAAATTTGTAATAATTTATGAATGAGTTATATTTATGGTTATACTGAAATTGCACAACAAGTACCAGTGGTCTAGTGGTGGAATAGTACCTTGCCATGGTATAGACCCGATTCAATTCCCGGCCTCTACATTCAGAGGCATTTTTATTTTTATTTTTAATTACCAGGGTATGGATTCGGAAATTGCACAACAAGTATCAATGGTCTAGTGGTGGAATAGTACCTTGCCATGTACAGACACGGGTTTGATTCCTGGCCTTTGCATGCGTTTTTAATTTTTTTTTTCAAATTTACCAAGGTATGGATCCAGATCCGGATCCAGATAGGGTCCGTCTTACGGATATTTAGAATCCATCTCATGAAAATTTTTCCATGAGACCGTCTCATATAAATTTTTATCTTTACAAAAATTTCATGAATTTAAAAGATTACTATAATGTCCTCACTACCAAGTAAAGTTCTAAGTACACCGCTTCAAGTACTCTTTAAATACATTCCCATATCATTCTCTACACGCATGGGTGGATCTAGGGGGCCACCACGGCCCCCCGTACACCCCAAAATTTTTTTATCCCGTTATTTTTAGAAAAAAAATTAAATGTTTTTCGTAAGGGGAAAAAATAGTTGGGCTAGGGAGAAAATTTTTGGACTAAAGGTAAATGATGCGGCTGGCTACGTCCCTGCCTACACACATCCACATTTTTCTTCTTATCAACGAGAATTGAATTTGTTTTTTTCCCAACCTTAATTTTGAACACCAACATTGGGACGAATAATATAAGTAACTTCTCATTTTACCGCGTAAAATATCGTATTTCTCTATTTTTACACGTTTTTTCCCTTCAAAATTATTTTTGTTGCATCCTATAAAAACGATTGTGCCACATATAAAATATTACTAAGATCAGCAGATGACGTGCCATGATAAAAAAAACCCAGAAAATCGAAAATTTAGAATAAATACTTTTTGAAATATTTTCATTTATTAAAGAACTAAAGAAGCATGCTCGTTCATAATTTTCTTTCAAATTATTAAAACATATGGCCAACAAAACCACAGGTGTAAAGAAGCTGACAAGTTACATTAAGTTGTCATTTCTATGTAATTAGGTTGTAACGGGTTGAGATTTGAGAATAATTTACTTTTCAATCTATATGCAAGAGATGGAAGGGGTGTACGTTTTGGTGAAAAATTTGAGGTTTAATGAGAGAAGGGTAAATGGGAAATGTTGGGGGTGTATTAAATAAGTGAATTATTTTAAGAAATGGGGTGAGGGTGTATTTAGGAAAAAGGTATATTCATAGGATTGGGGGTTGCAAATAGCGCAACCTTTTTTTTTCAGAATATTCAATTCAATTACATTAATATTTATTTAAATAATTCTCATATTAAAAGGTATTTCTTTATTAATAAGAATTAGCATAAAAAAGAATATAATATAGAATTTCAAAGGCCTTGATAGAATAAGATTCACGAGCGTGATAATAATATGGGCCCAACATTAATTGGTTATCAGTTATCACATCTCAATAATGAAATAATAAAATCCTTAACCCTGTCAAAAAGTCACACTACCATGATTCCTGTGGTCCAAATTATGCAAAATAGATTCATGAAATGTCGTCTACTTAAGTACTATTCAAATAAAACTATATAGACTAATTAAATGACAAATAATGAAGTCAATATTTTAATTAGAGTATTTTATTATACAATTTTAGATAGCACCACGGGAACATCATTTTATTTCCCATGCAAAACGATCGAAGCTGAATCAGAAATAAAAAAACATTTTATAACCAGTCTAAAACAAAGGGCTGTTATAATATAGAAAATTGAGTATAAATAGAGCCATCTCAACAATTAGAAAAAGTAGACTAAGATAGCAAAAAAATAAATAAACAACCAAAAACATAATAATGTTTAAACCTATCCATTAGTGGCAGACAGTTTACAATTCCATCAAGAAAGTGATTATGCAGTTTCATATTCTTGACCATCTTCTTTTGTGAATTTTTTCAGTATCGCCTGTCCTTAGATGTATTTTTCGTTTTTCATGAGAAAACTCATGTCAATATCTACTTCTAGTACATAAACGATAAGAGGAATTTTGTATAGCAAGTGCATCAGCAGATTATCTGTAGCCAAGTCAAGCAAAGCATCCAGTTCTCAACTCTCTAAGGGACTTGGGCAATGTTTGCAAACACACACACCGAAAAAAAGAAAAAATAATAATTCTCAACTTTTAGCTGAAAAATATAATATTTTAGTGTTTGCAAATATCAATTTTTCTTTCATTTAATCAGAGTTGGAAAGCAGGGATAGGTGCTTTAGATTTATGATTATATTTCTCGTTTAACTTCTACACACAAATAAACACTTCTACAACTTCTCCACCAAACTTTGTCTCTTAACTTAATAAATTTTAGCTTCTATTTGCAAACATATAATAATTTTTGATTCTCAACTATTTGCCGCTTCCCGCAACAATAAATCACTTCCTCCAAAAGCGAAGTGTTTGCAAACAATCCCTAACATAAGGAGATTGTTCATCTCGGCTCGCACAAACAACGAGAAAATAATTAAGCGAATGGCGTGCCCGATGCAGAAAAGTGGGGGCGGGCGGAATGAAAATTCAAAAAAATCATATAAGCTCCAATTTTTCAAAATAGTCAACTCAAGTGCATTACAAATTTACAACTACTCAAAGTCTAGTACATTAGGCCAAAAGATTAGTTGGACACGGCCATTTTTTACTTTAGCAAATTCATTAATAACAGAGTCTATATCTATTGTGCCAACAAGTTCCCTTTCGATAAAAATTGTCAAACTATCCGCTAGAAATTCATCATCCATTTTGTTGCGAATCGCAGTATTCACATGTTTCATTGCCGAGAATGCTCTCTTAGTCGTAGCTGTAGAAACGGGTAACATTAACACAAGGCGAATCAATCTTGTTATCATTTTGTAGTCCTCCGCTTTTCTTGTTTCCACCAACTTTTTACACAAATTTGCAAGAGTAGACACTTGAAATTGAGAATTATGAACTACATGGGCATGATAAAATTACAATTCAATCTTCAAAACATTCATCCCACACTGATCAAAATCATCAGGATGAAATTCCACGGCCAACTTATAAATATTATCTGCATTGAATGATTCAAAGGATCTTTTAGATCCAATGCGACACTCAACTCAAGTAGCCTAACCAATGTCTCATTGAATCTCGGGTTCAACTATGCCAATTGAAAATCTATGGATTGATTGAAAATTTCATTGAAAAATTCAAAGTGGTAATAATGCTCAACACTTATTTGCCTTTGGCCACGACCCATGTTGTGTTCATGTCGGGTATAGTGATTTTATGTTTTAAACAAAAATCTTCTACTTCTTGAAGCAATTTCCCCCATCATTCATCTCTCAACTCCTGAAGAAGAGTTTTTGTAGTCGACACATATCCAACTGCTGATAATATGTCAACTGATTCCTTCTGAAATGGTTGACAAAGAAAATCAGTGATCTGCATAACTGCCCTCATTAAGTGCAAGCTAAACACAAAATTAAAACTCTTAATACTTGTGGAAGCACCCTCAGCTTCATTTCGAGCCTTTGAATTTGGACCACTTGTAGTGATGCATTCAAGTATCTTGCAAGTTGGAGCATACATTTCTATCATACTCATAATGAGAACTCCAACGAGTAGTACCTGAACGGTGTAAAGATGACATCTGATTAGCTCCCCTACCAGATTCACGCTCTCCACTTGCCAACATATTCACAATTTCTATTCTATTGGCAACCTGCAACTCAGTGTTGCGCTTAACAGAAGATTGGCAATGACATTGTTCAATATAGAGAAGAGCTTCCAAATTGGATCACATTGATTTGCTGAAGCAACTAATATCAACTGCAACTTGTGTGCAAAACAATAAACATAATATGCATATGGACAATCATTAAGAAACAATGTCTCCAATCCATTCCATTGCCCACACGTGTTACTAGCACCATCATATCCCTGACCCCGTAATTTATGAACTTGAAGATTGTACTGAGAAATAACATTTAATATCTCATGTTTAGTGTTACTGAAGAAGTGTCAAGAAACACCCCTAATAGCAAAAAACACTCTGTCAAGATACCTGCAACGTTCATAAAACTCAAGATGATGACCATTTGTTCTCTATCTGATTCATCTTTTGCTTCATCAACAAGAAGAGAAAAAGAAGCATCTCCAATTTCCTCGCGTATCATATGGCTGACTTTATTAGCTATTATTGTCAAAATTTCTTTTTGGATGTTTGGACAAGTATATTTGGCATTTTGGAGGCATTATCCATTACAACATCTTTGCAACTATGCCGTATATACTTGTCCAGACATCCAAAAAGAAATTTTGACAATAATAGCTAATAAAGTCCGTCGTATGATACGCGAGGAAATTGGAGATACTTCTTTTTCTCTTCTTGTTGATGAAACAAAAGATGAATCAGATAGAGGACAAATGGCCATCATCTTGAGTTTTGTGAACGTTGCAGGTATCTTGACAGAGTGTTTTTTTGCTATTAGGGGTGTTTCTGACACTTCTTCAGTAACACTTAAGTATGAGATATTAAATGTTATTTCTCAGTACAATTTTCAAGTTCATAAATTACGGGGTCAAGGATATGATGGTGCTAGTAACACGTGTGGGCAATGGAATGGATTGCATGCATTGTTTCTTAATGATTGTCCATATGCATATTATGTTTATTGTTTTGCACACATGTTGCAGTTGATATTAGTTGCTTCAGCAAAGCAATGTGATCCAATTTGGAAGTTCTTCTCTATATTGGATAATGTCATTAACATTGTCAAATCTTCTGCTAAGCGCAACACTGAGTTGTCGGTTGCCCGTAGAATAGAAATTGAGAATATGTTGGCAAGTGGAGAGCGTGAATCTGGTAGGGGAGCTAATCAGATGCCATCTTTACACCGTTCAGGTACTACTCGTTGGAGTTCTCATTATGAGTATGATAGAAATATATGCTCCAACTTGCAAGATATTTGAGTGCATCACTACAAGTGGTCCAAATTCAAAGGCTCGAAATGAAGCTGAGGGTGCTTCCACAAGTATTAAAATTTTTAATTTTGTGTTTGACTTGCACTTAATGAGGGCAGTTATGCAGATCACTAATTTTCTTTGTCAAGTATTTCAGAAGGAATCAGTTGACATATTATCTGCATTTGGATATGTGTCGACTACAAAAACTCTTCTTCAGGAGTTGAGAGATGAAGGGTGAGGGAAATTGCTTCAAGAAGTAGAAGATTTTTGTTTAAAACATAAAATCACTAAACCCGACATGAACAACATGGGTCGTGGCCGAAGGCAAATGAGTGTTGAGCATTATTACCACTTTGATTTTTCAATCAATCCATAGATTTTCAATTGGCATAGTTGAACTCGAGATTCAATGAGACATCGGTTACACTACTTGAGTTGAGTGTCGCATTAGATCCAAAAAATTCCTTTGAATCATTCAATGCAGATAATATTTATAAGTTGGGCGTGGAATTTTATCCTGATGATTTTGAGCAGCATGAGATGAATGTTTTGAAGAGTGAATTGCAATTTTATCATGCTCATGTAGTTCATAATCCTCAATTTCAAGTGTCTACTCTTGCAAATTTGTGTAAAAAGTTGGTGGAAACAAGAAAAGCGGAGGACTACAAAATGCTAACAAGATTAATTCGCCTTGTGTTAATGTTACCCGTTTCTACAGCCACGACTGAGAGAGCATTCTCAGCAATGAAACATGTGAAGACTACGATTCGCAACAAAATGGATGATGAATTTCTAGCGGATAGCTTGACAATTTTTATCGAAAGGGAACTTGTTAGCACAATAGATATAAACCTGTTATTGATGAACTTGCTAAAGTAAACAATAGCCGTGTCCAACTAACCTTTTAGCCTAATGTAATTTGTAATGCACTTGAGTTGACTATTTTGAAAAATTGAAGCTTACATGCTTTTTTTGAATTTTCATTCCGGCCCACCCCACTTCTACGCCCTGGTTACGCCATTGCCTCCATATGAGTAGATAATAAGCTGGCTCAAGAATTTACCTGCATAAAAAAAAAAAAAAAAAAAAGCAGAACAATGGGAGCTCAATTTGTGGAGAACTAAAGCAAGGGTATTGTAAAAATCAGATTGCAAAACTAAAGAAGATAATGATATAGCCAATTATCTCACCTATCTCCCTCAAAAAAAAAAAAAAAAAAATTATCTCACCTATCTATTTTCCTGGTTCACAGTCCATAACTGCACATAGTGAACCCATTCTGTTTGGAGACATGCTACAACTGCATTTCATTTTGAGATCCCACTGGCCATTGACTTAAGCTCTTGTAAGTATATCTATTTTCTCTAAAACACAATTCAAGTGCTCATAACATCCGAATTTCTGAAGGACTAAATACTATATTTATCCCCATAGATGAGTTTCAATCGAGCAGTTGAGCTCATCCATGTCTTCTCCTTTAATACCAAGCAGAACTGACTATCCAGTTTGAGTCATCTGCAGGAATTGTTGAATAAATATTTCAGTAAACTCATACAATTATAACACAATAAATAACAGAATGATATTGTACAGTACGTGTCCCTCTCAAGAATCAGTAAATCATTGGGTATTTACAATACATATAGTTAGTTGACAAGCGCAAACAAAGCTAGTGTAATTAATTTCTAGAATAGAAGAAAAAAATAAGTACTTTACCTCAAGTCGGCTTTTCTCTTAATATCCTCCATTAACTTCTGCGCACTTACTACATCATTCTCAGGTCGAAATCCGTGCTTAACGAGCACCCTCGGATTTTTACACGCCTTTAAAACATCAGACATAGACTCAGCTCTCTTTATTATAGAGATTTTTCTTTCATATGAAGAAGTTCTTAATCTCCTGTACGTATCAGGCAGCTTAGTCGAGTGAGGAACTGACGCCATCAGATCATGAAGTTTCTGTGCCATTTCATTCATCCCCCGTCTCTCTAACTCATCACTCATTCTCCGATAAGTGAGATGCTGAGGAACAATTCCTCTACGAAACATATCCTGAAACTCAAAAACAGCCTCATCATATCGATGCATTTTCCATAATAAGTGAATCAGCATAGAACTAGGAGCCAAGTCCAAATCAAATCCCCGAGCTCTCATCTCCTTGATAATTCGTGTCGTAAGATCCAATTTTCCCTCCTTGCACAACATTTTCACCAGCAGATGATATATAAGCCGATCCGGTTCGTACCCAGATCTGATCATTTTCGTATAAAGATCCAATCCCACTTCAGTTTTCCCCACCTTCGAGAAATACTTGAAAAAATAACTATAAGTCGTAGGAGACGGTAAAATTTTATCATCCATCATCATTTTAACGATCTTGCTAGCCTCCACTAGATCCCCTGCCTTGCAAAAACCCTTAACTAGCGAATTATAGGTAGATATAGTGGGACCCGTTTCTAAAATCGAGAATCTTTCAAGCATCCCCAGTGCCTCTTTAAACCTGCCAGCTTCTCCTAATGCGTCTATTATTGGATTATACACAATTGCATTTGGTTCGATTCCTTCCGTCTTCATTTCATTAACTAACTCAACCGCCATGTCAGGACGGCGCATTTGGCACAATCCTTCAATGAGGGTCCCGTACGTTATGACAGTCGGTTTGACTTTTTCCATTTTCATCTGCTTCCAGAGCCGCTCAGCGTGTTTGAGTTTTCGTGATCGAAACCATCCGTTCAGTAGTATGTTATATATCCTAATAGGTGGTGACCAGCTTGGATCTCTTTCTCTGTGCTTATCACAATATTGTGAGGCTATCCTAACATGTCCTTCTTTGCATAAAGAGTCTAATAGAGTTTCAAACAAAAAAAATTCCGGGTCTAAATCATGAAAGAGTTCTAACTTAGAAGCATATTCAAACGTTCGAATGGCTGCCAAAGGAAGACCTGTGTCCATAAAAATTAAAACATACATAATGCGAGATTACTGAGCAAAAACAGAATCAATATTGCATAGATAATGTAAGCCAATTTTGCAAAAACAGTTAACAGGAAAATATCAATTTTGCAAGAAGAAACAATTATGAAGCAACAAAGCTCTCAAAAGCAGAAATATTATAGTTCAAAGCAAAATTATTAAAAACATAAAGCAATATGAACAATAAGATCAAAAGACACATGTGAAGAAGGGGGCAAAGAATACAACAACTATGAATTATCCCCTAACCATTTACAACAAAAACTAATAATACTATAAGCATACTGCATAAGTTGCCGAAAATTCCACTAAAAATGGCAATGAAAGAACGACTAATACATATATCCTGAAATATTACCTGCTCGCGTATATCTCCTAATCATGATACGAAAAGTATCAAAATCGGGCCTTTTGCTCGGATCTCCTTTAATCTGATCAAGTATTAGGCACCAAGCTGAGTCGAATTCTTGGGCCTTCGCAAGAGAATTAACCATGGCATTGAAGACATCTATGGAGAATTGATAATCGGACCGCTTCTGGGTCCAATTAAAGAGCGTGAACAAGGGTTTTGGAGTGGAATCAAAACGGTTAAAAATTTCGAGTAAAAGATTGGGGGTTGGATTGATTTGTGCAGCATTTATGGCCTCTTCGAGATCCGGGCCGGGTTGGAGGGCTGGGTCGGAGAGAAGTTTGGAAATGCGAGTGAAGTCTGAGAGGGCGGAGATAGGATTTTGAGGGTGCGGCGTTGGTGGTTTTTGAGGGTTTAGTTTTAGAAAGGGGGGAATAGGGATTGAGAAGGCTGATTGAGTGGAGAGGAGACTGAGGCGGTGGGCGATGGTGGTGGCTAAAGGGAGAACGTGGCGGCGGACGTTCATTAGTGCTGCGTCTGTGGTGATTAATTGAGATTTTCCGGTGGTGGTTCGTGGCGGGAATCGCCAATGGTAAATTGTAACAAGCAGCAAAATGCAATAGAAATAAACTAGTTGCTAGTTGAAAATTTGAAATATACGTAAATTTCATATTTTACATTTAAATAATTTTTTATAATAGTTTATCCTCTAAATTAAATTATCAAGCTACCACATAATTACTAATCATAAATTTTAAAAGACCGCACGATGCCACCCCACGTTTATAAAATGTTATTTTTTCTAGTTGAATCCTTAGAAAATGAACTTATCAACAACTAATGTTGTTGAAAGATAAAATTAGATTTGCAACTAATTCCGTTAAATCGTCCACTACCGCACCTTTGATTTAACATAGTAACTTAATTTGAAATTAAATTTTTGTAAAATCGTATAAGGCAGTTTGATTTGAAATTTATGGGAAAAACACAATACTGCAATGTGATCTCACACCTACATTTATACATTCATTCACTTGATCATGACTTATATCTCTATAGCTTCTTTTTCTTTCAGTCTCAATGGTCTGCTTAGAGGTTACATTACTCCAGCTAGGGGACTTACTACTTAGACAAGGGGATTCCATATCCCCTTATCTCTTTCTAATTTTATTTGAAGTTTTGTACTGTTTGATATAATCTGCGACTGCAAAAGGAAAATTTTTTGGCCTCAAAATTTGTAAAAATGAGCTGAGTATTACCCATCTTTTGTTGTCATCAATGTTGATACCACTTTTCTCCTCTATGAAGTGTCACAACTCCAAGCAAGGGAGATTTTGAATATCTTGGACCTTTATAAGGGATTTTCAGGGTAAATTGTTAACTGGGACAAGTCTAGTGCTTTTTCAGTAAAAACACACCTTTAAACATTCAAGAATTGATATGTTCTGATCTCAAAGACATCCCAAAGCATTGGGACTTCCACTTGGTATTGGCAAATAAAAGAAATAGATTTTTAATTATATGATAGAGGCTGCTAGCGGCATATTACAGGTATGGAAGAACAAGTTTTTATCCTCAGCGGGAAAATAGGTGCTCATCAAATCAATCTTGGAGGCTTTACATGATTGGAAGAACGAGTTTTTATCTTCAAAGTAGATTGAGTCTTATCTGGAGACAGAGTTGGTTTGTGGACATCAAGGAAAAATCAAAGTGTTTATCTGAAAATTCCTCTCTCTGCTTTTCTATGAATGACAAATTGATTCCTCGAAGTTGTCATGTGGATCATATCTATAAGATGTGTGGAGAATAAGCTGAGATATTGGAACACCTTTTTTTTCAAATGTAAAAGAGCAACTTTGATATGAAAAATTACTCCTCTATCTTGGGATGATTTACAGTTTGATTCTAACTGCTTTGTGCAATGGTGGTGAGAGATTTGTAAATTAAAGAAAAGTGCAGTTGTCAAAGCTAAAATCCAACTCTCTACATATCTTCTTTGGTGGCTTTGGAAATCCCGGAATCTCTGGATGTTTCAAAACACTTAGATGCTAGAAAAAGTGGTAGATGACCTAGATGTTGCTGAATGGAAGGAATTCAATAATGCCAAGGTTGTTTTTCCCAGTAGTGTCTGATATGGTCTCGATCTTTTTTTTTTTGTGCTTGCTTGCTATTTTTGTTTTGGTAGGATGATTTTTTTCGTTAGTGCTTTTGCAGTTCGGGGCTTCGCTGGTTTTTTGCGTATGGGTATTTTTTCCCAACCTTGGATCACTAGGCTACTTCTGTTTCAACGGTTATCTTTCGAAAAACATTGTTTCGTTTGTTTCTCTGCTGGGTGTTTTTTAGTTTGGCTTGCTACTTTTTGAAGACTGATAACTGAGCTATTTTTGGGAATCTGAGTCCACTCGATAGCTTGGGGTACTATACTTTGTTCCGTCTGGGCATTCATGGGCCTACTTTTTTTCTCCTTTCTATTTCTTTTTTTGGTTCTTTAGAACTGAGACTTTGTACCTCCAATGTTTGCTAGGTTATGTTTCTAGGAATCTGACGCAGGCAGAAGCTGAACTTCAAACAATAACACACAATACATTTGACGAACTCGGAAGAACTAAACTGTATTGAACGTAAAAGAGGAAATCTCCAAAGTTTTCATAATCAAAATTCAACAACCTCAAACTAGAAAGAAGAAAATATTTATACCCAAAAGTCCTGCTAAATAAAAAAGAATCTATTCCAACCGAAGAACATGAGGAATACGGAAAAAATCAAAAATATACACTAGTTAAAAAGAATTAATTATTTAGCCGATGATCAAATAAGTCATGTGTTTGTGTCTTCTTTTGCCAAAAATCCCAAAGTAATCTCCTAGCCATCATTCTTCTCCTCTTGAAAAATATTCGCCCTCGAATCATCTAGAGTCTCCTCGCCGTTATCACCGAGAATATGCACTAAATGCTTCACATTAAACACATCAGAAGTACGCAACTGACTGGGGATCCTGAGACGATATGCATTGAGGTTGATCTTTTCCACAATCTCCAAAGGGCCGATTTTGCATAACGAAAGCTTATTATACTCATGAGCTGGGAAACGGTCACGTGTCAACACGACCCACACAAAATCACCAACATTGAATCGGATGTCCCTACGATTGATATCAGTTGCCCCATTGTAGCACACATTAGACGCAATAAGACGATCGCGAGTGGATATATGCACACTCTGTAAGTCTGAAATGAAGTCACAAGCATGTCGATCAACGCATGGGGGAGAAGGAAGAGCCAGCAAATCCATGGGACCACGTGGAATCACCGCATAAACCTCCTCAAATGGGGAAATAACTTGTATTGCAGTTGATGACCAAGTTGTGAGCAAACTCTGCCTGGGGTAGTTTGGTATCCCAACATTTGACATGATCACCCACTAAACAACGCAAGAGGTTTCCTAAAGAACGATTAAACGCCTCTGTTTGTCCATCTGTTTGCGGATGGTAAGCACTGTTAAAGTGAAGTTCGATCTACGCCATACGCCACAAAGATCACCAAAAATGGCTTAGAAAGTGTGTGTCCCAATCCGAGACAATGCACGAAGGGAGGCCATGCAAATGGAAACCTCACAAAAAAATAACTGGGCTACGTGAACACCGTTAGCAGTACGTTTGCAAGGGATAAAGTGAGCCATTTTCGAAAAATGGTCCACAACAACAAAATTCGAGTCATTTCCTCGTCGGGTGCGTGGTAGACCAAGAATAAAGTCCATATTGATAGCACTCCATGGTTGGGACGGAACAGGGAGTGGGCGATATAGTCCCGCATTTGTGGCTGCTCCCTTATATACATTGCAGATACGACAACGAGTTACATAGCGAGAAACTTTGCATCGAAGTGTTGGCCAGAAAAAACACCAACGAACTAGCTCGATGGAGCGACCACAACCTACATGTCCAATATTGTGAAGCTTGGAAATGAGGTGGAGATGCAGGTTACACTCTGGGATGCACAAACATACTCCTTTGAATAAAAACCTACCATAGCACACAAAGTCACTAGCTTCCCCAACCCAGAGCTAACTTAAAACAGGTCTAATAAAAGGGTTTGTTGCATACAACTCTTGGAAAGTTTCAAACCCCTAAACATCCATACGCATGTCTATGAGCAGGCACGAGTATCGACTTAGGGCGTCAGTGGTACCAACTTGGTGCTTAACGATGAAAGTAAATTGCTGAAGATAATAAGATCAAGTTGCATGACGGGCAGACAAGAATCTTGAGTGGTAAGATTCTTAAGTGTCTCATGATCTGTGTACAAAATAAATTCTTGGTGGAAAAGATAATGTCTCCAATTGCGCACCGCGAATGAACACATAAGATTCCACGTCATAAATGTTATAACGGTAGCGAGCGGCCATGAGTTTTCACTAAAGAAAGCCACATGATGACCCATCTAGCTAAGGACCATGCCAAAATCGATTTTGGAAGTGTCACAATATAACTCAAACAACTGCAAAAAATGGGGAAAAACAAAGATTGGCGTAGCACTTAGCTTTTCTTTAATTACCCAAAATGTTGAGTCAGCAGTCGGGGTCCAAACAAAATTTTTCTCACACATACAATCAGTTATTGGTGCCATTATTGTGCTAAAATCCCAGATAAATTGGCAATAAAAGGACAACAAACCATGAAAATTGCGCACATCCATCAATGAAGTAGGTGAACAACCAATTGCGCATTGCTGCAATTTTCTCATTGTCCACAACAATACCAGCTGCAGAGATATAATAACCAAAAAATAGGATATTGCCGACCATAAAAATGCATTTATGGGGTGCAACATAAAATTGCTTGATGCGTAGTATGAGAAGCACGAAATGAAAATGTGCAATGTGGTCCGTAAGTGATTTGCTAAAAACAAAGATTTCATCGAAATATACGACAACACAAATACCAATAAGGGGACAAAGACTTTTATTCATTACCCGCATAAAAGTACTCGGCGCATTGGATAAGCCAAATGGCATCACGAGCCACTCAAAAAGGCCCTCGCATGTTTTGAACGATGTCTTTCACTCATCGCCTGGCTGAATACGAATCTTATGGTAACCATTTCATAAATCCAATTTACTAAAAATCAAAGCATGTTGAAAATTTATTGTATAGATTTTGATGATGTTATGTAAAACTTAGATTAGGAAGTTGGCACCCCATTTCTGTTGTAAATTCAAATATCTAATAGATAGGATCTATGAGCTCAGCCGAAGCAGCCAAGTTGAAGATTACAGAACTCGACTGAAGGACAAAGTGAAGATTTAGCTGTGTTGCAGCTGAGTTTTAAAGACAAGTCTCAGTCAAGTACTAAAAAGCTGTCTTTGTCAGCTGACTGATAGCTAAGTCATTCCCAAATGATTGGAGAATACTCAAGTTAAAGGGGTAAAGCAATTGTTGAAGTCAAATCAACTATGATGGATCAGTTGCACTCATGTCTAGGAAATTACTTATTTTAGTAATAAGGACATGCTTCAGTCTTAAAAGGGCTCAACCCATAAGCGTGCAAACAGAATAAACCAATGGGAAGCACTGAACCGTGTCAAGTCCTGAAAAGCTGCAGAGATCATTAAACTAGAAAATATCCCCATCACCTGCTGCGCAAGAGACAAGCCAACGACCATGAAAGTAGAGTTTGAAAATGCATGTATCTCTTCAACGGATACATTTTCGAACTGCCACTATAAAAGGCTGAGGAGTTTAAGTGAGAGAGTACGACACATGACCTGCAACATTCAAGCAATCTGAGAAAGAACAAACAAACTAAACACTCTCAAGCAATACACTCAATCCTTAAGCCAAAAGTTCGAAGTCTATCTAACCAGCACACTCTGTGAAGGAAAGAATAGCTTCAAGTTGTCGAAGAGGAATTTGTTTAAAAGCCAAAAGGGTCTGCACATCCAAGGATTGAAGGAAGTGCAATGAAGTTCAATTTAGAACCAGGCTTTGGATTCATTGGAGGGCTTCGTGATCAAATCCAAGAATTCGAAGGAGCTGAAGGAGCAAGACAGCTGTCTTGTGAAGAGTTGAGTCCCAGGAGTGAAGCCAGCTATGTGATCAAGGCTTGCTCAACTGTTCATCCTTTTTGTAACTCGTTGTTGCATTAGTGGATTACCTCCAGGGGTTAGAGAAGAGTGGAGTAGAGCAATTACCCCATCCTCGAACCAGTATAAAATTATTTTGTGTCTATTTACTTTCAACATTTAATTCTTGCATATTTTATATCTGCTCATTGATAAATTTTGCAAAGTCAACTAATAATAACCTAACTAAAACAAGTGTTGAAAAACTTATTTTAACTTAAGGGTGTAAAACTTCCGCTGTAAATCCAAGTTAGCTGTATTTTTAAAAGAGCTCACTTCACTCAGCTGAGTTACTCTATCGACAGCTCAGTTGAGTCTGTTGAGTGGTTAACTCTACTATTGAGGTTGAACTAAGTTGTCCCTCAAGGATTTAGCTGCTTGTGTTAAAACTCTGATTTAAAGAACAAAAATCGAAAATTGGTTAAGTCTATTCAACCCCCCCTTCTAGACTTAACGCAAACACCCCTTGGGACCTATAAAGCACCACTCAGTTTATCCAACAAATCATCCAAATGAAGTATCAGGAAACGATAGCGTATTGTGATTTTGTTGATGCCCTGCTATCAATACACATATGCCAAGACCCCTCTTTTTTGGATAAGTGATGCCAGAATGGCGCAAGGGCTCATGCTTTCTCGAACATGTCTGTGGCTTAATAACTCTTTAACTTAGCAATGAAGCTCCACATGTTCTGATAGGCTCATGCGATAATGTGGACGATTGGCTAAGGATGCATCAGAGATTGAATCAATATGGTGATGAATGTCGCATAGCGGTGGCAAACCATCCGTTAGCTCATCTGGAAAGATATCTGTAAAGTCATGTAATAAAGACTAAGCAGAGCAGGTGTCGTGAAACCTGAGGGGAAATAGTGTGAGGTACCAACAAAAAAAAATTGAATACGAACAACGATTCGCGAAGGAATTCCCTATGTAACAATAATAATACTGCACCATTTGAGGGTGGTGGAGAAAGCGGGATTCTCGGAAGTAGTACAAACTTCACCCCTTCAAACACAAAGTTGTAGGTATTCAAATGCCCATCATGAGCCACACTACGGTCGAATTGCCATGGTCGTCCCAGTAAGATATGATTGGCATCCATCAGAACAACATCACACCAAACACTTAGTGTATTTGGCAGGGATAGAGAAAGTGACTAAAACCCGACGACCCACAATAATGTTAGTCCCTCGATTAACCCAGGCTAATGTATACAAAGTGGGGTGAATTTCTGTTTGAAAGGATAATTTTTGAATGGCATCAGAGGCCACGACTTTCTTGGAAGACCCAGAATCAATAATAAAACGGCAAACCTTGACCTTAACTGTACATGTAGACTCAAAAATAGTGTGGTGCTGAGTGGGATGGTCCTCGACATGGGGGGTGAAACAAGTGCGACGAAGAATTAAAATGTTACCAATATTGCCCGAAAGAAATTCTTCAGGATGTTATAGCGAAGGTTGTTCATCAAATTCGGGTGGACCCGAATATGCAGTAAGGTCGATGTCTTCTGCAAATAAATCACGACTACCACTGAACTTCGGACATGCAGCCTAGCAATGACCAATTCCCCACAAGAGAAGCATGCTCCAAGGCAAGTAGTGGGCGCACACGAGTCGCTGGTTAATGCTGGAGTGATGGCTAGGCGGCGCGATGTGGTTATTTGTGCAGTGGGTGTTCGAGCATCAATTGCACCTAGATGTCCTAAGGGTGATGAGAAGTGTCCGAGGGGTCGGCATGTTTGTTGGCATTCGAATAATAATTCCCATTGATGGGCCTCCGAGACCGAACCTGGTGAGAACATATTAAGAGTGTCATGGAAAGAAATGTGGAGACAATGAGAAGCAAGTTGGTCGTCCGTTTCGCATAGAATGATACGTGCCACCAATTAATAAAAAATTCCTCTAAATAGACGTCTACCGTACGTCAACATTGCCTAAGATTTTGTAATCTCTGATATAGAACTCGTGCATAATTAAAAGGGAGGAATTCTTGGCGAAGATACTTGGTGAATTTGTCCCACGAAGTTATGCAAGATTTGCCCTGGCGTGCACGGGTGCTCTTAAGTTGTTGCCACCAAGAACTCGCTTGACCACAAAAATGAGTTGCAACAAGGGCAACACGATGGTCTGCGGGGACGTCTTTAAAATCGAGGAGTTCTTCAATAATACCAAACCAATCTAAGAAGGCTTCGGGTTCCAACCCACCTGTAAATTCAGGGAGATCAAGTTTGAAACTCGTTCCCATCGACGCGTTTTGTCCCCACGAGGAATGTCTGGTGGAGCCAAAGGGGCAAAAGGATTGTTAATTGAAGATGTGTCTTCGTTGTACGAAGAAACGTGGGGTGAGATTTATAAACCATTCTGACGCCCATGACAACCACAACCCTCAAAGGCGGCGCGACATGCCTCACGCGTAGGGACCCGAGCTGGATTAAACTGAGCAGTGATTACATCAAAGAACGCTTGCTGCCGAGTTTGGAGATTGGCGATATGTTGTGCCAATAAATCAATTTGTTGGCGAAGTTGAACGTTACCGTTCTGACGTTGTGGATCCTGTCTGGGCGACATGATTCAGGAAAACAGAACTAGGTCTCTAAATACCAACTGACGTAGGTAGAAGCTGAACTTCAAACAATAACACACAATATAATTGACGAACTCGGAAGAATGAAACTATATTGGACGTAAAGGAGAAAATCTCCAAAGTTTTTTTAATCAAAATTCAACAACCTCAAACTAGAAAGGAGCAAATATTTATATCCAAGAGTCTTACTAAATAAAAGAGAATATATTCCGACTACGTAAGACTGAGAAATAAGGAAAAGATCCAAAACATACACCAGTTAAAAGGAATTAATTATTTGGTAGGTGCTCAAATTAGTCATGTGTGTGTCTTCTTTTACCAAAATCCCCAATGCAAAAACTTGTATAAGACCGTCTTACGGGTTTAAATCCGTAAGACGAATCTTACTTACTCGACTCGTTGCCCGACCCGCTACCCGACCCGCGGAATCCGATTTTTTTAAGTTTTCTTTTTCTTTTTCCAGTCTCTCTCTGTCTTCTATGTTTCTTTCTCTCTTTTACAGTTAGGGCTTTTCTCTCTTTCTCCCACTCGGTTGCTATCTTCTCTTATTCTTCTTCTTTTTCTTCTTCTATTAATCTTTGTTTTTTCCATTGATCAATTTCGTTTTCAAGCGAACGAAACTCGTCTGTTGAAGAGGAGTCCCACCATTTTCACACTTGCAAGTTGCAAAGGTATGTTCGAGTATCTTTTCTTCTCTTATTCTTCTTCTTCTTCTTTTATTGTTCTCTTATTCTTCATTTTTTTTCCAGTGATCGACTTAAATTCGCCGCTCGGAAGAGCATCCTCGAAGCTTTTACAAAGGCAGCTCCATCATCTGTGTTAAGGTATTTTTCTTGTAATTTGATGAAATTTTACACTCAAAAATTTGTTCAGAAGTGCAAAATTAGTTGTTGTAATACATTAGGTTTCAAGGACTGAATTTGATTTTCGGATTGTTTATGTTAATATATTTTTAACCTAGTGTAGTAATTTTCTATGTCTCTGTTATAAATATCTCATCTCGTATATGCTAGAATTTTCTCTTTTCAATGTTGAATTTGCTGATATTTGTGAACATTATTGTTAAAAAAATTTAATAGAGACATTGTTGTTATTGTACAATTCTGTGAACAATGATGTTTAAAAGTATCAGAAATTGGTATAAAAGTATTATATATTACTTCAAAAGTATCAGTTTTATGTCAACGTCTTTGAACATTGAACATAATTTTTGTTAAAATGGATTTTTGTTTGTTGTTAAATGGAACTTAATTGCAATTGTTAGACTAAAAGTATCTGAAATTGCCTCAAAAGTATAAGAAAATGCCTTAAAAGTATCATGCATATGCTCTCTCTCTGTCTCTCTCTATATATGTGTGTATGTGTGTCTAAGTTTCATTGTTTTTCTTATTTTGTGGAGATTTAATATTTCCCTTTTTGTTGTGTTTTTAGTTGTTGTTGTTGTGGGTAGTGAGGGGTGTTCGGATTTGGTTGCATGATTGAGGTTTATTATTGCTGCTAAAATATACATGGAAAATATTTGCTTTAATGGTTTACATTATTGCCCAAGTACAAATTAATTATTTGTTATTTTAATTCCATTAATCTTAAAATTTTAAGTAGCGAGTATATGTATTTGGTAACTAGGGCTTCTTCAGAACATCAAGGTCAGACAATGGAATTGCATGTTTAAGTGTGGCTTAGTTAAACTTTGTTTAAATGTTGTAAGCCGCCTAAGATTTGTTGCTTGAAGTTTGTTTTGGTAACTATGGCACTTTGTAAAACAACACCAATCAAGAGTAAAAATTACAGAGAAACCTCAATAAGTGCGAGTTTATTTCTTCTACACGTACAAACGTACACCAAAATGATGATTGTTTTTCTTCTTTTTTCTTCTTGTACTCATTGGGATATGAATGGTCACGATCATTATGAGTTGGGGTTGTACCATGTAAATATCACCAATACACGTATGAACATTTTAGTACTCATATAAATGTTTGTTTGTTGTTAAATGTAACTTAATTGTAATTGTTAGACTAAAAGTATCTGAAATTGCCTCAAAAGTATCAGAAAATGCCTTAAAAGTATCAGTGTTTTCATATTTGTAGATGACTCGCCAGAAACAGTTGGTCTACAAGAGAGGAAGGGGAAGGGGAAGGAGAAGGGGCAGTCCGGGAAAAGACAGGGTAGGAGAAAGGACTTCAGAAAAAATTGATATAAAAGAAGGAAGTCCAAAGAAGGAAGTTAGAACTTGTCGTGATTTGGAAAATATTGTTGATGATCAAGGCACTGTAATAGAAAAAACTTTGGCAGAAGAAGGCACTGTTGCAGAAGAGATGAAAAAAATGACGATAAAGTTGATGTAGAGGAAGGAAGTCCAACAAAGGAAGTTGGTTCTAGTTGTGAACCGGGAAAAATTGCTAAAAAGCTGAACCGGGAAAAGTTGTTGAAAAGCGTAAATCTCCGGAGAAGGAAATTATAAATAAGGATAGTAAAAATCCTCGAAAGAAAATTAAGCTATCTAAGGAAGCTACTAAGAGGTTTGTGCAATTTTGCCCTGTTTCTTTTTAGCATTTGAACATTGCCTGTATTAGTGCATTTTCAAAATTGAATATATATTTATATGTCTATGCATGTTAGAAGTATCATGTTTTATGCTTGTAACTATCAAAAATTGCCTTAAAAGTATCAATTTTTATATTAGTGCACTTTTAACATTTAACATATATTTGTATCACTATGCATGTTAGAAGTATCATGTTTTATGCTTGTAAGTACCAGAAATGGGCATAAAAGTACCAGTTTTTATATCAGTGCACTTTTAACATTTAACATATATTTGTATCACTATGCATGTTAGAAGTATAATGTTTTATGCTTGTAAGTATTAGAAATTGGCATAAAAGTACCAGTTTTTATATCAGTGCATTTTTAACATTTAACATATATTTGGATCATTATGCATATTAGAAGTATCATATTTTATGCTTGTAAGTATCAGAAATTGTCATAAAAGTATCAATTTTTATTTGTATCAGTTTTTATATCAGTACTTATGTTCTTATATCATGTTTTTATATCAGTACTTATGTTTTTATATCATGTTTTAGAAGTATCATGTTATATCATGTTTTTATATCAGTATTTATGTGACTTCATATTTGTTGCAGCAATTTCCTTACGCAATGTAGACCGCAAGGACTATATGATTTAGTGAATTCTCTGAATGATAGACAAAAGGAGGATGTTAAGAGTATCGGCTTTGGTGGTTTGTTGAAGTTGCAAGTGAAACAACTCCCTGCCCAAATGTTGTCGTGGTTGGTGAAGAGATTTAACGGGGCAAGCCGGTTGCTCAGTGTTGATGATATTATGAGGTTTGTTATAACTGTTGATGATATATGTGATGTTTTTTATGTTGCCGAGGAACAATCATGAAGTATTAGTGGGGAATAAAGTAGGAATTGATGGGAGTTTTATAGTGGGGTCTTTAAAAAACAAACTGATGAATGAGTATGAGGAAGGTGGGGATGATTTTAAAAGGTTGTTTGTCTTATATAGCTTATCCACCATTTTGACACCAAGTGCAAATCACACTATTGGTGTTTCTTGTTTCAAGTCGTTAGTTGATGTAGATGCAATTCCATATTTTGACTGGTGTTCACTAGTATTGAATAGGCTATGTAGAGCAGTAGACAATTTTAACAAGAAGTCAAACATCCACATAAGTAGTTGCGTTTTGGCCTTGCAAATTATATATTTTCATCGTCTGAAATGGAAAGGGAAACCAGAACCATCTGAGCTACCTCTTATTCAGCATTGGACGACTGATAGAATACGAAAAAGAGCTAAAGAAGAGAAAAAAGCTAGAGATTTTGGGTAGGGTGATATGGAAAACATGTATCCTATTTTCTGGGAAAGTTGAGTTGGAAAATATAGAGAAAGTTGATGTAGAGAAAGTTGATATTGGTAAAAGTTCTACCAGAGGTAAGAAAAAAAAAAGGAGAGATCTATAGGTGAGAAAGAAAGATCTGGGATTGAGAAAAGGGGGAAAGATGATGAATCTTCAAGATTGATTCAGTTTGAAATACCACTGGGCTACCCAACCGACGATGAGGTTGAAAAACAGGCAAACGATATAAGTATCTTCAAGTGTCAGTTTACTGTTAAAAAGTATCATTTTTCTTTGAAAAAGTATCATTTGTTTTTGGAAAATATTAGGTTTCAAGGTTTGATATTATTCTTTTCTATATATGCATCTTCAAGTACCAGTTTAATGCTTAAAGTATCACTTTTTATTTAAAAACTGTCACTTTTTTCTAGGGTGTTAATAAGGTATGCTTGTTGCTGAAAATGGATATGGAAGTTATAACTCATGCCCACATGGAGAGATTAAGTTCATAATGCAACAGAAAGAAGCAGATACTTCATCCTCACCTGATGATGAATTCTTCTCCAACGCCAAACTTCATGAATACATTGATGAAGTTGTGAAGAATATTCAGAAAATGAAAAAACGCAAGGATTCAATGTCTAGGTTTGATCTTCTCATGCCTAAGGCAAAGTCACAAGAAGAACCAATCGATGAAGCGCTAGGTGATGATGCTCCTGATAATGAAATGGTTGAAAGTCAAATTGAAGGCAATTCAGGTGATATATTAGAAGCATCAGTTTTTCTTATAAAAGTATCATTTTTTCTTAGAAAAGTAACATTTTTGTGTTTCTTTTGAAACAAATGATTGGCCAGTCACAAAAGCAAGTGATTTTCTTTGTCAATTCATGAAGAAGAACAATCGATACTTGACTGGAATGTCACGAAGATAGAGAAATATTGTTGACTTCTGTTTTTTTATCATAGTCCGTGGAAAGAGTAAGTAACAATGAAATTATAGACTAAAAAGTTATTATTTCATTGATTTCTTACTCATATACTACTATTTTTGCGTTTCAGCTCAAATGTTTTTGCCCACGATGGACATTCGTTTATTGCGTTTGCTGATGGAATTGATTCATTAAATGATTCAAATATATTTTATGTAAGTGTCATTGATGCATTGACGCTGATTTTAAACAAATCAGTGGGTCGGGCGAAGAATCTTGAACATTTTTATTTCAATACTCAACACTCTGTAAATAATATTTTCTTTTTTAATCTACTCGTGTTTATTTCAGTTTTTTTGATCTTTTTGTTTTTTGGTAACAGTTGTATCTTGAAGACTGCTTGAATGGAAAAGATTGTGCAAGAGAACTTAGAGGCTGTTGGAGGACATAGATGAGTACCTTGAACAAACCGAATTTGAATACTATTGACAGGGTAAGATTGTTAGTATTTGCTTTCAAAAGTATATCATTTTGATTGAAAAGTTTCTGATTTTGGTTGAAAAATATCATAAATTGACTTTAAAGTATCAGTTTATGTCAATATATTTCAAAATTGAAAATATGTTGCATCACTCTGCATGTTATATCTTTGATGCTCAAAGTATCAGAAATTGCATCAAAAATATCATAAATTATCTGAAAAGTATTAGTTTTTATGTTAATATATATCAACATTGAAAAATATGTTGCATCACTCTGCATGTAATATCTTTGATGCTCAAAGTATCAGAAATTACATCAAAAGTATCATAAATTGTCTTAAAAGTATCAGTTTTTATGTTAATGTATTTCAACGTTGAAAATATGTTGCATCACTCTGCATGTTAAAGAATCAGAAATTGCATCAAAATTATCATAAATTGCCTTAAAAGTGTCAGTTTTTGTATTATTTTTGTATTTCAAAATATGTAATGATGTTTTTGTGTTTCAAAAATATGTAGATCTTTGTACCATATTGTTATCAAGGTCATTTTATTGCTACTGTCATCAATTTTGTTGTCAAGAAAGTTCAATACCTTGACAATTTGGTGCATGATGAAGCGGTTGTAGATCAGTACTTCGGTCCGTGACTTTGGTGGTAAAGTATCATATGTATTGTTAACTTTTTTTTATGTTAATAACAATTAAAAACATATGACATTATTTTGTTACTTTTGACAACAAAAACAAATGGTTGTCTTTCTAGAAGAGAAAAATCACCCAAAAGCTGAAGAACTTAACTTATATGTTTGGGAAAATCTCCCTTTCAAATGGCAAATAAAAGACAACAACATTGATTGTGGTGTTTTCCTAATGCACCATATGAAAAACTTTGTTGGAAAAGTTTACTCGTCTCCGGATTTGTCAAATGTACCTTCTCGAAAAAATTCTGTTACATACCTTTTGACTATATCCCTGCATTTGGAATAGTAAGGACTTCCTTTTTTCTGTGTGAGTTTCGGGAATATCCCCATTCATAGGTCCGAGATCTACATCTATGAATTGAAGAATATTCTTTTAAACAAAGAATGTGTAGTTTATAATGATTTCATTTGTTTTGATATTTTTTTAAGCCCGCGGAAAGACGCAAGCTGAGAGCTAAATACTGCACATAAATTATTCTATCTGATTTGAATGAATTGAAAGTGGACATGGAGAAACAAGTGCTTAAATTCAAGGAAAACCATCAATCAACCCGTCAAGACACCCGCCAAGAAAGCCACGAAGAAACAAAAAATGAAGCAAGAGAAACTGTAATTTTGTTTTTGACATCAGAGAAACTGTAATTTAAGTCTGATCGTACTTTTGTCGATATATCTTTTGTTGCTGAAAGTATTCATTTTGTTTGTTGAAAAGTATTCATTTTGTTGCTGAAAATTATAGTCTATGAAAAGTTTTTGTAATTTAAGTCTGATTGTACTTTTGATCCCTCTCGTTACATCGATCCCGTGTTGCAAGGCAATGTAATTTTAAGCACCAAGCTCAATCAATTCTGAAGCATGAATTTTGGAGCTTTTACTAAAAGGAACCAAAATTAAATGACTTTTGGAGATTGAATATTTTTAACCTCAGCTTGTAGATTTTAGTAACATACCAAATGGAATCTCAATCTCCAAAATCAAGTTTCCTTTAAAAAAAATGAGTTGAGTTCAACTTTTCAAGTTCGGCTGAGACACTAAGGCAAACTTGGATCATGTATACTTCTGAAACAACCGAAGGGTATCAGTAATTATGTTAAAAGTATCAATAATTATGTAAAAAGTATCAGTATTCTGCACTGGGATATTTAAAATATGGAAACATAACTGTGCATGTTAAAAGTATCAGAAATTTCCTCAAAAGTATTATAAATTGCCTTAAAAGTATTTGTATACTTCGACATGTAAAATATTAAAAACATAATTGTGCATGATAAAAGTATGAGAAATTGCCATAAATGTATCATAAATTGTCTTATTACAACTGATAGCTATAAGAAAAATATCTCTAAAATAACCGAGCATTTAGAGTCTTTGAACCAAACTCCTTTGCTTGAGAATAATCAGACACAACAGTCGTTTTCTTCTTGCTCTTTTCCAACATCCCTTTATTCCTTTTCTTCTTCCCTTTGTTACAGACCGTGTAGGATCTTGTAATGTATTATATGTGATTGAAACAACAGATGATTCGTTTTACCCGGTAAAGTTCTGCGCATTTGTCAAGGCAATAATAGCAAGAAAAACCCTATTGTATCCTTCTTCAATGATTCTCCTTGCTTCTTCATTTCTTTGGCATTTCAACACAAGATCATAATATCTTCGATCCATTTCATGACGCCAATGAATGCAATTATTAAGTTTGTCAGGCTTCTCAACTCTCTTATTTAAGATGTCCCATACTTGAGAATTTGCCATTTTTGTCCATCTTTTCAGAATATATATTTCCGATATCTTGACATGAGAATGAAGATAAAGGACCCGTAATGAATGGAAACACAAAATACCACATTCTTCAAATTTCTTACAAGTGCATGCTATCATGCTTCACAAAGGATCAAACATCACCTTATTTACATCTCCACCCCTAAGATGAGAAGAAATGTCGTACACATTCAATACCTCATCCTTATGAACTAGAGTACAAGTTGTAGAAATTGATGCAATAAACTTAGTCTCAAAGTCTTTAAACAATGTCAATGTGTATACCTCAGAAGCGTGCTTTAACAGCCCAATCAATGGTAAGACAATTACTGGTATTGATCTTGATGATTGGCATTCATCATTTTGTTCTTTCATTCTCCAATTCTTCACTAGTTTCTTAAAATACCATAAAAATCAGTCAAATTTGTGGTCTTCTTTTCATTGAATCCCATGGCATCGTTAGTGCATTCACTCCTTTGTGAGGAAAGTATTCCAGCAGAAAAGAAGTCTTTGCTTAAGGTTGTGCACCATTTGTCATTTGAACCATGTTTGATCCTCCAATCGTATGTTGAAATCATGTTACTCCAACAATTCTCAAATTCAGCTTCATCCGTACAACCTGACAAGCATTTTCTAAATGCATTCTTAAAGGAATTGTTGCTTTTCAGCTGTCCAAACCTGCTTACAGCATTCTGATAAAGATGCCATTGGCATAGCACATGCATGAATAATTCAGGATTAAAGTAACACTTTTTCGAGTAAAAGTATCTATTTTCTGAGATAAAGTATCATGTTCTCAATTCAATCACAAAATAGGAATTCAGTACACTAGGTGAAAAACAAATATCTTATAGTTAAAGTAACACTTTTTCGATTAAGAATATCTATTTTATGAGATAAAGTATTATGTTCTCAATTTAGTCACAAAATAGGAATTCAGTACACTGGAGGAAAAATAAATATCACAGAGTCAAAGTAACACTTTTTCGAGTAAAAGTATCTATTTTCTGCGATAAAGTGTCATTTTTTCAATTCAGTTATGTACTTTTACTATTGCATTGGAAATTGTTTGGTCTTGGTCGGTGAATATAGTTATAGGACACTTTGCTCCCATGGCTTTCTTAAAAACCTCAAAAAGTGTTTTAGCCTTTTTGTTCGATAAGAACCACATCCAAACTTTACATTTTTCCAATGATTGTTGATACCAACAATTGGGGCTCATATCAAATTGTATCTGTTTGTGCGATATGTTGTGTCAAATATAACAACATCTCCAAATATTTCATAATCTTCTCTCTTCATTGAATCTCTCTAAAAAACATTACTCATTTTGGCCATCTCATCTAGCTTAACTCTAAAATAAAAGTCCTCCTCCTCGGACTGTTGTTGGTACAACATTTCAACTAGTGTTTGTGCATCCCCACCTTCTATTTCTTTTAATTTCAAATGATTTACAAAATTCAAATGATCTTTTATAGTGTGCCCAACACTATGATCTCATCTTGCTTCATGTGCCATATAACAATAAGAATCTGTTGGCCTCATTCCGGAAGAGACCATATCTTCTACGACTTTGCCTTTTTCACTTGTAATTTTTCTTTGAGAACGATGTAGGTGGCTCCACTCTTTTCTAGTAAATGGATGATTATGTTCCATGACATGATTCAAAACTTCATAAAGACATTTGTCATTTAATTTCACCCTCAATGAAGCATTACATCCCGTACATGTAATAGAAAAATTTTCCTTTTTTTTTCATATTTTGAATTCATGCTCAAATTTCCCGATCTCTTAAATCCTTCACAAGAGTATACAAAGTATTTTTCTATCACAACTCCATTAGCTTGAGGTCTAGTTGTTGTTTTACGAACACTAAACCCGAGTGCACGAGTATGATCACGATACAGCTTATGCATATCATTAAGTGTCTTCCTTTCCAACCCAACAAGGGAACCATATATATCCACAGTGTCATTGGTGTATTCTGGAAAAGTTTAAACCAAGCACATGACATATTAAGAAAAATTGGTACTTTTTGAGCAAAAAGTAATATTTTTTCAGTAAAATGTAATACCTTCTCCAACTGCTACTGTCTTTTGGTCAGTAGTATCTCTTGAATCCAGATTTTCACCTTCAATGATTTTTATATCATCTTCATCACTAGAAAAAACAACTCCTGAATCCAATTTTTCACCTATAAGTATAAATGAATAAACTGTTACATCAAAATATCTTTGTTTTTTGATTATGTAAAAATCAAATGTCAATGTTCACCTTAAAAGTAGTATATTTATTACTCAAAAGTATGGTATTTTCTGATAAAGTATCACTTTTTCTTCAGAGAATTTAAAATTTTTAAATGTCACTCTCTATCATAAAAGTATCACTTTTTCCAACAAAAGTATTACTTTCCAGCAAAAGTATCAGTTTTTCAATATAAAAAAACATTAGTTATGAGACTCGAGTGAGTACATCAAAATGTCTTGTTTTTTGAATATGTAAAAATTAAAGTTTCAATGTTCACCTTAAGAGTATCATATTTATTACTCAAAAGTATCACTATTTTCGGATAAAGTATCACTCTTTGTTCAGAGAATTTAAATTTTTTAAAATATGATTGTCTATCACAAAAGTATCATATATAATATCAAAAGCATCAATATTTCCAACACAAGTATCATATATAATATCAAAAGTATCACTATTTCCAGCAAAAGTATAAGTTTTTCAATGTATGAGTACATTACCTTCCTTCATCAAACTGTGTCCATCTTCATTCCCAAAATCGTAGGGCAACAATTTGCAACGCAATGGAATGATGATAACGAAGCTTTTTGCTGTAGCAACAATGGAGATTTATGTTGATAAAGTTGCAGCTTTTGAACCAGGGTATGACGAAACTTTTGCTATAGCAACAATGGAGATTTAAGTTGATAGAGTTGCAACTTTTGGAAGGGAAAAGATGGCAAGAGCCCTGCGCAACCATTGTCGAGTTTTTGTGCTGGGAGGAGATTTTTGCTGACGAGCGGGAGCTGGGAGGAGTTTTTGTGTGCAACCAATGTCGAGCTGGGTGCAAATTATGAGGTTTTTAATTTTTAATTTTTTATTAACTGGCAGACAGGTCTGGAGCCGGATCCGAATAGGATCCGTCTTACGGATTAGGATCCATAAGACGGTCCAATGGAGACCATCTCTAGTTCCAAAGTAGCCTCCTCGCCATCAAAATCTCTCCTTTTCCTTAGGATTCTCCTCTATGGTCCACCTTTGGAACATTGAGTCATTTGGCTCACGATTTGTATATTCTCCTTTTAAGTTTTTGGTGATTAATATTATTCTATCGTTCCGTTATGAAAAAAGAAATCCCTGCACATAATATTCTATCGAGATATCATTATGCGACGGAAATAACTAATTTTAAAAGCTCGGTAACAAATTTATCGTGCTTTATCATCTGACATTATGCATATATTTACACTTTACCACTACAAAATTCAATTTCATTAGATTATGAAATTCTAAAACTATTCCAAAATCCAAATGGGCTATTGTCAAATTTCACACTGTTACTAACTCAGCCTCGTAATTTTTACATGTTGAAACACCTCAACCATGAAAATGAGACTTCTCTAATTTTCAAAGAAAATTAAGTTAATTACAACTTATCCACCACAAAATAATGAAAATCATGATTAATAAATTTACACTGACACAATAACAATTCTGGAACATAAATTTAAACAATAAACATTGGAATAATCTTACACAGAACACAGGATTCCCTGATATTCTGCAACAAACTTGTCATGCAAAAAAATCAACTTTCTTTGGTCTGTAAATGCTGCTTCCTCAATACACCAGCCTTAACACAGAACAATAACTCCCCTTTCATCTCCTCTGGAAATTGAAAAATCTGATTGCAAAAGCAAACGTTGAAGCAAAGAGTAGACAGAAACCAACCACTACAACGCCAGCTACGCCCAGGAAATCATGTCTGAACCCAAACTGATGTTTGAGCAGCTGTTTTATCGGCACTGAGTGGACACCATCAGTAAGCCTCACCAGTTCACTCATGTCACCATATTGCGCTGTTAGAAGTCCATATAAACTCCACGCTATCGGGTTTGCCCAGTAATACCATCTCCACCATATAGGAATCCTCTGAACAAACAGGAGAAACGACTATAAGATGAACTCAAGATTAATATGGATACTTACAAAACTATCCCTGAGGTTTAGTCTAATTAGTAATTACAAAAGAAAATGATCTTTATAAATACAGTATTACAAACACCCCTTGATGCGTGTATTTGTTTAACAAATACCCTCACTCTTGAGGGTGTAATTTGTAAAATTGAAACAAATATCAAGAGGTTATATTGTATTTGTAATTTTGAAAAATAGCTGAATTTTTTTTTTTTTTTTTTTTTTTGTAATTGGACTGAACCTCAAGGGTATTTTTGTAATTATCCATTAATAATACATTAGCAAATGAGGGTCTAATATTACATATAAAAAAAGGAGCTTGTAGGCATTATCATAAGTCAAAGAAAACATAGGTATGAGTTGCATAGATTACCATGTGGGAAATCATGAAGCCACTGAAAAGGTTCCACATCATATAGAACGGCGCAGCAAGGATGGAAGCCACATTGTGATTGGGTGTAACAGAAGTCGTCATCATTCCGAAGAAGGTGAAGTACAGTAATGTGAAATACATAAAATATACATGCCAAAGAAACTTCCATATATTCCATTCAAAAGCTGCCATGAAGTAGAAGATAGTGCTGTAAATAAGCGACTGTACAAAGACATACGGGAATTCAACTGCGACCTGCAAAACGGGATTCAGTTAAACTCTGAATGTTAATAACACTCAATACACCGTAGTAAATTACTCAGAACAAAGCAGAAAGAAAGGCATGCCTGGGCAAAGGCGAATGGTAGTGCAGAATACATTCCTGCAGCTCTCTCTCTGTACGAAACAAACCTTTCAACAAAAACCACTGGCTGTACAGAAGTCGCGTTTGTGATTCCAATAAATAAAACAGCTGCATACATGGATCCCATTGCATTGAATATATCCTGTTGGGTTTCCCTGTAGAGGAAACACCACAAGATGAAAGTCAGCATATCATCCATTTTTCAGGTTACAAAGTACAGAAAAATCAGTGCAAGGACCAAGTAAGTAGAACTGTGGAAATAAGATAAAAGAATCCAAAGGTTCAATTCATGTGGACAGTAGTTTGGTAAATTCTTAAATCTGCATGCATAATGTTCATCCCGAGTTTATCTTTTCACAAGGACAGGGTTAAAGGTTCATCTCCGAGCAAAGATTTAACGTTAAATCTTTGGGGAAACAGAATAACAGGCGCATGAGATTATGAAACCAAAAAAAATGGCAACTTTCAGGAAATTACAAAATTCAGAGAAGAAACCTTTTGGAACCAAATTTCCAGCATATTGTTCCAAACATCAACGAGATGATAACTGTGTAGAAGAAGCGTACGGCAGTGTATTGTGGGTTACGCCAGTACGAAAGGTTCTGCTTCCAAAGACATGCCAGGAATTGACCAAAGAATGACAGAGAGTATTTGCTTGGAAAGCTCAATTCATTAGTATCCTTATCTGGTTTGCATAAACTCTCAACCAGATCCTTATTTTGCCTGTAAAAAAACAAGGCATGTGTTGGGAAAAAAAGGTTCTCCAAATTTTTACCTTTGAAAAAGTAAACGAGCACTTACTGAAACAAATTTGATTGGCGATAAATTTTGGCAAAGTCCAAACCAAGGCGGTTTTCTTCCGCTGGAGATGTAACTTCAAGAATCCAAGCAGCAGGGTTATATCCAGGTCTTATTTTTTGAACTCCTGGAATAGCCTAGGAGAAATGAAGACATATAACATAAGCTCTGATTGTCAATCAAGAACAGGACTGCAGTATTAAAAGTCCCATAAAGCGTTTCACCTCAAAATACTCAATAAGTTTGATAGAGTTGTTGCCCAATGGACCGGCATAAATGAGAGCTGCCCACCTCGTTTCATCAGCAAAAGCTATGAGACAAATATAATGAACAATCAATCTTCAGGTCGAGGAGACCTCATCAAACGAATTACTGAATTAGCATAAAAGAAGAAACCTCATCAAAAGATTCAAAAATATCGATGCTGGGCTGGTGAATAGTACACACGATTGTTCGACCAGTGTCGACAATGTTCCTCACAGCTCTCATCACAATGGCCGCAGACCTGGCATCAAGTCCTGAAGTAGGCTCATCCATGAAAACAATAGAAGGATTGGCAACAAGTTCAACAGCAATTGTCAGCCTTTTTCTTTGTTCTACTGATAAGCCATTCACTCCTGGTACACCGACTAGAGCTCTACGTAATGGAGTTAACTCAACTAGTTCCATAACCTCATCCACAAAAGCCTGCAATTGATACTCAAAGAATTTAAGACGAAAAAGTACACCAAACACAAAAGAAAAGCAATAGAAAAGAAACTAAGAGATTACTCTCTGGGTAGCGAAGTTGCACTGAGAAGATAGTCGGAGCCAAGCAGAAAATACAAGTGATTCATGCACAGTAAGACATGGGGAATGAACATCATTCTGTTCACAGTAGCCAGAAATCCTTGCAAATGTTTCTTGATTCTTGGGATATCCAGAAATATGGATACTGCCTTCAATATGTCCGCCGGTTTTCCTACCAGCTAAAACATCCATGAGGGTAGTTTTACCAGCACCACTGACACCAATTAATGCAGTGAGCACACCAGGACGAAATGCTCCAGTTACATTTACCAGTAGCTGTAACCTGTCTTCTTGTAAGCCCTGTCCCTTCAGTTCCTGAAGAATAAAATAGCTAAGGACGGTCACGAATCTCAGCAATACAGATTTTCTAAACCATGAACTCATGCTAAACTTAAGTTTTTGGTATACCATAGGAACATCAACGTAATAACTGATGTTGCTAAAACACATTGAAAGAGGTTCAAAAGGAAGAACCATGCCTCTGTGTTTCCTAAAACTCTTGCCTGCCAAGAGATAAGAATATAGAAATAAGACCACATTTGCAAATCGGGAAAGGGAATTAATCCACAAGTACAGTTCTTTGGTAAATAAGTGAATGAGTGTGCATGTTGCAAAACTTTCTGAAATAAATGGAAGATTCTGAGTACATTCGCAAACCTGTAAACGAGTGTGAATGTTGCAAAAACTCTCCGAAAGAAATGATGGAAGATTCACTCTCCTGTCCCTTGTCTTTGACATGACGATCCTCTGTGGAAATAACAGCTTGCTGCTTCCTAGTGCTGCTCAAGAATTAGAACCAGATAATTAAGAGTTGAACGTTGATTGTCTGGAAATGGTGGGGTATAGGAAGTGGAACATACAGATGAGCTTTCTCTACTACTCTAGAGAGAAACATGGATCAAATCACGTGTACAGCCTTACTAGTTGTTGTCAGAGTATGAGTGGAACTTTTAAGATTAATTGAACATGCCTTGACTGGTCTATTCACTGTATTAACCGAATATAGGATTACATTCTCAAATAGTGTTTATCAGAACCAGTGAGTATATGGTGAGACCATTTGCACTATCATCTGCAATCAAATTCTCTTTTTAAGTAGGTACAATTACAAGTTAGGACCCCTACATTAAATTCTAAACTGAAATAACGGAACCAAACCAGTTCAGATTCCAGAAAACAACCCAGATATGTGGTGATAATTAGTTTACACAGTTTTTAACAATTAGGGATTTTTCCACTGAGTTCACTATATTCTACATTAATAACTGTACTTCAGTTTTCATTATAGGTACACTCATGCAACATCCAAACGCATGTCTTGGAGCTTTCTCCAATCTACAAAATCATCATACATGAGATATTACAGGTATGAAACTCACGATTTAGGTGAGTCAGAAACAAAGTGAAGAGGGTGTTGAACAATAATGTATATCCCAGCAATGCTCCAACACCAATCCAATACCAATGTCCATCTGGAAATAAACTCCGAACCTTCAGCAACATCTCTCCCAAAGATAAAGTGGTGTCGTTTCCAGTTTTCTGTCAAAAAGGAAATAGTTTATCACAGAGAAAGAAGGTGAATTACTGATGAGATAATAAACAATAACAGCTGAAAGATTTATTTGTTTCCTTCAGACATTGTCCTTAAAACGGAATCAAGTAACTTGCTATCTGTGACCTCAATTTAGGACAGATGCCGAGCTTGTGTTAATACTATAGTTGCTTTAAGTGTCAACTGATCTAGCAGCTTGGTCCAGAAAAAGGGTTGAATTAAGATATATAGTAGCATGGTAGTCAAACTAAGTACTTGAGGCTTGCCAGAAAGTTTAAGAAAGATGATCCTTTTGAATTTCTGTTCAACCAACCAAATATTCATTCAAATTATTAGTTTGCACAAAACCCTATAAAACTCATTTAGAAGATGTATGTGGCAGAGTAGCAATTGACTACAATAAATGTTGTTATGTTTCAGCTAAACAAATTTAACTTCTTAATCTAAATTGCACTGAATCCCTATACTAACATTTTCCTACCTTTGTTACAATTCCAAATGCATTATCCTATTCACCACAGCATGCTGCAATGGAACTCGTTTTAGTCAAGTTAGACAATATATGGTTCACTATAGAATAAAGTTATCCAGTGATTATCTATGTCATTATAACAAGATAAGGGAAAGATTCGAGCATCTTTTCTTTCCCCTTCGCATTTAACTTCATAAAGATGCCATAGAAATTGCCAAATTCCTAAACGCAAAGGGACGTGGTATGTGGTATTGAGACTTCACTACACTACAGGTAGTGTTAACTCATGTGCATGAAACAGAGATACTTTCAGATAATGATGTTCATATAATTGGTGGCCTGGAAATTTGAGGAATCCGTAAGACATAAAATTGCTGCATGGGAGACACTCTTAGCTGTATAAGTGAAGTCGCGTCTTTAGTAAAATAAAGATAAAGATGAGATGCAAATGGTACCAAAACATGGGATTACCTTATCCCAGGAATGGCCAAGAAATTCATTAACTGAAGCTGCACTTTGGGCATACATCATGGGCGAGAACCAGTAACCCCAGATCCACCAAACTGGGATGCTATCTGTCCGGATGAAAAATCCCAGCACAAATCAACTTTAGAAGAATTATTGAACAAATGTTTTAAGAAAGTAAAATTAAAGTATGAACGAAAAACTAAAACGGCATCACCAATGACCTCTGGAAAGTATAAATCCTCCGAGGACCATCACAACTAACATAGCAAAAGATCCAAATGTGTTGGCAACTACCATATTTCGCCCTAATGATGCCATCACACGGAAAAGACCAATTGACATCTGGTGCAAAGTGAAGTATAACAAAAACTGCTGGACGCATCTGTACGTCATAAGTAAGTCACATTTACATCCGCGCCTAAATACAAGGGAAAAATGAAAGAGGACCAAATAAAAAGTGGAAACCATATAAATATACCTAGTTATTTGAGGATCAAAGCCAACGGCATAATACGTAACTGCCACCCATAGAAAAGATTCTACAAGTGAAAGGGGAATACTCAAAAGCCAGGATGGCAGAGTGTATACCCAGCAGGGGTAGAAACGCAAATCTCTGTGCTTGTAAATAACAGGAAGCTTAGCTATCAACATCGGGACCTCCATGAATCCATTAAAAAGAATCATAACTATCGCAAAGTAAAGGGCACCAAGGTAGATTCCTCCATCATCAAGAGTATTATGATGCATTGTTGTCCGGAAGAACACACTCATCATGATCAAAATAATTAGGAGGAGCTGAAAATGCAAAATGTTCTCACGTAAGTGTTTGCAGTTTAGAGCACAATGGAGTAGTACCTATTAAGATCTGAATCTCCAAAAATAAGAGGGCAGCATAAAACCTTATTGGCTGAGGATTATAACCATCTTACCTGAATGAATTTGAAAATAAACACGGGGGAATTCCGCCTCAGTAGTAGCATCTGCCAGGATAAACTAATCCTCAGAAGCTTAGCCCTTGTTATACCATAAGTCTTGGTAGACAGGGCAGCTGGATGATTATAACGTTTATCAAATGGAATAGCCAACTCCAGCGCCAAAAAATTACCAACACGAAAGGATTGAAAACCTTCTACAAACTTCGACACTGGTACATAGCTGTATCGATTATTGAGAAACCAATACTGTTCTTGATCCTTTTCAGACATTACCTATGCATTTGCTTTCAAGAGGTAAGTTTTAAAAACAAGAAACAATTATCACAATTTTAAGTCAAAGCTTGAACTCCACATGAGTACCTCTTGTAAAAAGTCAGCAACATTTTTTCTGGATGGACACTTGAAACCCATTGATGAAAAAAAGTCAACGGCAGCTTCACGGGGTCCCTGATAAACAACTTGTCCCTCACTAAAAGAATTATGTCATCAAACATCTCGTAAGTCTCAGGATCCGGTTGCAAGAGAGACACTAATGTTGTACAATCAAGAGCATGAGTTGTGTGCCGAAGATATTTGATAATTTGATGGGTGGTTGAGCTATCTAGTCCCGTTGATATCTCATCCAAGAAAAGTACCCTAGAAGCACCCATAAGCAGTTCAGCTGCCGATATTTATACGTTAGTAATTCATTTTCTACAGCAGCAAAATGAGCTCCATCAAAGCATGTGAGGGTAACTACCGGTAGTGAGTCGCTTTTTTTGGCCCCCAGATATCCCTTTAAGCATTTCATCTCCAACCAATGTATCAGCACAAATATCCAGTCCTAAAATCTTTACATATATTTTAGAATATTACATAAGAAAATCAGGAAAACTAACAAGCAAAATAATGGAACTATTATTCTTGTCTACACAAGCTACATCCTAGATATAATAATAAATAATTGATAACACAAAAGGGACAGAATGTGATTTAAACAAGCTGTCTTTCAGAGAATGTGGTTGCAAACGTCTGAGTATGCTTACATCCATTGAATTTTAAAACTTACTGGTAGTCGTACAGAAAAATAACAAAGAATGAAAAAGCAATTTTTTTAGCATATAAGTGTATGGACATTATTCTCTTTAGACGTAAGCAAATCAAGGATAATCTTACTGACACACCTTCATGATGTATTCCACATGAACACTTGTCTGTTGCCCCAACGCTACTGCCTAGGAGAAAACAAGTATTTCAACGATGGAAATATGTGCTATTTTAATCAAGGACAGCTTCAATCAGGAACCATACCTTGATAAAGATATCTAGATCTTGATCCGGGTTTATTCCAGCAATTTTTTCTCTTCTAAGAAGTTCCATGAGCATTTCTAGATGCCAATGGTTACGACACCAAATTCAAATAAAAGATAAGAAACAAGCACGAAAACTGTTCCTTTAAAAATGTTTAAATAAATGTCTAGTTGATGTTACCTCGCTTAAATCCAAAGCCTTGACAGCGTCCAGAAAATTCAAGAACTTCCCTCACAGTCATCTCAGAAATGTGCCAACCCTGCTGGCTCGCATATGCTGAAGTCCTCTGAGGAGTAAACTCCTCCAGGTTATGTCCATTATATGTAACTTTCCCTGACATCTTCAAAAGTAGGTTTGCAGACTTGATAAGAACTAAATAGGCATGAGGTTTAGAGATGATATCAAAATACATAAGAGCTATTTTTCAATGTGATTATATTAAATGCAATATAGATAAGAACTTTTCGATTAAGTTGGGCCAAGTATGGAATTAGATGGAGAAAGCAGCATAAAGATTGTCTTAAACTGTAGTTTTGGTGATTTTTTACAAGAATAAGAAAAAAAAAACGTCTAACTCAAAGAAGAACAAATAATGAAGTATTCAACTATGGAAAATAGATGATGACTTGTTGCACTAAAGTATCTGAAGTCCTATAGATTGTAAGTTCAAAATCCATAATTGAACTGCTAAAGTTGTCATCAGAAATTAATTTCACAAATATGATCTTCAACCATAAGTCAGAAGGTTATGAAAGGCAGAGTGGTATGCCCTTGAGAACAGAAGAAGGGCAACTCAACGAGTTGAGGTAATTCTAAAACCAACTTAATGTTACCCCTCTCAATAGTAATGAATCTTGGCAAGAAGTCCATTTTATAATTTGGTGACAAAGTATTTTCTTTTGTTATATAGAGGGTTTATAAATTATACTAATACGGCTTTTCAAACTGACTTTCCTAAGACATCCTTGTCCTAGGTGTGCCTTCATCTTCAAGTTATTTAAGACTGATCGTGAGTTTCTATAAGAACACTTGCTGACAGTCAAGTCAAAGAAACACAAAAGATGAAGCATGGTCAGACAAATCGTAAAGGATGAAATCAACAAAATTTACGCTGTGAATTACTAAATTTCTTAAGTTTAACATCCATAAAATTCATTTAAGTAGGAGTCTCTTTCCAACATAGCACAAAAAGTTTCTGACAAAGCAACCACAGTACTAAAATGTTACAACTTACAAATGTGTAAAGAGAATTGCAACCACGTCAGAACCGAATGAAATTGAAACAAACTATTACACATCATTTTTGCGACAGTGTGGTAAGATCACATATTGTGATGATAAACATGTACCAGTACCTGCAAACTAGGTGCAAGCCGACCTGCAAGAGCCAAAAGAAAAGTTGTCTTTCCAGAGCTCGGAGGTCCCAAAAGCAGAGTCAATCTAAAAAACAACCTCAGTCATTAAACTGAGAAATGATGGATAGTGCATTAATGTTTCATTGAAGCTTGCACGATACCTTGAAGGCCGTATGATACCATTTATGTTGTTCAGGATAGAAAATTTATGTCTTCTTCCAGAGATAATTCTAAGCTGCCTCAAGAAAGCCTATATATTGAGTCATGTTTCAATATATATAAGTCAGAATAATCTAGAAAAAAATCCATTTAGCTTATCAGATATTTGTACTCACGCAGGCCTACCTCAGTCATGTCAAAAATAAAATTGGGTATGGTTGGCAAAGCTCTGCCTCCAACATGGACCAATGCATCCACCTTCAGATTCTGAAATCGAACCTCAACTTTGGGAAATTCCAGGCCGACACTGTAACGAACATGGACAGAATTTGAATATATTAGCAACACACTGATAAACAAAAAATCAAACAAATGTCAAAATTGTCACAAAGTAAGTCCTACATCATCTTCCAATAAGAAAAGCAAACGAAAAAGGAAATTGCACAGCAATCACAACACAAGGATGTAAAGGTTTGATATAACAGTGCAACATCATTCCTTAACCCATTTCTTGGTACACAATGTTTGCGTGTTTAACTAATATAATCATTTATTCAAGCAGATGGCGTACATTCAAGAAACCGAATAGGAACACATAAGCACAGAATCATGAAAGCTTTTCTGCACCATCAAACTAAACCCCTTAAAATAAAAGGAACACAAAAACACATAATCCCGAAATCCTTACGCATCGAATCTCTGCCTAACCCTTTTGAAAAACCCCTCAATATCTTCATTTATTGCATTAACCAACTTATCTAAGACTTGCTTCTGTTCTTGATTCTTGAATCTATGCACATCAACCAACGAAAGCTCCCCCTCGGCGTTCCGAAAAAGCGCGGTCCGCGCTCTATCATAAGTAGGAGACCTCTGCAGAGCAGCCAACACAAGGGCCTCCTCCTCATCACCATGAGCACCATTTCTGTGTGTGTTTCTTGAAAACATACTTTTCTGGGCGCCCCAAATGATGAAGGAAAAGAGGTGTTCTTGAGAGGCTTTAAAGAAAGGTTTGAGTGAGGACGAGGCATTTGTTTGATGGGTCAACCTGCAACAACTTTGGAGGCTGGAAGGTGTTTGTTGAATGCTCTGAATTAATTGGATTATTGGTCTTTAATTGCTCTTTCTTTTTTTATTTGTACATTCGATGATGATTCATACAGGTTTCTTGGTGACATGAAACAACCAACGAAAACCAGTGCATGGGATGCAGAGGTGGTAGATTACAGTAGGTTGGAAAATTACAGAATTGGACTTTTGGGAGAAAAGGACAAGAATTGGAGTGTGTACGGTTAAAGTAGTTGAAGACTGTCGGTTCTAAAATTGGGTTTTGGCCAATATTTTTGTACTAAATCCAAATATGCACCGGTGAATTTGGTAATTCCCATATTTGGCCCTTTTGGTTTTGATGGGAAGAAAAGATGAAAACGTTTTAAAATAAAAAACGAATTTATTTACTTGAATATAGAAAATAAATAAGTAAATGCCCTACTTAAAATTAATAAGAGTCACAATAAAAAATGTTATTCCCGAACCTAGAATTTAGACAAAAACTTGGGTTAGACCGTTTAACTTAAGTCTTTTTGTTAGGCGAACTCAACTCGACCCGGGTTTTATTGTAATTTCATGAACCAGGTGGCATTTTTGTAATGTTCGAGAAGCGGTGTCATAGGATCTCGGATTTGGTGGTATTTTTGTAATATTAGGGTCATGTTAAAAAGTATAAGTTTTTTTCCTAAAGAGTATTAGTAATACATTGAAAAATATTAGTAGTATATCTAAAAAAGTATTAGTAATCTCTTTGAACAATATTTTTATTAGTCCTCATGAAAAATATTGATTTTTTTCCTCAAAAATATTAGTTTTTCCCGTGAAAAGTATTAGTAATCCCCTGTAAAAGTATTAGTAACCCCCTGAAAGCGCGAGTTTTTGAGTAATTATCATGAAAAGAATTGATTTTATCCCGCAAAAGTATTAGTATTCCCCCTAAAATATATTAATAATCTTATTGAAAAGTATTAGATTTTTCGAGTAAAGGTATTTTAGTAGTTTTCCTGAAAAGTATTAGTAGTTCTCTCAAAAAGTATTAGTATCTCTCCCAAAAAGTACTAGCAACGATCAACCAATGTTGTTGTTGTGGTGTTAGCAGTTGTGCGGGTACATGGGCAGATTGACCGCGGGTCGGGTATTTGGATCCGTCTAACGAATTAGATCTGTTAAACGGTCTGATAGGAGACTTACCCTAAAATTTATGCTCAAGTCAGTAAGAGCTTAGAATGGGAGCATGCCATGAAAATGAATTAAATGCTCTAGAAAAGAACAATACATGGTTGCTCATTACTTGCCACCCAACAAACATTGCTTTGGATGTAAATTGATGTATAAAGTTAAATATAAGTCGAATGGAACTATAGAAAGGTACAATGCAAGGTTTGTAGTCAAAGGCTACACTCAAGATGAATGTTTGGATTATTTTGATATTTTTCTCATGTTGCAAACATTACAACTGTGAGATTAGTTATAGTAGTGGCTGCTGCAAAAGGGTGGTTTCTTCATCAATTGAATGTTAATAATGCATTTTTACATGAAGATCTTAATGAAGAAGTTTACATGCTACCGCCTCTAGGATATTGCTCAAATAATGACACAAGAGTTTGTAAGTTGACAACGAGCTTATATGGTCTAAAGCAAGCATATAGACAATGGTTCCAGAAATTAGCATCTTGTTAAATTGATTATGATTTTAATCAATCAAGGCCAGATTCTTCCCTCTTTATCAAATCTGCTTCTGATTCTTTAGTTATTTTATGTATTTATGTTGATGATATTATTTTAGTTGGTAATAACATGAAAGACATTGAAGAGATAAAATGATATCTTGATAATAAATTCACAATAAAGGATCATGAAACACTTAAATACATATTGGGGACAGAAATAGCTAGAACTACTAAAAACATTCATCTCTACCAAAGAAAATATGCTCTTGATCTATTAATAGAATTAGGTTATCTTGGTTTCAAACCAAGTACAACACCAATGGATTCCAACTAGATTTTATTAATTCTTGCAATACTCTAGATCCCTCTCAATGCAAAAGACTAATTGGCAGAATGGTTTATTTAACAATCACAAGACCTGATCTTTCTTACTTTGAGCCGCTTTTATCAAAACCTGTTGCGTCTCATTGGTATCGCCACCGAAGTACTTAGGTACCTTAATGGATCTCCAAGTTAAAGTCCTTTTATCCGTCGATTCCATTTTACATCTCAAAGGTTTTAGTGATGCAGATTGGGCACGATGTCCAGATACTAGGATGAGCATTAGTGGATATGCAGTGTATTTAGGTGACTCCTTGATGTATTGGAATGCAAAGAACAGCCCACCGTAAGCATATCTTCAGTTGAGGCAAATATAAGACAATAACATTGATCACATGTGAGGTTCAATGGTTGACATATCTCCTGCAAGATCTTCAAAAACATCACAACACACCACTCTCATATACACCGACAACAAATTCGGTTATTGCATTTCACAAAACTCATGTCATCACAAATCTAAGAAAAATAAAAGAAAGGGTTGTTGAAGCTCTGTGTATACCATCGGACAACAAAATGCGGACATCCTAACAAAACCTCTTCCAGGTCATTGTTTACTCATTTTCTTAGGAAGTTGGGCATGATTGATATACATGCTCCACTTGAAGTGGTGTCAAGATACAACTCCAAATAAATGAAATTACAATACATTTCATATACATTTAATCTGCATTTGTAAAGACATTAAGTTAGTTACAAGATTAGCTAACAAATCGATTAGTAGACTTATAAATACATACAAGGATGTTGTACAAGAACTCACTTTTGTAATTCAATGATAATCTCAATATCTAGTTTGACATTCTTCATAGTACTTGTGTGTGCCTGAATAACATCTTCTTGGTGACTCGGGAGCTCCACTTAAGATCGAGTGGCAGCTATCGATACAACTCCCATAGCTAATGATTGCGATGAAATCATTACGATTACGATTGTCGTAGGTTGGTCTATTAAAATATTGATGTCTTTCAATTTTAGAGCTCGCTCCTTCCTCAGGGGATGATTCACTTTCGGAGCTCTTTTATTCATCAGATTTGATGTTCATAGGTGGGCGTCGTATACCAATACTCGTTCCCTATCATCGATTAGTCCCTCAGAACTGGAACCTATTGTCCCTTAGAAAATCATATATAGTGAAGTCTTCCCCCCGGATTCCCACAAAACAAAAGAGAATCATTTTTCACACTTCCTATTAGTAGTGATTAAGGTTGGCGTGACGCCTAAAATCCCCCACAATCAATCCACAATGCTTCAGGCAAACAGATAACAGGCTCGTTAAGATAAGAAGCACTCGACTTACTCACCGAGGGGTGGCGAGAACCTTTCTGCACACTGGGACTGAGACACGGCCCAGACTCCTACGGGAGGCAGCAGTGGGGAATTTTCCACAATGGGCAAAAGCTTGACGGAGCAATGCCGCATGGAGGTAGAAGGCCCACGGGTTGGAGTCTCCCGTGACCGCGTTAGAATGTAGTTGCACGTCTGATATATTTAGCCGCATCACATTTCTAGAAACCAAAGGGTTGGCAGAGGTAGAATCGGCTGTCTCACCTGTTGGAATGACTTGGCTATTGAAATTAGCAGCAGATCTTATCAAATCAACAACATGTTGAAGAATATGAAAGCGAAACAATTGAAAAATAACTAATTATATTGATTGAGAAGATGCCTCCTACTCTTCATCACCGGGACAATGTAACACCCTCTTATGATTGGACTCTTCTTTGTTCGGGTCATCCACATCATCTAACAAGTCAGTCCATGAAGGATACACAACAATAGCCCATGAGGACATGCGACAAGACCCATGTGATTGACATCCTGTCTAGGTTCTTTAAACCCTTGGTCAAAGATTCTAATCTCCAACCCTGCAATCCCTTTTTTAATATTAAAAAAATATTTTCTTACTAAATTACAAGTGATAAAGTTTTTCTCATTGTGATGTTGCTTAAAAGTGCAGACCAATCAAAGTCAATATATCTGATTAGTCAATTCAACTTCTTCTTTGGAACTAGTAAAGTCTTCGGACGAGAACTTGCCTGCAACACTAGCAAATGTTAGACGGACCTTATGGATTTCCTAAGGAGGCTTACCTGACACTCAAGTCATCACGTGTAGGAGAAATATTCCAAAGCAAATGACATCATATAGGTTGGATATTTCAGAATACTTACAAATAAACAAGGATGAAACTTTTATACCTGAGTTAATGGGCCTTACAGGGCTTAGAATGATGAAATAGGTCCGAATGGGCTAAGAAAATGCCTAGAATTCTTATTTATTTTCTTTCATTTTCCTAATTGAAGAAATAATTGGAAAATAAAACAGCTAGACTTATAAACTTATAATCTAATGATCGAGTCGATTCCATGATTATAAGTTTATTCCATACCGGACCAGGCCAGAATAGGATTATATGCATTCTCAAGGGGTATGTGGGCATACACGAGCCTTAGGGGCCGGCAAATAATATATGTGACCCAATAATAAATAATAATATCGATAAATAATTAAATAAATTAAAATTATTTTGTAAATCCCAAGGGATGATAAGTAAAGTCTAGAAGAGGGGGTTGAATAGACTTTACCAACTTTTCATTTTAGTCTTTTTAGAATATCAGAGTTGACTCACGCCAGCTAAGTCCTTAGTGGACAACTAAGTTTACTAGCACAATAGAGTTAGCCACTCAACAGACTCGACTGAGCTGTTGATAGTATAACTCAGTTGATTCGGCTAACACTTTAAAATCTCAATTGACTTGGTTTTTACAGCGGAAAACTTTCATCCTTAGTTTTGAATACATTTTACAACACTTGTTTAAGCCAAGTTATTATCAGTTGACTAAGCAAAGTAACAAACAACAATAATAAAGATAAGTAAGAATGTAAGTATGCTGAATATAAAGGACACGAGCAATTTATAGTGGTTCGAGGATGGGGTAATTCCTCTAATCCACTCTTCTCCAACCCCTAGAGGAATCCACTAGTGTAACTTGTCTTGGTTACAAAATGGTTACATCCGAGACATGACTTTGATCACACAACTAACTACTCCTGGGACTCGGCTTCTTCTTCACAAGACGGTTTGCCCCCTGCTTTCTTGACTCCTTCAAACATTTGAATTGTTTGCATAGCCCTCAACAGGCTCAAAGCTCTAGTTCGATCCGAACTTTACTACACCTCATTCAACCTTGAGAGTAGACCCGTGTTCTTGAAACAAGTTTTTCCTCTTCAACAAATGAAATCAACTTTCCTTCACCGAGTGTGTTGGATTGATTTTCTTCGAGTTTAGGCGTGAGGATAATATTTGAATGCTTGAGAGATATTGCTTTGCTTTGCGGGTTATTTGCTTGCTTGCTTGCGTGACTTGGGTTGTTACATTCTCTTTTTTTTGTATTCTCAACCTTTTATAGTGCGGGTTTGAAAAATATGTTCGTTGAAGAGATAGACATATTTTTTAAACTACACTTCGTAGGTTATTGGTTTGTCTTGTCTTGAGCATTGATGTGGACTGTACCTTAAATTTAATGCTCTACAGACATTCCTCAAACTCTGCAGGATTTCGTACATCCCACTGTCTCCTTGTTTTTTGCACTCTTTTCAAAGAAACAACTTTAAGGTAAGCGATCTGAGACATGCCTATTTCAAAGAAAACCTTGACTTTGCTTGACAACGGGTCTCTTTCGACTTTCTTTGATCCTGTCTGTCACGATATCCTTAGATAGTCAATTCCAAGGATTTTGGAATGACTTTGCTTGTTAGTCACCGATCAAATAAACCTTTTCTTCATCACTTGATTGAGACTTCACTTACTTCACTCGGTTGCCATACATCCGGGTCTTCTTCGATCTTGATGAGTCCTGCAATCTTCAACTTGGTTGCTTCCACTCGACTTACATAGTCCTATCTATTACAAGTTGATTTACGATTGAATTGGGGTGTCAACTTGCTTCTTCTTCTTTTTTGGGCTTGGGAGAAGAGACCTTGCGGATCTTGATTGTGTCCACGGGGACATGGTAGCCGATTCCCCTTTCTAGTATCCGTCTTTCTTGCATGAGCTTGGCGTTGGGTAGCCGAGATTTGCCCAACATCTTCTTATTCACATGGAAGGGTTTCGCATTCCCGAGAGGAATACCATTCACCTCCCGGCATACGGCCTAAGACTGCACCATACCCGAGTGAGCTTTCAAACACTCTAGCTTGATGAATGGCTTTGTTCATCACATTCTAGCACAACTTGCCAAAACGAACTCAACCCATTTACTTTCTTCTCCTCCATTATCACAAACCGTCACGGCGACTTAATCCTACACAGCTGATTGAAGCTTCCAAACTTCATATCGACACATTTGGCCACCACGTCCATCAACTTGTGGTAGTCCTCTTTTATCAGCATTTTCTTGGTTGTATAGACAGGCTTCGCAGCAGACCCAGGTTTGGCTATTTCCTCCCATGAAGCGACCCAGGTTGATATCCTTCTCGCTTATCTCCACAAACACGAAGAAGGAAGAAAACAATTAGCGACTAAGTTCGTAGTCGTCAGCTGATGAACTAATCTCATCATTGTGAACCTGAACGTTCACGTAGAACATCGTAACCTCTTCCAAGTAGGTGTGCTCCAGTGTGGATATTCTCAACTAACTTCACATAGTCATAAGACAATGCCATTTCTGAGTTTGCTTTGAGAGTAAGAGAGTTTTGTGAGAGGAGAGAGAAAATAGTTTCTCTATATATGGGATATGAGTGGACGGTTTTTGGAATTCAAAAAGATTGAATTTGATCGACTATTAAGATTACGTATTGCAAACTGCATTAATTTTCCCGCGTTAACTGCAACAACATTTATATCCAATCTTGGGTAAAATGGGTACAGGCTTTACTGACACCATAATTAATGCCGACGCTGCTTAAAATATTCCCGCTCACATAGAACGATGCGTTTTTCACTTAGCTCATAAGCAACTCAGACTTATATGTGACTTGACTCTTCTCTCTTCACTTGATAGACACTTGGTTGTCCAGCTAACTCGATACAGCTGACTAGCCGTCTTGACTATTTCACTTTGCTAAAAAATAGAACTTTGTTGAATGACATTTCTCTCTTCTTTTTAGCTCAAATTGATTGAGTCTTCTCAACCTCCTAACTCACCAATCAATCCAAGTTTATTTTTAAGCTCTTCAAACCTTGATTCACATAAAGAAGCTAGTGATTATATCAACTAACTCGCTTATGAGTTGATATGTATTCCAATGTGATGTCTTTCTTTTCAACATGGTCTCTTATGAAGTGATATCTGACATCAATGTGTTTGGTTCTTGAATGCAATACTAGATTTTGAGTAATTGCAATGGCACTTGTGTTATCACACATAATTGGAATCTCCTTTTCTTATATATCATAGTCTCTCGATTGTTGCCTCATCCATAAGACTTGGGCACAAATGATTTACTCGCAGCCTATGTACTCTTCTACAATCGGGGATGTAACTATTAAATTTTATTTCTTCTTGAACCAAGAAACCAACCTATTTCCAAGCATTTGACAGGTACCTGGTGTACTTTTCCTATCCACTCTACATCCAGCATAGTCTGAGTCTAAGTAGCCAACTATCTTGAGTCCCCCATCCTTTGGATACCATAAGCCAACTTCTTGGCATCCCTTCAAATACCTTAGGATTCTCTTGGTTGCAGTCATGTAACTTTCCTTTGGAGTGGATTGAAATCGCACATACACCTACAAAGAAAGGTGATGTCGGCCTTCTTCATTAAATGAGGAGCGAGGATCCAATGATAGCTATATATCTTATTTGATCAACTGCTTTGCCTTTTGCATCTATGTCCATCTTGACTGAAGTATTCATGGGAATCTTCACAGATGACTTCTCTTCCATACCAAATTTTTTCATTAAATCTCGGGTATATTTGGTTTGACTTATGAAGGTTTTATCATTCATTTGCTTGACTTGAAGACCTAGGAAGAAAGTCGGCTCTCCCATCATACTCATCTCAAATTTTACTTGCATGAGATTTGAGAATTTATCACACAGCTCTTTATTTGTTGATCCAAAAATAATGTCATCCACATATATTTGAACAAGCAGTATACTCTTTCCATCTTGAATTTTGAAGAGTGTCATATCAACCTTGCCTTTGGTGAATCCCTTGTCAATAAGAAACTGGGATAATGTATCATACCAGGCTCTTGGCGCTTGTTTCAAATCATACAATGCCTTCTTGAGCTTGTAGACTTTATCTCCAATAGTTTTCTGCTCAAAACTTGAAGGTTGCTCCACATAAAATTCTTCTTCCAAAATTCCATTCAAAAATACACTTTTCACATCTATTTGATAGATTGTGAAGTTCTTGTGGGCATCATAAGTAAGAAACATCCTAATTGCTTCCAATCTTGCAACAGGTGCATAAGGTTTCATCAAAATCTATGCCTTCCTCTTGGCAACACCCTTTGGCTACCAATTTTGCTTTGTTTCTTACAACAGATCCTTCGTCATTCATCTTGTTTCTAAATACCCACTTAGTACTTATAACATTTTGGTGGGTAGGCCTTCGAACTAATTCTCAAACCTTGTTTCTTTCAAACTGATTTAGCTCTTCCTGCATAGCTAGAATCCAATGTGTGTCATCCAATGCTTGTGACACAACTTTGCTCAATCTACGAAATGAAACAAGTGAACATAGCTTCATGTTGAGTTCTAGATCTTATTCTTGATCCTTCTCTAACATTTCCAATGATAAGCTCGGAGGATGGTCTCTCACCATCTCACATCTCATGTTGGAGTAAGTCTGCGGATTGATCGTCTCGCACTAAGTTGTCTTAAATAACTTCATCATCATCATTCAAATTCACCGACTTTCCAAATTTGTTTTGCATATTATTGTGTGTATTTTGTGTGATGATTTATCATATTTTGGGCATGTTTTTATTTGCATTTACATGTTTTATTGTTAGGTTGGGTTATTTTTTTGATTTCCTAGGATTTGATAGAAAAAATAAGTTTTGGAGCAAGAAACGTCAAAAAGTCATTTCGCGCAACTGCAGCAGTCATTGTATTTTCGACATAACATTTTCATCCGAACTCCAATTATATTGATTCATGCACCATTGGAAATATAATTAAAAGTTCTACAATGTTTACTTTTTACTAAATACAAATGAAGATGTTTGGATGAGTTTAAATCATGTTCAAGTGAACATAATATGTTGAATGTTTGGATATGGCACGTCTTAGTATTTTGGCCATAACTCTCTCTATAAAATCGATAATGAGGTCATTCAAGTGGCTATGGAAAGCTAAGAGATAGAGATACAATTATACGATCGCGCACAGTTGGTGCGTGTCCGCGCAGGACTGGCAGCATGCCTGCGCGGTGGCTCGGTCGCACGCCGTGACTTGCAGAACACGAAAGTTTTGATTTTTGCGTTTTTTGGATCTTCCACTTTGCATAGGACTCTAGGCTTATAAATAAGACTTAGGGAGCCCATATTTTCGAACACCTTTACTTCCTAGCACTTTTAAACCCTAGTTTTTGTTATTTTCTCTTCCATCCAACATTGAGGATTGCTTGTTTTTCCACCGGAGATATTTTGCGGCTAGATCAAAGCGTAATCTTTCTCCATCTTGTTTATCTGATTTTCAATTGCTTGGTGATTGTTGTTATTACATGATCATGTTTATAATTTCTCTCTTCCTCTCATTTGAATTAATAAATCTATCTACAAGTATGAACTAATTTCCTTGTTCTTGGATTAAGATGATTTGAACAAACAAGCATAAGTATTGATTAATTGATTTGCTTTCCTGAATAAATTGCTTTATCTGATAATTGATTGTCAGATCAACTTTTGATTGTTTTGGGGGAATAGTTGAGATCGAGAGAAGATATTATTCCTGTACTAAATCAAAGATGCATTATTTAACCCTGGGCTTAATGAAAATAGCAAATTATGTTGGAATAGCCCTAATCTATGAATACGTGAGTTATCATATCTAGGCCTAATTTTTACATGTTTTGATATATTTGTTAACCAAATGATCAATTAATTGTTATTCTGCTTGCAAGTTTGATGAGATGATTCTGAAATCCTAGACTGTCATTCATATATTTTTCTCAAAGTTTATCCGTGTTCAGTTTGATTAGTATTTTTTTACTTGTTTTTCTTTAGTTAATTAAAAATCACAAATCTTGTTAGAGTGTTTAGGATTTAATTTTTGTTATTTGTGTTGCATAATAATTATTTGTCGGCTAAGTCTTCCTTGAGAGAGGACTTGTGGTCAACTTGATTGATCTCGTTCTCTTGCGAGGATTGCTAGATTTATTTAGGTGTTTAGCAGTCGAACAAAATTTTGGCGTCGTTGCCGGGGAAGGCTTTAGGCTGAATAATTATTGTGTTTATTTTTTTTCGTGTTTCTAGATTAAGATCCTTTTTGTTTGTTTATAGTTTAGGTTTCATTCGTCAGTTGCGTTTGATCTATTTTCTAAGTGTTGTTTATACAAGCACCGGGAATGACAAGTACTAAAGAGCAACCACCACGACACATGTAGGTCCCAAGGGGTGTAAGTGTAAGGTTTAGAAGGGGGTTGAATAAACCTTACCAAATTTTCGATTTAGTCCTTTTAAATATACGAGTTGATTCTACACACGGTGTGTCCTTGATGGACCGATCGATTTAGTCAATCAAGAGAGTTAGTCTCTCAATGACTCAACTCGAGCCGTTGATGGAATAACTCGATTGTTGACTTTAAATTAACTCAACTGTGGTTTTGTTTTCAATGAAGACTTAACACCCTTAAGTTTGATTAAGCAAGAGTTTAGTCTTTAGGTTTAGTACTTGTATTATCAAATGGATAGCAAATTTATCGTGAGATATAAGCGAGTTAAGAATGCGAGAAATTAAAGTCTTTGAAATGTAAATGACACAATGAAATTTTTATAGAGGTTCAAGATGGGGTAATTCTTCTACTCCTCTCTTCTCCAACTCCCCGGAGGAATCCACTAGGTAATGATCGGTTTACAAAGTGGTAATGTCCGGATACAAGTCTTGATCACACAAATGTGACTTGATCCTTTGGGACTCGATCGAGACGCCTTGATCACTCACCGCTTCTCGTGCGACTCGGACTTCTTCACAGGCACCGCTTTGCTACTACAACTCACTTGCTCAAGCTCTTTGGATTTGATCACGAAGCCCTCCAAAAGCTAAGACTTGGTTCGACCTTGAACCTTCCTACAATCCTTCGTGGAATGTAGACCCTTTTCTTCAAAAGTTTCCTCTTCAACCGATTGAAGTTATCTTTCCTTCACAGTGAGTGTTGGATTGATGTGCTTCGTAATGTAGGCTTGAGGATTAATCTTGAATGATTTGAGAGTATTTCTCGTTACAATTTGATTGATTTCTTGAATGTTCGTAGTTCAGGGTCAACCTTCTCTCGTAGTCATTCCTCGGCCTTTTATAGTGATCTTTCAAAAATTTGCTCGTTGAAGAGATAGCTTATTTTTGAAAGTCACTTCGATCGTTGGCTTGTCTGTTGCGATCCTTGGAATTGCCATTTCCTCGTATGAATTGTTCTTTCACCTTTTCGTAGTTCGACACGGTGTAGTGCTTTCCATTGGTTCATTCCTTTTGCATGCTTCGGGATCGAGCACTCCGAGAAAGGTGGTATGGAGATATTACTTGTTTAAGTAAATCTCTTGATTTACGTGCAACGGATCTTTTACGATTATCTCGACTTGACCGCATTTCCTTGCTTTCCCCAGGTGACTTAGAGTCACTTCCAATCATTGGATGACTCTTCTCACTTCAACTTGAGACTTGGCTTTTCTTGAGTTGACTTGATCGATACTTCACTCACCGCATCTCACCGCTTTTTCATAGAGTTCCCGCTTACTCTTTCTTTTTGCCATACTCACTTGTCTCACAAAGAGTCTTCCTTCCGATCTTCAGATTGTCTTCTTGCATGTTAGGCGTAGGCGATTTAACTCAGCTTTTGGCTCTTCTAATTGTTACAATGCATTTTACAACAAGAATTGGGGTGCCAACTTTCTATTCTAAGTTTTACATGGCATTCATCAAAATCTAAACAATAAAATTCCTAACAATTTCCCCTTTTTGATGATGCCAAAACTTAAACCATTCAAAAATGCAAACAAAGAAAGATACATACAGATAGTGTATTGACATAGAATGTATGCTAAATCAATTCTTTTATTGATCATAACATTCTTGTTCTTTTTTACACAATCACAAAGGTGTATCGAGCACATATTTGTCTTCACAAAAATAAAGAATTTATAGCTTTATTACGTAAGACTTACATTGTATGTATTTACATAGTGAAATACACGAAGGGTTGGACAAAGAACACTTCATCTCCTTCGCTTGTCCTACTTTCATCTTGTTCAAAGATCTTCTTCTCTTCTTCTCTTTTTTCGTCGTCACCGCTTTCTTTTTTTTCTTTTCATATGCCTTCCGGCAAACTTTCATCTCTTCTTATTCTTTCCTGTCTCTCCTCCCATAGCCGAGTTTGTCTCTTGTTTTCTTCTTCTAGTCTTTTTACATACTCGCGTTAGTTTTAGCCACTTGCAAATTTGCTACTTGGTCAAGCCCCCCAAGAGATCCCTCCTTTCTTTCCCCTGGATCCACATATTCAATGTTTTTGGGCGGAGGCCAGTCCAAGCTTCTTCCTCCACCACCGCTTCTTCCTCTACCTGGGCGTATATCTTGACTTCGGGTTCTTCTTCTTCTTCCACCGAGTGACCAGGCGAGTGACCAGCAGAGCGATCGCTTAGTCCTCGCGCTGTCGCCTTCTTCTTCACATAACGTGAGACCCTTTTTCCCGATAAAGTCCCAAGCTTGAGCCATAGACATATTTGCAAAGTATCCCCCAGTTCGAGCGTTTTAAATTCATCAACCGATCGTGGCTCTCTGTCCCGACATCGAGATGGCATAAGTGTCTCTGTCTCGGAATTCCTCCGTGTTCTTTCAAGATGTTCATAACTCGGGCATCCATTCTTCCTTCCACTTCCGTCATCCCCGCTTCAATTGTTTTTCTCTTATCGGCCATGGATATAGCGAGTGTTGGAGTGGCGAGTCACGGGAGTTTGTCGCTTATAATGTCACCGTGACAGACCTTGTTGGGGTTTGTGCAATCATCAATGTCACATCCGTCGATCCTTCCCCAACATGATTTTCCTTTCTTTTGTTTAGGTGTCTTCCTCACCGTTTTTGCCTTCACAAACCGCTTCCTTTTCTTTTCAAATTTCCGATGCTTGATTTCTTTAGCGCTTTTAAGGTATTCTTCTTCCCCCTTTTTGGCATCATCAAAGGATAGAGGAACCCTAGAAACATGCTGGCAAGCGGAAGTCGAGCCCGATAGTCGAGTTCTGCTTCAAGTCTTGCTGCGTTGTAAGACGGAATTCGGATCGAGTAGCGTTGGACTCTCAAATCGGCTTCATCTCGGCCATGAGAAGGCTGAATTTTCTAGTCATGTGTTCTTCCAAACGCTCAGATCATTCGTATTTTGCTCACGCAGCAGCCTTTATCTCGGCAAAGTGAGCTTCATGCATGTGCTCAATATGTTCTCTCGCCGTTTTGCATCAAAGATTTTCGACTCTCCATACCAAGAAACTTGTTGAACAATGTCCTCAAGAATCTAACTTGTTCCACACGTATTGTTTGTTCTTGTTGCCACCATTCCCTTATCCGGATCATTATGTCTCTTAAATCGGTGTAAGGTTGGCATCTCTCGTTGTCCGGGCCGCATGTCCAAAGAGGCCTAATGCCTCTCCATCCGTTCAACCTCGCAAATAGTGCCTTGAACACTTCTCGAACTTCACCGATTCTTCCGCTTGCGGTGATGGCCATACAACATCAAAGTCATAAGCAATGAACAATGGTACCGGCGAAAAGACGGAGCTGGTCTGTGATAGCGCGTGCGCGTTCATTCTTCTCGACTCTTCATGGAGGTCGGGTACCTCCAGGGAAAAAGGAAAAGATTCTATAAAAGATTCATCACCGCCCACCGGGATTTGTTCGATGATGAGCGGTGCGCGTGAAGTTCTTTTAGAATCGACCTGCCGCCGCAGCTTGAGGAGCTGCAGCGGGGTCTCTTGTTCACCGGGTTTTGTTGTGAAGTGGACCCGACTTACTGAGCCTCAATCACTCAACAAATGTTCGGGTCTCACCGATTTTTCCATTTGAGTAGACGGTCCTCGGCCTTATCGTGAGCGTCATCGGACGATGATGAGATTTCCATTGGTGGCTCATCATCAAAGTTAAAGGTTTGACGAGTAGTCTTGAGATCGACTTGCTCGTGCTTGGAACATCCGCGAATCGAGTCTTTTGGATTTGGCATGGGGATGACTCGAAACTTCTTTTCTTCGCCTTCCGATCCCGGAAAGGTTACATTAGGATTATCCTGGGAATCATGAAGTGCGCTTATCACCTTCTCGAGATGGGTCGATGATAGCGGGAGGGATGTTCTCTACTTCAGCCTCTTTACCCCGGAAGTCTCAACCTCCCGTGGGCTTCAGACTCTCCAAATAGCTCTCTCTACCGCAGTGAGGCCTTGTCCTCCCTTTCGATAATGTCACCGCCTTAGGGTCTTTCTGTGGTGGCATCCATTGGAGTCTCAACCCCATGGATTGCACTTTCATCGCCTGAGTGTTAACTCCCGGGTCTGTTCCTTCTTGTGCCTCGACTGCATCGGCAGCGTCATTAGCCTTCGAGAGCGGTTGGCACCTCAGTGAGATCTCAATCCAATCGCCTGAGCTTCGTTGATGGCAACTTGCTTTTCTTCTTGTGTTTGTAATTTTTCTCCTTCGCCTCCTTGATTCGTTGTGGAGTCATCTGCAGCATCCTCCGACCTCCGACTTTGCCGCAGTGGAGGGAGTTTCCCCCTCGGGCGCACCACCGGTGAGTGACTTGAATGGGGTCACTCGTCTCCAAACTCCCGGCTGTTTCGATTGAATGTTCAAAGTTGGGGCAGGTGGTAAAACACCTTCAATAGGGGTTGGCTTGACTGGGGTCCCCATTATCCCAGCCATCGCCATGACCCTTATTGCCTTCTTCCGAGTGAGCTGAGGGGAAGTGGTGGCAAGAACAACAGGCGATTTGCTGAACCACTCCCATTGGATCAATTTCAGCTGTGTTCGGAGGACTCTCCTGGTCCCTCCATCAATCTTTGCTCGTGAAGGATTCTGGATTCATGCAATGCTTGCTGCATTTGCAACTCTTTTTGTGGCAGCGGACATTCTCCTGGATCCTCATCACTGTCGAGAAGACATCAAGGAGAGGATGTGTGTGTTATTGTTGTCAGGGAGATAGGCGATGATCTTTGGCCTTCTCACGTGCCTCGGCTTCCTCGACTTGCTTTTCTCTCTCCTTTTCCTTGAAAATCTGCAGGATGTCTATGCAGCTTGTCTTCATCAAGTCTTTGGGAGCACAAAGTGTTTAGTCCAAGAAATTTAGCGCCTCCTCTTCTTCTTCTATAAACTCAGTCGTTGGAACTATTCCGTTGACTTACTCAACTTCCATTTCCTCCACTCACGTAGACGATTTTGGATGTCCGGGTAAGGTGGAGATAGGATCATTACATCACTATCCGCTCTGCAGCTTCTTCTTGTGTTTCAAATTGTGTGAATTACAAACTGTGTGTCTTCAGGTTGCCTCTGATCGCTTCAGCAGACTTGGTCATTTATCAACTACATCCGGAGACTCTACTTCTCCCAGCCTCCTCAGTGTCTGCTTAGCCGAGTGGTCGACTCAGCTAGTTTCTCCAGCTCGGAGCGCTTGATAATTCGTCTTCGTCTCCTAGTTTGTACCGAGAGGGATTTCTCGGTTCAAAGACGGTGTCCTCTCGAGTCTTGGGCGGCGGGGCCGTGCTTTGGTATCTTTTTCTCGAGGAGCAGCGGTCGTGGCTTCTCGCTTCTCCTCTTTTTGACGATCGGAGAAGGTATTTGTGAGTCCTTCTCGATCATTTGCTCTGCAGGGGCAGGAGACACACCTGGCCTTTGGGCGGTGACTCTGCTGCAGGGCGGGAGCATGTTTGTTTTCTTTCTTCAGGGGCAGCGATGTTTTAGTAGCCGCAGGGCAGCTTTCTTATTGGTTGGAGAGGAAAACAGTATCTTCTTGGTCACCGATTCCCCTCACTTGTGTCGGCTCTCTTGGCGTAGGCTCTCTTCTCGTGCGCCGGAGAGATTTGCTCAACATCCTCTTGTTAACATGGAATGCTTTCCCATGTCTAAGAGGGACTCCTTTCACCTCCATCACCGCCAATCACTAGGCCATATCCTGTGGGATCCTCCAAATGTGCCATCTTCCTTAAAGGATTTGTTCCCACGCTCGGCAGGCAGTCCGTTGTAGACAAACTCAAATTTGTTTATCTTCTTTTCTCGCGATGATTGCATCCATTACAATCGCTTTGCTTTTGATAGTTGGTCAAAGTCGCCAAATTTGATGTCAATACATTTGGCAACTATGTCCAACACTTGTGATAATCCTCCTTTAGCGATCTTTTGTTTGTGTATATTATTTTATCGGACACGATCGGGCTTGGCTATTTCTTTCCAAGCATCGGCCAGGTTTACATCGCCGTTAATCTCTCGATGCTCCTTCATTTGGTAGTGAGCGATGTTCACCAAATCTTGCGAGATAGTCAATCGCTTCCGTGAACAGATGACTTTATTCCTTCATCGTGAATCTCATCATTCACGAGAATTGTGCGACTTCCTCCACATATGTCATAGGATATTCTAACGCCCGAACGGTTTCACCGACGTTTCCAACTTTTCAAACGATTTTCTTCACTAGGGTGTCGTCGGACCTGTTTCACCATTCCGTCGAAATCCACCGTAGAGCCGGTGTGGATTTGCTTTCCTAACTTGGTAAAGTCATAAGTTGGTGCCATTTTTCAGGATTATGTCAAGGAAAACTCGAGAAATTGATTTGAAGATAGATAGGGTTTCGTGAGAAGTTTTTGCCTTTGCTTTTGAGAGAAAGAAATGAACAGCTTTTAGAAGTGTGAGAGAGAAACGAACGAAAATGGTTTAAATATGGTTTATGAAAGGACGTGCGGGTGGTTTTTGAAATGTGATCGAAATCAACGGCTTAGATTTTGCACTCTATTTAGCATTTAATGTCTCGTATTTAATGCGCAAGATTTATATCCAATCATAAGCTTGGTGTGCGGCTTTATGTCCAGACACATCATCATTATGCCGACGTATTCCTTAAAACATTCCCGCTTAGTCAAAACGACAAATAAGTTTTTGTCATTTTGCTCATAAGTGACTCAGTTTATCCTTTAGCCGATTTAACTCTTCTTCTCACATCCTCTTAGTGACTCACCTATCACCGACTCGAGTGTAGTCAGTTTTTCCGATATTAGCTAATTTCTATCGAGCCGATTTGTGTGTTCACTCTCTTCACTTTTTGTGTTCCATTTCTTTTCTTTGAGTTTTCTCAAAGTTAACTCAACTCAATTAACCCCAACTCATGCTTGAGTTCTTCAAATCTTGACTCACATAACGGGTTTGTGAAGATGTCACTAGTTGTTTATCGGTTGAGATATATTCCAGGATGATGTCCTTCTTTTCAACATGATCTCTTATGAAGTGATATCGACATCAATATGCTTTGTTCTTGAGTGCAACACAGATTTTGAGTGATTGCAATTGCACTTGTGTTATCACACATGATTGGAATTTATTTTTCTTCAACTTCATAGTCTCTCACCATTGTCTCATCCATAGACTTGGGCAACAACCTACCCGCACCCTATGTATTACGCCCGGATGTAGAGGTGGCTATTGAGTTTTGCTTCTTGCTAAACCAGAAATCACTGTTTCCTAGCATTTGACATGTGCCTGAAGTGCTCTTCTTGTCCACTCTGCATCCAAAGATAGTCGAATCAATAGCCAATTAGCTTGAATCCACCTTCCTTTGGATACCATAGAACTTACTTCTTGGCTTCCTTTCAAGTATCTCACTATTCTCTTAGTTGTTGTCATATGGCTCTCTTTTGGAGCAGATTGAAATCTTGCACATACACCTACAACAAAGGTGATGTCCGCTGCATCTTTGTGAGATAGAGCAATGATCCAATAAGTGCTCAGATCTTGTTTGATCTACGTGCTTGACATCCGCATCCATGTCCATTTTGACGATGTGTTCATTGGTATTTTATTTACGAAGACTTCTCCTCCATACCAAACTTCTTCATTAAATCTCTCGGCGTATTTTGTTTGACTTATGAAGGTTCCATCCTTCACTGTTTCACTTGGAGTCCAAGGAAGAATGTCGGCTCTCCCATCATGCTCATTTCAAATTTACTTTGCATGAGGTTTGAAAACTTTTCACACACTCTTTGTTTGTGGATCCAAAAATGATGTCATCCACATATATTTGAACAAGCAAAGATACTCTTTTTGTCTTGAATTCTGAAAAGTGTTCTATCTACTTTTCCTTTTGTGAATCCATTTTCGGTTAGAATTGTGACAAAGTATCATACCATGCTCAGGTGCCTGTTTCAAATCATATAGAGCTTTCTTGAGTTTGTATACCTTATCTCCAAGAGTCTTCTGCTCAAATCCTGGAGGTTGTTCAACATACACTTCTTCTTCTAGTAAACCATTTAGGAATGCACTTTTTACATCCATCTGATATACAGTGAAATCCTTGTGAGCTGCATAGGCAAGAAACATCCTTATAGCTTCCAATCTTGGTACAGGGGCAAATGTTTCATCAAAATCTATCCCTTCTTCTTGGCAATATCCTTTGGCTACTAATCTTGCTTTGTTTCTTACCAAAGAGCCTTCCTCGTTCATCTTATTTCTGAACACCCATTTGGTGCCAATAATATTTTGATGTATGGGTCTTTGCACTAATTCCCATACTTTATTTCTTTCAAACTGATTCAGCTCTTCTTGCATAGATTGAATCCAATGTGTGTCATCCAATGCTTGTGACACGTCTTTGGGCTCTATTTGTGAGATGAAGCATGTGAACATGGCTTCTTGTTGAGTTCTCGATCTTGTTTTGACACCTTCTCTTATATCTCCAATGACAAGTTACGTGGATGATCTCTCCCATCTCACATCGAGTTGGAGTAAGTTAGCCGGATTGATCGACTTGACGGTACCGTGTTCTTTGGTCGTCTCTCGTAATCACTTAGCCGCAAATTTTCCACTGTTTTTGAGATTCACTATCTCATCTTCTTCAATTGATAATTCCAAATTCCAAACAAAGATAGGGACTCTTCTCGTATGGTTGGATGATTGAAATTATCACCGACTCTTCAATGTCTTCTCCATTTACATTTGGCTCATCGAATACTTCATGAATGGATTCTTCAGTAACCATAGTTCTTTTGTTGAGTATCCCTGTAGGCTTTGCTTTCAACCGAGTATCCTAAGAAGATACCTTCATCATCTTTAGCATCAAAAGCCTTTTAGGTTGTCTTTGCCATTGTTGTGGATGAAGCATTTACATCCATATATTCTCAAATATGCAACATTTGGTTTTCTTCCAAATCCGGATCTCATAGGAGTCTTTGTCACCGTCTGTTTATCATACATCTGTTTTGGGTGTAGCAAGTCGTGTTGATTGCTTCACCAAAAATCTTTTTGGTAACCCCGCTTGACTAACATGGTCCTTGCCGCTTCTTTTGAGGGTTCTTTCTTCTTTCTCGCAACTCCATTCTCATTGTGGAGTCCTTGCTGAGATAGTTCATGACCAATACCATTTTCAACACAATACGAGTTATTATTCCATTGACAAACTCGGTTCCTCTATCCGATCTTATTTTGATAATGGTTTGACTCTTCTCGTTTTGAATCCTCTTCATCACCGTGGTAGTTTTTGTAGAGTTTCTTTCTTCTTACACATGAATATTGTCCATGTATATCTTGAGTAGTCATCTACTACCACCAAGGTGTATTTCTTTCCACTTATGCTTTGGTTCCATCAGGCCAAATAGATCCATATGAAGCGATGCAATATTCTTGTTGAGATGGGCATGTCTTTTCTTTGAATGACGACTTGATTTGTTTTCCTTCGATGCGTCACATATACTCTCCTTCTTGTATCGAGTCGGAAGTCCTTCCACAAGATTACTTCGCAAGCTTGTTAATCGTTTTGAAATTCAGGTGACTCGACTTTTTGTGCCACAACTAACTTGATTCAACCAAGCTCTTTTGCTAGTAGAGTCTTTGGGTGTTGCAGTTGACCAATCCACTACATACATATTTTTCTGTCTACATCCTTGCAAAGACAACTTCATTTGATTCAATATCTTTGATTTGGCATATACCCATGTTGAATCCAACATTGTAGCCCTTGTCACGCAGTTGATGATGCTCAGAGGTTGAAGTTGAGTCCTTCAACATATGCAACATCTGTGATTTCTAATCCATTCCTCTTGATGGATCCAATGCCTCTTATTTCACCAGGAGCTTCATTTCCTCCAAATATGACTTTTGCTCCTTTAACTTCCTTGAATTTTGACAGAGTTTTCTTATTTCCTGTCATATGTCTGGAACAGCCACTATCCATTTACCAGGTTCCTTGGCACTTAGCTATTCCTTGAACCTAAAATCAAGGAAATTAAGTTTTAGGTACCCATACTTGTCTGGGTCCTGAGGGGTTAGAATTATAAGATGATCCAACCAACCTATAGCCAAATGATTTGACTCTAAGGGGTTGCCATCTATCAGTGCCATAATCATAATTAATCCTGACAAATTGCTTGGGGATTTTAGGTTCATACAACTGTCTCTTTTGTCTGTATGCCTGCATATGTGTTTTAGCAATTGCCTTCCTTGGGTAATTGTGGTGTATTTGAGTGTAGTGCCTAGGTGCATATGTGTGCTGATGAAAGCTCTTATGCTTTTGGAATGGCCTTTGCTGAGTTCTAGGCCTTTGCCATTTGGGCTTATATTCCATAAGTCTATGCTGATAGTTCACATTATTCCAATCAGCTTGGCTTGGATATTTTCTACCACTCCCATCATATGTATTTCTTTTATGGATTTTCTGGGGTTTTTGGTAGCTCTGCTTCTTCTTTACAGTATTTTCTTTTGGAGTTTGCTTTGAGGACTCGGTGAATCTCTTCTCACCGTCCCTTTCAAAGACACTCAATCGGCCTGTTTTCCTTTTCCTTTATAACCAAGGCCAATTTGCTTGTTATTGTGCTTTGGAGTGAATGTGTGTGCAACATTTAGAGTTTTGGATTTTTCGGACTCTTCAGGGCTTGAAGATCCTTTTTCCAAAATTACTTTTGAGGTTTGACATAGCACGAGGAATTAAATCCTAAGCCCTGTCTTGTCTCCACATTCTCTTTGACTCATAATAAGATCATCCAATGATTTAGATGCCTTAGTGAATGAGGCAATAACATTCTTGAGGTCATTCTCCTCAGTAGGTCCCAAGGGGTGTAAGTGTAAGGTTTAGAAGGGGGTTGAATAAACCTTACCAAATTTTCGATTTAGTCCTTTTAAATATACGAGTTGATTCTACGAGATGTGTCCTGATAGACAATGAATTAGTCACTCAAGAGTTAATCTCTCAATGACTCACCTGAGTTGTTGATGGAATAACTCAAATTGTTGGCTATAATTTGACTCAACTTGTGGTTTTGTTTTCAATTGAAGACTTAACACCCTTAAGTTTGATTAAGCAAGATTTTAGAGCTTGATTTAGCACTTATGAATTATCAAGTGGATAGCAAATTTATCGTGAGATATAAGCGATTAAAATTGCAAGAATTAAAGTCTTTGAAAAGTAAATGACACAATGAAGTTTTTATAGAGGTTCAAGATGGGGTAATTCTTCTACTCCTCTTTCTCCAACTCCCGGAGGAATCCACTAAGTAATGATCGGTTTACAAAGTGGTAAATAGTCCGATACAAGTCTTGATCACAACAAATTCGACTTGATCCTTAGGGACTCGATCTGAGACGCTTGATCACTCACCGCTTCTCGTATGACTCGCTTTCTTCACAGGGCGCAATGCCTTTGTTACTACTCACTTGCTCAAGCTCTTTGGATTTGATCACGAAGCCCTCCAAAAGCTTAAGACTTGGTTCAACCTTGAACCTTTCTACAATCCTTCCCGGAATGTAGACCCATTTTCTTCAAAAGTTTCCTCTTCAACTCGATTGAAGTTCTCTATCCTTCACAAAGTGAGTGTTGGATTGATGTACTTCGTAATGTAGGCTTGAGGATTGAGAATGTTTCGATTTTTCTATTATGCTTGTATATCTCACGTGTGTGTCTTTTTTTTTCTCAAACAAACTCCTCGCCTTTTATAGTGAACTTTCAAAAATTTGCCCGTTGAAGAGATAGCTTATTTTTGAAAGTCACTTTGTAGTCGTTGGCTTGTCTTGTTGCGCTTCTTGGAATTGCCATTTCCTCGTATGAATTGTTCTTTCACCTTTTCGTAGTTCCGACGGTGTAGTGCTTCCCATTGGTTCATTCCTTTTGCACGCTTCGGGACCGAGCACTCGAGAAAGGTGGTATGGAGATATTACTTGTTTAAGTAAATCTCTTGATTTACTGCAACAACGGTTCTTTTACGCTTATCTCGACTTGATCGCATTTCCTTGCTTTCCCCAGGTGACTTAGAGTCGCCTTCCAATCATGGATGACTCTTGTCACTTCAACTTGAGACTTGGCTTCTATTGAGTTGACTTGACCGATGCTCCACTCACCGCTTCTCCAAAAGAGAGTTCCCGCTCTTCTTTTGCCATACTCACTTGTCTCGCAGCGAGTCTTCCTTCAAGTCTTCGTTGTCTTCTTGCATGTTAGGCGTAGTGACTTAACTCGGCTTGGCTGCCACTCTATTCATTGCAATGCATTTTACAACAAGAATTGGGGTGCCAACTTTCTATTCTAAGTTTTACATGGCATTCATCAAAATCTAAACAATAAAATTCCTAACAATTTCCCCCTTTTTGATGATGCCAAAACTTAAACCATTCAAAAATGCAAATAGCAAAGATACATACAGATAGTGTATTGACATAGAATGTATCGCAGAATAGATCCGTTTATTGATCATATCATTCTTGTTCTTTTACACAATCACATAAGGTGTATCGAGAGCACATATATGTCTTCACAAACAAAAAAAAAGAATTTATAGCTTTTTATTACGAAGACTTACATTGTATGTATTTACAAAAAAAATACACGAAGGGTGGGGACAAGAACACTTCATCTCCTTCGCCGTCTCCTTCTCTCATCTTGATCAAGATCTTCTTCTCTTCTTCTCTTCTTCTCGTCGCCGCCGCTTGCCTTCTTTTTCTTCTCATATGCCTTCCTGGCAGCCTTCATCTCTTTCTTATTCTTTCCTGTCTCTCCTCCCATAGCCGAGTTTGTCTCTTGTTTTCTTCTTTCTATTCTTTTTGCATACTCGGCGTTAGTTTTAGCCACTCGCAAATTCGCTGCTTGGTCAAGCCCACCAAAGATCCCTCCTTTCTTTCCCCGGATCCGGGTATTCAATGTTTTTGGGGCGGAGGCCTGGTCCAAGCTTCTTCCTCACTCATCGCTTCTTCCTCTACCTCTGGGCGTATCTTTGTCTTTGGGTCTTCTTTTCCAAATGAGTGACCGGAGTGACCAAAGAGAGCGATCGCTTAGGTAGTCTCACGCAGCTCTGTCGGCTTCTTCACATAACGTGAGACCCTTTTCCCAGATAAGTCCCAAGCTTGAGCCATAGACATATTTGCAAAGTATCCCCGAGTTCGAGCGTTTCAAATTCATCAACGACGTGGCTCTGTCCCGACATCCGAGATGGCATAAGTGTCTCTGTCTCTTGGAATGCCTCCATGTTCTTTCAAGATGTTCATAACCCCCGCATCCATTCTTCCTTCCACTTCCTTCATCCCCGCTTCAATTGTTTTTCTCTTTTCGGCCATAGATACAAACAGAGTGGTGGAGTGGCGAGTCACGGGAGTTTGTCGCTTATAATGTCACCAGTGAGGACCTTGTTGGGGGTTTGTGCAATCATCAAAGTCACATCCGCTCGACCCTTCCCCCTCAACAAGCTTTCCTTTCTTCTTTCAAGACTTCCTCACCGATTTTCCTTCTCAATCGCTCCTTTCTTCTCAGCTTCAGATTTTAGCGCTTTGAGCCCAACAAGCTTTCCTTTCTTCTCTTTCAAGACTTCCTCACCTGATTTTCCCTTCTCGGATGCTCCTTTCTTCCTACCAGATTTTAGCGCTTTGAGGTATTCCTCATCCCCTTTTTGGCATCATCAAAGGATAGAGGAACCCCAGGGAACATGATGGCAAGCATGAAGTCGAGTCTTCGATGGTTGAGTTCTCGAGTCTATTGCGTTGTATGCAAAGACGAATTGACGAGTAGCGTTGGATTCTCAAAAATCGCTTCATATCACCATGAGAAGGCTGAATTTTCTTGTCATGTGTTCTTCCAAACGTTGTAGATCATTTGTATTTTGCTCACGCAGCAGCTTGATCTCGGCGGTGTGAGCTTCATGCATATGCTCAATGTGTTCTCTCGGCTTTGTTTTTGCATCGCATTTTCGACTCTCCATACCAGGAAACTTGTTGAACAATGTCCTCAAGAATCGACTTGTTCCACACGCATTGTTTTTGCTTCTTTGTTGCCACCATTCCCTTATCCTCGACTATGATGCCTCTCAAGTCGGCCGTAGTGTTGGCATCTCATTGTCGGTCGCATGTCCAAAGAGGCCTCGATGCCTCTCCATCCTTTCAACCTCAAAGAACGATTGCCTTGAACACTTCTCGAACTTCGATTGATTAACTTTGCGGTGATGGCCATACATCATCAAAGTCATAAGCGGTGGAACAATGGTGCTCAAGAGAAAACGGAGCTGGTGCAGCGATAGCGTGCGCGCTCATTCTCGACTCTTCATAGAGGTCGGGTACCTCCGAGAAAAAGGAAAGGATTCTATGAAAGATTCATCACCGCCACCGGGATTTGTTCGATGATGAGTGGTGCGCGTGAAGTTCTTGGAGGAATCGACCTGCGCTGCGCAGCTTGAGGGGCCCGCGCGGTGGTCTCGGTTCACTGGGGTTTTGTTGTGAAGTAGACCCGGCTTGCCGAGCCTCACTGTCTTAACAGCCTTCGTTGGTCTCACCGATTTTTCCATTTCAAAAGGTCCTCGTCCTCGGCTTTATCGAGCGTCATCGGACGATGATGAGATTTCCATTGGTGGCTCATCATCATCAAAGTTAAAAGTTTGACGAGTAGTCTTAGGATCGACTTGCTCGTGCTTGGAACATCCGCGATCTGAGTCTTTTGGATTTGTCATGGGGAAGACTCGAACTTTTCTTCTTCGCCTTTCCGATCCCCGGAAAAGTAACATCGATTATCCTGGGAATCATGAAGTGCACTTACCTCCTTCTCGGATGGGTCGATGATAGCGGAGGGATGTTCTCTACTTGACCTCTTTACCCCGGAAGTCTCAACCTCCCGTGGGCCTTCAAGACTTCCTCCGGCGATCTCTCTTTGCGGCGAGGCATGTCCTCCCTTTTCGACAAAGTTGTCACCGTCTTAGGGTCTTCTACGGTGGTATCCATTGGAGTCTCAACCCCATGGATTGCACTTTCATCGCCTGCAGTGTTAACTCCCGGGCCGTTCCTTCCCAGTGCCTCGATTTCGCATCGCGTCATTAGCCTTCGAGCGGTTGGCACTCACCGAGACAGTCTCAACTGCCTCCGAGCTTAAGTTGATGGCAACTTGTTGTTCTTCTAGTGTTTGTGATTTCTCTTCTTCGCCTCCTTGATTCTTTGTGGAGTCATCTCAGATCCTCCGACCTAGCCAGCAGTGGATGGAGTTTCCCCCAAGGCGCACCAAATTGAGTGACTTGGAATGGGGTCACTCATCTCCAAACTCCCGATCGTTTTTTTGAATGTTCAGCCGTTGGGGCGGTGGTAAAACACCTTCAATAGGGGTTGGCTCGACCGGGTCCCCATTGTCCCGGTTCATCGCCAGGTCCCTTATTGCTTTCTTCCGAGTGAGCTGGGGAAGTGGTGGCAAGAATAACAGTGGCTATTTGAACCACTCCCATTGGATCGATTTCACCGTGTTCGGGAGGACTCTCTTGGTCCCTCCATCAATCTTTGCTCGTGAAGGATTCTCGGACTCGTGCAATGCTTGCTGCATTTGTAACTCTTCTCCGGGGCAAAGAGCATTCTCCGGTTCCTCATCACCGCCGGAGAAGACATCAAGGAGAGGATGTGTGTGTTCTCGGGTGCCGAGATAGGGCGGATGCTTGCCTTCTCACGTGCTTCGGCTTCTTCACTTGCTTTTCTCTCTCCTTGTCCTTGTAGATCTGCAGGATGTCCAAATGCATTGTCTTCATCCGGAGCTGAGCACGAGAGTTAATCCAAGGAAATTTAGCGATTCTCTTCTTCTTCTATAAACTCAGTCGTTGGAACTGCTCCTCGACTTGCTCAACTTCCATTTCTCCACTCACGCAGACGATTTTGGATGTCCGGGTAAGGTGGAGATAGGATCATTACATCACTATCTCGCTCTGCGCTTTCTTCAGAGTTTGGTGCAACGCACACTACATGTGTCTTGAGTTGCCTCTCTGCGATCGCCTTCAAAGATACTTGGTCAAGTTTCATCAATTACATATGGAGACTCTTTTCTCCGGCTAGTCTCCTGATTCTGCTTTCTAGTTGAGTGGGCGACTCACTGGTTTCTCCAAATCGAGCGCTTGATAATCCGTCTTCGTCTTCTCCCTAGTTTGTACCGAGAGATTTCTCGGTTCGTAGACGGTGTCTTCGAGTCTTGTGCGGCGGGGGCCAGTCTTTGGTGTTTGTTTCGAGGAGCCGGCCGTCTTGGTTTCTCGCCTCCTCTTTTGACGATCGAGAAGGTATTTGTGAGTCCTTCTCGATCGGCTAGCCGCAGGGCGAGACACGGCTTTGGGACGGGTGACTCTGGCTGCGGGCAGGAGCATGTTTGGTTTTCTTTCTGGGGCAGGGCATCTTCTTAGCACCGCAGGGCGCTTTCTTCTTACCCGAGAGGAAAACAACTGTATCTTGGGTCACTGATTCCCCCACCGTGTCGCTCTCTTGGCGTAAGCTCGCTTCGAGCCGGAGAGGTTTGCTCAACATCCTCTTGTTAACATGGAATGCCTTCCCATGTCTAAGAGGGACTCTTTCACCTCCAATAGCCGGCCAATCACTAGGCCATATCTTAGGGATCCTCCAAATGAGCCATCTTCTTTGAAGGACTTGTTCCCCACGTTCGCAGAGTCTGTTGTAGAAAACTCAGCCCGCTTTATCTTCTTTTTCTGCGATGATTGCAGCCATTCTGATCGACTTTGCTTTTGATAGTTGGTCAAAGCCGCCAAATTTGATGTCAATACATTTGGCAACTATGTCCAACTTGTGATAATCCTCCTTTAGCGCTTTTTTGTTTGCTTTGTGTATATTATTTTATCAAGACACGTCGGGCTTGGCTATTTCTTTCCAAGCATCGACCAGGTTTACATCAACCGTTAATCTCCGATGCTCCTTCATTTGGTAGTGAGCGATGTTTAGCCAAATCCTTGGCAGAGATAGTCACCGCTTTCCGTGAATGATGACTTGATTCCTTCATCGTGAATCTCGGCATTCACGTAGAATTGTCGACCTCCTCCACATAGGTCATCGGATATTCTAGCGTTAGAAACGGTTTTAGTCCTGGGCGTTTCCAACTTCTCAAATTTTCTTCACCAAGGTGTCGCCGACCTGTTTCATCATTCCGTCAAAATCCACCGTGGAGCCGGTGTGGATTTGCTTTCCTAACTTGGTAAAGTCATCGGTTGGTGCCATTTCTCGGATCATATCAAGGAAAAACTCGTAAAATGATTTGAAGATTGATAGGGTTTCGAGAGTATTTTGCCTTTGCTTTTGAGAGAAAGAGATGAAATTTTAGAAGTGAGAGAGAAATGGACGAAAATGGTTTAAATATGGTTTATGAAAGGACGTGCGGGTTTTTTGAAATGTGATCGAAATCAACGGCTTGGATTTCGCACGCCTATTGAGCATTTCATGTCTCGTATTTAATGCGGCAAAGATTTACATCCAATCATAAGCTTGTGTGCGGCTTTATGTCCGTACACATCATCATTATGCTTTGACGTATTCTTAAAACATTCCCGCTTAGTCAAAACGATCGTTTTTGTCACTTTGCTCATAAGTTATTCAAATTATCCCTTAGTCGATTTAACTCTACTTCTCACAGCTTCTCTTAGTGACTCATTATCACCGACTTGGTGTAGTGACTTTTCCGATATAAACATTTATGAGTGATTCTTTTGGTGATTTTTTCACCTCTTTTTCACCTCCTTTCTGTTCCATTTCTTTTCTTTGATTCTTCTCGTGTCTCGGCCTTAGTTCAATTAATCCCAACTCATGTTTGAGTTCTTCAAATCTTGACTCACATAATGGTTTTGTGAAGATGTCGGCTAGTTGTTTATCGATTGAGATATATTCCAGGATGATGTCCTTCTTTTTCAACATGATCTCTTATGAAGTGATATCGACATCAATATGTTTTGTTCTTGAGTGCAACACAGATTTTGAGTGATGGCAATTGCACTTGTGTTATCACACATGATTGGAATTTCTTTTTCTTCAACTTCATAGTCTCTCACCTTTGTCTCATCCATAGGACTTGGGCACAACAAACCGCCCGCATCTATGTATTCTCGCCTCACCAGAGGTGGCTATTGAGTTTTGCTTCTTGCTAAACCAGAAATCACTGTTTCCTTGCATTTGACATGTGCCTCAAGTGCTTTTCTGTCCACTCTGATCCAAAGATAGTCGGGAATCAATAGCCAATTAGCTTGAATCCTCCTTCCTTTGGATACCATAGGCCTACTTCTTGGCTTCCTTTCAAATATCTCAATATTCTCTTTGGTTTCATCTGTCATATATGGCTCTCTTTTTTGGAGCAGATTGAAATCTTGCACATACACCTACAAAGAAAGGTGATGTCCGCTCGCTTTGTGTGAGATAGAGCAATGATCCAATAAGTGCTCAGATCTTGTTTGATATACAAAGCTTACCATCCGCATCCATGTCCATTTTGATGATGTGTTCATTGGTATTTTTACGTAAGACTTCTCCTCCATACCAAACTTCTTCATTAAATCTCCGTGTATTTTGTTTGACTTATGAAGGTTCCATCCTTCACTGTTTCACTTGGAGTCCAAGGAAGAATGTCGCTCCCATCATGCTCATTTCAAATTTACTTTGCATGAGGTTTGAAAACTTTTCACACAACTCTTTGTTTGTGGATCCAAAGATGATGTCATCAACATATATTTGAACAAGTAGAATACTCTTCTTGTCTTGAATTCTGAAAAGTGTTCTATCTACTTTTCCTTTTGTGAATCCATTTTCGCTTAGGAATTGTGACAAGGTATCATACCATGCTCCTGGTGCCTCTTCAATCCATACAGGGCTTTCTTGAGTTTGTATACCTTATCTCCAAGAGTCTTCTCGCTCAAATCCTGGTTGTTCAACATACACTTCTTCTTCCAATAAACCATTTAGGAATGCACTTTTTACATCCATCCTGATATACAATGAAATTCTTGTGAGTCGCATAGGCAAGAAACATCCTTATAGCTTCCAATCTTGCTACAGCGCAAATGTTTCATCAAAATCTATCCCTTCTTCTTGGCAATATCCTTTGGCTACTAGCCTTGCTTTGTTTCTTACCACGAACCTTCCTCGCTCATCTTATTTCAACACCCATTTGGTTCCAATAACATTTTGATGTATGGGTCTTTGCACTAATTCCCATACTTTATTTCTCTCAAACCGATTCACTCTTCTTGCATAGCTTTGAATCCAATGTGTGTCGCCCAATGCTTGTGACACATTTTTTGGGCTCTATTTGCGAGATGAAGCATGTGAACATGGCTTCTTGTTGAGTTCGATCTTGTTTTGACACCTTCTCTTATATCTCCAATGACAAGTTCTCGTGGATGGTCTCTCACCATCTTACATCAAAGTTGGAGTAAGTTAGGCGATTCATCGACTTGCACTGTGTTCTTTGTGGTCGCTCTCTCGTAATCACTTAGCCGCAAATTTTCCAAATGTTTTGAGATTCAGCTATCTCATCTTCTTCTCAATTTATAATTCCAAATTCAGCCAAAGATAGGGACTCTTCTCAGACGGTTGGATAATTCAAATTTATCACCGACTCTTCAATGTCTTCTCCATTTATATTTGGCTCATCAAATACCACATGAATGGATTCTTCGCAACCATAGTCCTTTTGTTGAGTATTCGTAGGCTTTGCTTTCACCGAGTATCCTAAGAAGATACCTTCATCACTTTAGCATCAAAAGCCTTTAGATTGTCTTTGCCATTGTTGTGGATGAAGCATTTGCATCCAAATATTCTCAAATATGCAACATTTGGTTTTCTTGCGTACCCGGATCTCATAGGGGTCTTTGTCACCGCTATCATTTATCATACATCTGTTTTGAGTGTAGCAAGTCGTGTTGATTGCTTCACCAAAATCTTTTTGGTAACTCGTCACCTAACATGGTCCTCGCCGCTTCTTTGAGGGTTCTATTTCTTCTTTCGCAACTCACCTTCAAGCTCGTGAGTCCTTTACGGCCGATAGTTCATGACCAATACCATTCTCAATACAATATCGAGTTATTATTCCATTGACAAACTCGGTTCCTGGCTCCGATCTTATTTTGATAATGGTTTGACTCTTCTCGTTTTGAATCCTTTTCATCACCGGTAGTTTTTGTAGAGTTTCTTTCTTCTTACACGTGAATATTGTCCATGTATATCTTGAGTAGTCATCTACTACCACCAAGGTGTATTTCTTTCCACTTATCTTGTTCCATTCCGCTTTGGGCCAAATAGATCCATATGAAGCAGATGCAATATTCTTGTTGAGGATGGGCATGTCTTTTCTTTGAATGACGACTTGATTTGTTTTCCCTTCGACATGCGTCACATATGCTCTCCTTCTTGTATACATCGAGTCCGAAGTCCTTCCACAAGATGACTTCTTGCAAGTTTGTTGATCGCTTTTGAAATTCAGGTGACTCACTTTTTGTGCCACAACCAACTTGATTCAGCAGTGCTTTTGCTAGTAGACAAGTCTTTGGTGTTGCAGTTGACCAATCCACTACATACATATTTTTCTGTCTACATCCTTGCAAAGACAACTTCATTTGATTCAATATCTTTGATTTGGCATATGCCCATGTTGAATCCAACATTGTAGCCCTTGTCACAAAGTTGACTGATGCTTAGTAAATTGAAGTTTAGTCCTTCAACATATGCAACATCTCGTGATCTCTAATCCATTCCTCTTGATGGATCCAATGCCTCTTTCATTTCACGAGCTTCATTTCTCCAAATATGACTTTTGCTCCTTTAACTTCCTTGAATTTTGACAGATTTTTCTTATTTCTGTCATATGTCCGGAATGTGACCACTATCCATGTACCAGGTTCCTTGGCACTCGAGTACTGCTCAACCCGCAATCAAGGAAATTAAGTTTTAGGTACCCATACTTGTCTCCAGGTCCCGAGGGGTTAGAATTGTAAGATGATCCAACCAATCTATAGCCAAATGATTTGACTTCTAAGAGGTT